>KZ061753.1:186628-255299 GCA_002091835.1 Anopheles maculatus
TTGCGGGCTCGCCGGGCTCACCGGGCTCAGCGGGCTCGAGGGCTCGCGGGCTCACCGGGCTCTTTTTGCTCACTGTTGAGCTGGTTAAATTTTGGTGAGGAGCGCGCAGAGCGCGCTCACTAAAGAGAGCGGAGCGATGAGGGGAGCTCTTTCGCTCGCTACCCAACACTATTTACCACAATGCCAATCCGGCTCACAAGCAATGAAATTAGTACCTCCAAAAGTGCACACGTACCTATGGCAAACAGTAGACAGCGCATGCATGCAAACGCTACATTGTGCATTAATTTTTCGCTCGGCTTCTATGTTTCCAATTTAAGCTAAAACAAGCGATATCTCGAACGCCGACCGAACTTCGGGCAGACACGCACTGCGACAGTGTGGCTTGCCACACACCACTGTTGAGTCACCGGGTTCGGTATGCAACCGCCTTAAGTAGAAACCCCTATCTGCAAACTTTGATCCCTCGCGTTCGCGCACGCTCCATTTGTGTGCCGGGAGAAGAAACCGGATTTTCGGTTGCAGCTTCCAAGAGTCTTTTAGGCTGTGTTTACCATCCTGGGCTCACGAATTAGGCCATACGGAACAGGCAGAGGCGAATCTGTGTTAGCGCAGCAGTAGGAAGTAGGTTCTTTTCGAAGTGTCGCGCGCTTAAGCAAAATTTCGTGCAGTGTCTCGTGACATGGTGCCGGTAAATTAGGCCGCCACACGATCGTTGGCTTGATGACACACGTGCACACACGGCTTCCCGTTCCGGTACACATTGCCCATTTGACCCTGTTCCCGGTTCGCAAACCGTGGGGAACCGCCGTTCGGTCGGAAACAGTCTACGGTAATCTAGTTCCCCTGCCATAACCAGCACAACTGGTCACGGGTCGGGATGCAGTTATTTGTTTTTGTTGTTTTGTTTGTCGAAACACCCGTTAGTGAGACCTTTTTTTGGTCGTAGTAAGTTGTAAACAGTGTCCGAGGTGCGAAGTTGAACGATGTGACAGTTCTGAGTAAAAAGCAATGACGGCGCGATTTCGAGCTGTTTTCTGGCTTCTCTTCCGTTAGAAAGGTTGCTGCACTGGCTTCCGCTAGCATTCCTCCGACCACCCTTCGGTCTTCGGTGTACCCAGGCAACCAGGCATGTGTGTGACCGAGTGCTTAAAACGGTTCATTAAAGCCAACAAATACCCGAGTGACAACACAAGCCACCGACACCGACAAACGCTGACCATGCGGAGACTCGGTTCAAGTTTTCCTGTCGTTGGTGAAAATGAGTATTTTTATGTGCTGTTCAACACACACACGCACGGACATTCTCCGGTGTACCGTAGTTCCTATTTCCGGAGATGACAAATTGGGCTTTCCGCCCGAAACTGTGCCAGTGCGATGAGATGTAACAAGTGCTTCCTGTATAATGGTTCACTGATACTTCTACTATAGGAAAGATCAGTAATAACACGATGAGCATTGCAATAGGAGCTCGTAATGTGGTACGAATTTCACGTCTTCCATTGTTTACCCTACACAAGTCGTAAAACTAACTGTAGGTCATTTGTGATGCTATAAAGTCCGCTGTTTCTAAACCAAGCTACCAGTCAATCTGATCCAATCTTCCAACATCTCACTTTTGAGCTCGTTTTTCATCTTCTTGGGGTCCAAGACAAGTGGCCATAAACTTCGCAAATGTGATCCAGTTTCACTGGACAGCTCTATTCAAATGTCCACATCCACACTTCCAACATCCAACACAATGTAACATATGGCGAAAGCTACCGTTCCGTAACGATCATGCATTTGGGAATTGTTTCTAAGGACCAATTTACTGGGTCAATCGTTAGGGCAAGACTGGCCCCCTCTGATTTCCATACAATACAACGACTCGTACATTCTTCTGCTCGCGATGGTCTGTTGCATGCTATTTATCCGCCCCCCGTAGATCGTAGATCAACCAAACTCTGCCTTCCAATAATCACTACCTCATCCGTATCCGATCCGTACTTGCAGGTGGAGAAATTCTCTCCCAACGCTATTCAGGTCACGCCCTACTGGTGTCCGTCCTGCCGGACTGGGTGTCCATCGTGCTGTCATCGCCGGCCCAGCAACCGATCGAGGCGCGCGTGACCGGCCGTCTGCTGGACAACAAATGGCACACGCTTGAGTTCATCTACCAGGCCGGTACGCTGTACTGCGTGATCGACAAACAGTCGACCCCGATCGCAAACCAGAGCTACAACGCACCGCTGATCCACGATCAGGAGATCAAAAACGAGGCAGCCGTGCTGATACTGGGCAAGCAGTACTCGGGCTGTCTGCTGCACGGTCCCGGGTTGGTGTTTAACTCGAGCGCCATGAACGCGGAAGCGGTCGTATTCGGACCGTGCCCGTTGGCTGCCGGTCCGTGCTCGGATCATGACGTGCTGGAGGGTGTTCCGGTGGACTACTGTTCGCACGATCCGTGCATGCAGCACGGGACGTGCATCTCGCGGTCAGATTCCTACGAGTGTCACTGTACGGCACGGTTCAAGGGCAAGAACTGCGAGATCGATATGGGTCCTCCGTGTCAGTCGCACCCGTGCCAGCATGGGGGTACCTGCAGCGAGGACAGCAAAGGCGAATACAGATGCACGTGTGCGCCCGGCTATACGGGTGTCGTTTGCGAGACGGAACTGAGCGTCCATCCGCTGTGCGAGAAGAATCCGTGCGTAAACAATGGAACGTGCCGAGTTGCGCCCGGTACCAACGTTGTCGAGTGTGACTGCCTGAAGGGTTTCATCGGGATGCGTTGCGAGATCAACTGGGACGATTGTAAATCGAACGTTTGTCTCAATGGGGGCCGGTGTATTGATGGTGTGGATGCGTTTACCTGTGACTGCAAAGGTACGGGCTATGGTGGTACGCTGTGCCAGAACAACATCGACGAATGTCTTACCAACCCGTGCCAGAACGGTGGCACCTGCTTCGATACGTACGGTTCGTTCCTGTGCGATTGTCCATCGGGTTTTACCGGGCCCAAGTGTCAGATGAGCGTGAACGAGTGCAAATCCCAACCGTGCCAGAATGGAGGGACGTGTATAGACACACGGGAAGGATTCGAGTGTCGCTGCATTCCCGGCTACAATGGGGCACTATGTGAGCTGGAACCGGGCTGCGGACAATGTCCACCAGATTCGGAGTGTGTTGCTGGACGTTGCGTTTGCAAACCGGGTACCACAGGTAGGCAACACCTTATCTAATTCAACTTATTCCGATAATCCATAGCTGCTCAATGTCCTTCAGTGACATCACAATGATCATCACGAAGCACCTGTAGATATACATGGCTCATACATACACCTTCACATAGTAGTTCGATAAGCACTTCAAAATTCAAAATTTCTCAACAACACTTTTTCCCATTGGCTACCCTCTTTCTTCTTCCCGCTTACCCCAACCCGGCTCCCGTTCTTTCCGCTCCATTGTAGGCATGGTAGGGCTTTGTGTAGAGCAAGTCACTGCCGCCGCCATCGCTACGATCGCGACCAACGTCAATGCCGCCGGCACAAGTGCACAGAAATCCCAGGCCCTCACTAATGCATGCGCTAGCTATTGCTACAATGGCGCCAGCTGCGTCCCGGCCGGAACTGCCGCCGGCTTCGGTCAAAATTTAACCTGTATTTGTGCTAGCGGATACACAGGTTGGCTAATTATGAGTTCCTTATTTGCAAGCACACGTTGTCGTTAAAATGATGCACTTATTATGCACTATGCATGCACAGGACTAGCCTGTCTGTTGGTGGGAGCAACGTTGGGAAGGAATTATCAAAATGGTCACTAACGTTCAATTACAGCTAAAAACAAGTTGGTAGCCTTTTTGATTTTCCTTTCCAACAGAGTTTCCAACATTAAGATCACGTTGCAGGATCATTTTCTAATATCTCTTTCTCTCTAACACGCATGCGCAAACACCTCAGGAACTCGCTGTGAATCGCCCATCGCTCTACCGTACTCCGACGAATGTAACTGCCTTAACGGTGGCAGCTGTGCACCGAACGGATCCACCTGCCTGTGTCCTCCGGGATACGAGGGCTCACGCTGCGAACAACCGATCGGAAACAACCTGTGCAATCCATCGAACTGTGCCGAACCGTACCGATGCATCGGTGGTAAATGTCAGTGTCCGGAGAACATGAACTGTGACAATCCGTGTGCATCCTCTCCGTGTCTACACAATGGGTCCTGCTATCAGCAGGGTCAAAGTTACGCCTGTAAATGTACGTCCGGGTTCGAGGGAAAACGGTGCGAGAACGATATCGACGAGTGCAAGAAGGATGGTATCTGTGGGAATGGAATCTGTCAAAATACGCCCGGATCGTTCCGGTGTTTCTGTACGCCTGGCTACACTGGACTGAACTGTGATCTGGATGTGGACGAATGCTTAAGCCATCCGTGCAAGAACAATGCCGAGTGTCAGAATAAGCAGAATGACTACGAGTGTATCTGCCCGGCGGGATATACGGGCAAGGACTGTAGCGTGGACATTGATGAGTGTGAAAGCAACCCGTGCTCGAAGGGTTCGAGTTGTGTCGATCAGGTGGCTAACTTCACGTGCATGTGTGTCCCCGGCATGACGGGACGCTTGTGCGAGATCGATATTGACGACTGTGAGGTAAGTAGGATAGAGTTCACGGTAAATGAATGTCCCGGTAGATAACTAATGTCCGTGCTTTCTTTGCAGAGTCAACCATGTCAGAACGGAGGACGGTGCATCGATCAGTTGGGAGGATTCCAGTGCGACTGTAACGCTACCGGATACTCGGGCATCTACTGCCAAACGAACATCAACGAATGTGAATCGAACCCGTGCACCAACGGAGCCGAATGTGTGGATAAGATTAACGACTATCAGTGCAACTGCTTCCCGGGATATACGGGTAAAAACTGTGAGGAGGACATCGACGAGTGTGAAAGTGTGCCCTGTCTGTATGGGGGCACTTGTCTGCAGCGCTCCAACTACACCCTTTATCAACCGCTGCCGATTGTTGGAGCCAAGGGCCTACCGGTTCACTTTGCCCAACCGTTCTCCTACTCGATAGCGGCCGGTTACGAGTGTATCTGTGTGCCCGGTACGATGGGAACGAACTGTGAAACGAACATTAACGAGTGCGAAAGCAATCCCTGCAAGAATGGAGGTTGTGTGGACGGTGTCGGTAACTATACGTGCGAGTGCGATCCAGGCTTCGAAGGTTCTCACTGCGAAACGGACATTGATGAGTGTCTGAAGTATAGGCCTTGTGTGCACGGAACTTGTATGGATGGGCGTAACAACTACATCTGCGACTGTGATGGACTATGGGGTGGCAAGAACTGTTCGGTACAGCTGACGGGTTGTGTGAATGAACCGTGCCTGAACGGTGGTACCTGTGTGCCGTATCTGGAGAATGAAACACAGCACAAGTTCAACTGCTCGTGCCATCAAGGGTTCCAGGGTAAGACGTGTGACACGGTGACGACAATGTCGCTGGTAGCTAGCAGTCTGCTCGTGGTGAACACGACCCGCGACGAAGGATACGACATTCAGCTGCGCTTTAAGACAACCTTGCCGAATGGAATACTCGCTTTCGGGAATGGTGCGACATCATACATTCTAGTGCTTAACAATGGCCGATTGAACCTGCATTCGGCCTTGCTGAACCGTTGGGACGGAGTGTTTATTGGATCGGAGCTGAACAACAGCAAATGGCAGAAGGTGTTTGTGGCGATTAACTCCTCTCATCTGGTGCTTTCTGCGAACGATGAACAGACCATCTATCCGATCAACTCATACGAAGGAACCAACGGTAGCAATACATCGTTCCCGATCACTTACCTCGGTGGCACAATCCCATCGTTAGCGCAACCCTACCTGAAACACATCGCACGCGCTGTTTCAAGCTTTGTTGGCTGCATGGAGGATGTCGTTATCAACGGTCAGTGGGTACTACCGGGACAGGAGCAAGAATTCACCACACTCCACAACATCGACACCGGTTGCCCACGAACGCCTCAGTGTGATCCGAATCCGTGCCACTCGAACGGTCACTGTACGGATCTGTGGCATACGTTCTCGTGCAGCTGTCAACGACCACACTTGGGTCATACGTGCAAGTACAACATTACAGCGGCCACCTTCGGGCACGAAAATACCACCAACTCCGCCGTCAAGGTAACGGTAAGCGATGTGGCCCGCCGTGCAATCCGTTCCGTGCTCGATATATCCATGTTTATCCGCACGCGTAAACCCTCCGGTCAGGTGTTTTATCTCGGTTCCGATCCGGACAATCAAAACGTCAACACAAACCAATCGCCCAGCGATGATTCGTATGTGGCCGCATTCCTGTCCAAAGGTGAGCTGTTGGTGCGCATGATCTTCAACGACACGCCGGAAGGATATACGGTCGGTGGCAACAAACTGGACAACGGTTATCTGCATCTGATCGAGGTGATCCGCAACTCGACGCTCATTCAGGTGAAGCTCAACGGTACGGAATACTTTCGCAAAACGCTCTCGACCTCGGGTCAGCTGAATGCGCAAGTGCTGTATCTTGGTGGACCTCCGCCAAACGCCGACACCATCAACAGCCTGTACAAGGACGAGTCAGAGAAGCAGTACTTCAAGGGCATCATCCAGGACGTGCAGGTGTCGAATGGATCGCACGCAATGATCGTTGAGCTGTATCCGCTCGGCAACGAAACGGAGGGACTGGAGCTACCGGCACCATTCGGACAGGTTACGATTGATCGCAACTCGGTGCTGGAGGGTATTGTGTCGGATGATCTGTGCCGGAGTCAACCGTGCTATCACGACGCGTACTGTGAAAACACTTGGAACGATTTCATGTAAGCACTATGGTTAAGAAACATTACCTCACTACTAATAAGCAAGGGTCCGCTTGAAGCTATTTAGATCATTTTCCTTTGGAAGATTGCTAAACATCGATCACAACGATTGAACGATTCGGCGCTAATCCATACCTATTAATACGCGACTGGCATTTCTCTCTCCGCTTTCACACTAACATGCTCCGTCGGTACATTCTTACATTCGCTCGACTGTCAGGACAGTCAGTGCAAGTGGTTAAGCTTTGTGGAATCGCTAACGGATATGAAAAGATTCTGGAACAAGCTATCCATGGCTAGGTAAATCAATGTCCCTCGAAAGGAGTCCCCCGAATTAACTGTTCGCTAGTTTTCCATCCAGAATTGATCGTCATTCACCTGCTAAATGTTTATCTCACAGGACCTTCGTTGCAACTTTGCTAATCTTCTGCCTCATGTCTTTTCAGATGTACATGCCCCCGGGGCTACAAGGGTAAATACTGTCAGGACATTCAGTTCTGCGAGCTGCAAAAGTGTCCAATGAATGCTACCTGCCAGAACCTGGACGCCGGCTACGAGTGTATCTCCAACATGACGTTCCACGACGATAAGGAACCGCTCGTCTTCACGTTCGACGAACCGGACCGGAAGGATGTCAGCATGGATACGATCGAAATTTCCTACCGCACCAAGTTCGGTGGCACCCTGCTGTACGTGCACGATGGCGACATGTACTTCGAGATCTCGACCATCCGGCAGCTGGTCACGATCTCGTGGCTACTGTCCGGCGATCTGCCCGAAACGCATCGATTCGAGCGCGAGCTAGCAGGGGACGACGATAGCTACGATTGGCACACGCTGCTCGTGAAGGTTAGCCAGGGCGGGAAGTTGGAGGCCGGCTGGAAGGGTTGGGAAACGGCGATCGATCCACAGCCGAGCCTAACGGCCGACATCGATTACTTCGCGTTCCGGCATCTATTCTCGGGCCGACAGCAGATCTACATCGGTGGTATGCCCGAGATGGCACACATCGAGAACAATTCCGTCGTAAGCGGTGGCATCGACAAGGGATCGTCGTTTAAGGGTTGCCTTGGGGAGACGCGTGTCGGTGGCTTTCTGTTGCCGTACTTCCCGCACGAGCTTATCTACCCGGACACGTTCAATCTGACGCAGGGACACTTTAAGCTTAACTCGAGTCAACCCGAGCAGGGCTGCATTCTGTGCTTCCAGCAGTCGTGCAAAAATGGAGGCATTTGTAGCAACCCATCGGAACAGTACGCGTGCGAGTGTCCGGCCGGGTATGAGAGTGACGATTGCTCGCAAAACATTGACGAGTGTCTGTCGGCGAACTGCATGAATGGGGCGACCTGTGTGGATGGTGTGGCCAGCTTTACCTGCCAGTGTTTGGAGGGTTACGAGGGACAGCTGTGCGAGATCGAGATCAACGAGTGCGAATCGAACCCGTGCCACAATGGAGGTGTGTGTCAGGATCTGTTGGCAGGTTTTGCGTGCACCTGCACGGAAGAGTATGCCGGACCGCAGTGCGATGTGTTCCGGTTGGTGACGTGCGACAATATGCCCTGCCGCAATGGGTCGCGTTGTGTCGATGGATACAGTAAGTGGAGACTGATTAATCGCAGTCAAACATATCTAGTAATTGCCCCCTTTGTTTTGCACAGACATGACGACTGGAAACAACTTCACCTGCACGTGTAGCGCTGGGTTTGCTGGACCGCTGTGTGATAAACCGTTCTGTCAGGAGGTACCGTGCCAGCATGGCACCTGTGACACAGAAGCAATGGTAAGGATCGCTTTGTAGTGCCTAATGATCGATGTACTGTAAGAGAGTTCTTGTTCATTTTCCAGATTCCGAAGTGTATCTGTGAGTTCGGGTATGTTGGCATGTACTGCGAAACGGAAGTGAACGAATGTGAATCGGCACCCTGTCTGAACGGTGGTCAATGCATCGACTTTGTCAACGAGTATCGCTGCAACTGTACTGGTACAGGGTTCGATGGCAAGCACTGCGAGCACGATATCAACGAATGTCTCCAAGAACGGATCAGTTGCGGTGGTCGAGGTCACTGCATCAACACGGAAGGTTCCTTTAGGTAGGTGTACCAGCTGTCAACGAAGATGTGTTTGTGGCTAACGGTACCAAATGTTCCTCCATCTTAGGTGTCACTGTGAGGAGGGCATGTGTGGGAAAGATTGTGCCCAGTCCGATCCTTGCCAGCTAAATCCGAACGTTTGTCTCAATGGAGGCGTCTGCGTGGAGGATTGTGATAGAGAGCGAAGGTACTACTGCAATTGCACCGGTGGCTACACGGGCGTCAACTGTTCTGAGCAGGTAAGTTATATCGGGAAGCTACGTGCCAGGAGTGTGCTGCAATATAACAAACACACATCATCCGGTTTTTCGGTGCAATAACCCTTCTTCCCATTCATTAAAACAGCTAGGTCTTCCACGCGAGGACGCACCATCATTTCATTCTCACCATTTTCTTCTCTTTCTCTCTCCCTTTCTTTCACATCCCATTCGAACCTTCGAACGGAGATGCTCTACAGGCCGATAATAGTCTCAATGAGATCAGCTATCTGGACACGGTTTACTACTATGTTCATAACTTTGTGGGGAGTGTTCTATTCTTACTCTAATCAACTCTTTACACGCACGCATGGCCGAGATTTGTGCGATTCGTGTGTTTGCACAATGCTAAACAAAACCCCGTAATCGGTAGCATTAACGAATGCCGTCGCCATTCTCTGTACATGGTTTTGTTATGTTCACTCGCTTTTGAATCTTCTAACAAATCTAACGTTTGTGTTGGTAGTGTGTACTTTAACAAAACTAACCTGTTTTCTTTTTTTTATGGTTTTATCTATAACAATTTGGTATTAGCAACAACTATTCACTAAAGCATCAATTTGAAACAACTGTAGATAATTTTATGGAACTAATAATCCTTGATACCTGATTGATGTTAGAACATTCTTCTTCATTCTGTTTCGTGACTCTGACGATAAGCTTAACCTCCATTTAAATATTGATTATCTGCTATTTGAGTTTCAGAATAACTCATTCGTGCCAGGTTTAGCTTTCTTGACCAGGTGCATATAAAATGACACATATTGCACTACGTATTTAGGGACGGCTCGAGTGGAGCTCTTTAGCCTGTGTCCAACCGTGTGAGTTACTAAAATGGAGACAACAGTACTGAAGGACCTTCTTCGGTTTCTTAGCGCGAGATATTTCTTCTTCTTCTTCCTTGGCACTACAACCTCGTGAGATCTTGGCCTGCCCGCTATTGCTAGCTTTCTGCGACTAAGTTTTTACCCGTAGCTGGATAGTCGGTCCAGCGCGAGATATTTAACCCTATAAAAAACTTTTTCACAGTTTTGGGGCGAATAAGTCACCCTGTCTCATGTGCATCAACTTTGCAGTGGGTAATAACAACTCAGGCATCTATTTAAGGTTCTCGATGTTCATCGCTCAGGAATAGAGAAGACACTTATTGATTTGGGATATAAAAGATATTGTAGTTAAGTTTGTTCTCCTGTTCTTATTACGGTTGCGCCTAAAAGAATCTACTCCGACTACTCAGTACAACTCAGACTTCTCAATCTCAATCACCTAACATTCTAATAGGCATATATAATCGCACAAAAAAACCTTCATCGCATGCTTTAAAGTGCTTTAAATTATAAATAAGTAATTTCTTATAGTATATTATTATAGCATGACCTTTAAACGCACACCAAGTACAGTTTCAATAACGTTTTCCTTTCTATTTACACCCCATCTCACTCTTGCAGGCGACACTGGAAGCGGAAGAAGCGTCCGGTGCAGACATTGCCCTCATTGTAGTGCCGGTGGTGATCGGCATCCTTACGATAGCGGGCGCACTGATCGGTACGTTCCTGGTGATGGCACGCAACAAGCGTGCAACGCGCGGTACCTACAGCCCCAGTGCGCAAGAGTACTGTAACCCAAGACTGGAAATGGACAACGTGCTGAAACCACCGCCCGAGGAGCGACTGATATAGTGACTGTGAGGGACGATCTAGTTCTCCGTTAGTCCTTTTTTATGTGTAGCTTTGTTAGTCTGTTCCCTCACTCACCTCCGTCCACAAAAACTCTCCTCCTCCTCCTGCTGCTCCTCCTCGTGATGTTGATGTCCCATAGGGTAGTCGCAGATAGGAAATACACCCTCACCCCTTAACCCAAACGAATCCTACACCAAGCGAAGGGTTCTGATTGTAAAAAGTTAGTTCTAAGGTATTCGATCTATAGCGATTCGAGAGAGAGAGAGAGAAACGTTCCAATTAGGCTAATAAACGGCAGACCAACCGATACACACACCGGGCACCGGCCGGACCCCGCCACACGGTGCTTTGCAAATTTGCTTTTATATAAATTTTAATGCACAGCGTTTTTTCTTTTGTTTGTTTTAAAAAGTGTCTGATAACAATGTGATATCCACCAAGATTGGCTCACGCCGGGTGCACCGATAGGTAAACGGTAATATGGAGCGCATCCCCGAGTAAAACAGTAACCCTCTAGTAGGCTAGCGGACTTTGAAATACTTAAATAATTGACTGAATCATAAGACAATCAGACTGCCTATTGTTTTTTGATATTGCTTTCCTCCCGTTTGTCATTACGAAATTTAAATTGAAAATTGCAAAACCTGTTTGTGCCGTCTTTTGATATCCTCACACTCAAAAACACGCTCAGGACAAGCTTTTCCGTGCAGGTTTAATTAGTGGTAATTTGTTTTTTAAAACGCTTTAGATAGGATAGTTTTACACACGGTTGCGTGAGACCACAAAACAAATGTGGTCGCAGAAGGCAGACGAACGGCACAGTGCACACAAATCCTATGAATCTTTAGAATCGAACGACAGACGACAGCTGTTAAATACTTAAAATGTGCGGCATATCGGCCGTCCTAATAGAAAGACTCAGTAAGACTTAGGGCGTGAGCAAATCATCGTAAAGGGTTGATAATTATGTTTTGTAAAAAAAAAACACTGTAGCCGTTTCATAATTTTATGCAAAAAGGAAAAAAACAGAATGACAGTGTTCATGTTCGTGTAAAGATCCATTTTAGTAACTCACACGGTTGCGTGAGACCACAAAACAAATGTGGTCGCAGAAGGCAGACGAACGGCACAGTGCACACAAATCCTATGAATCTTTAGAATCGAACGACAGACGACAGCTGTTAAATACTTAAAATGTGCGGCATATCGGCCGTCCTAATAGAAAGACTCAGTAAGACTTAGGGCGTGAGCAAATCATCGTAAAGGGTTGATAATTATGTTTTGTAAAAAAAAAACACTGTAGCCGTTTCATAATTTTATGCAAAAAGGAAAAAAACAGAATGACAGTGTTCATGTTCGTGTAAAGATACTGGTTGGGAACACAAACCGCGAACCCTAGATAGCGAATAAGATGACTAAACTAAACTGAATAGCCAGCCAGAGTGGCGAAACGTGCGAAACGATGCGTAATAAATTTCGAACGATCCGGGTGTACGAACCGGGAAGAATTGTATTCATTATTAGGTGGTTTCTTCTTCTTCTTCTTTCGTGGCCTGCTCCTACGGAGCACGTATTGTAGACAGGGCCTGGCGTCCAATTAGTTTCCAGGAAACTCGGTCCATGGCTGCATTCCTCCACACCCGGCTGCATCCGATATCCCTCAGGTATGACTCCACTTGATCCAGCCAACGAGCTCGCTGTGCTCCTCTGCGCCTCGTGCCGAACGGGTCGCTGACGAGCACCTTCCTGGCAGGGCATGAGTCCGGCATCCTCATCACGTACCCCAACCAGCGTATCCTTGCGGCTTTGGCAACCGTCAGGATGTCTGCATCGTCAAACAGCTCAGCTAGCTCGTGGTTCATTCTCCTTCTCCACACGCCCTGCTCGCACACACCGCCATAGATAGTCCGTAGCACCCGCCGTTCGAAAATGGCGAGTGCATTGGCGTCCTCCGCCAGGACTCGTGCCCGTAGAGGACTACCGGCCGTATCAGTGTGCGATATATGGCGCATTTCGTGCGTTGTTGGAGTCTTCTGGATCTCAGGAGTTTGTGGAGTCCGTAGTAGGCACGATTCCCCTGAACAATGCGCCTTCGGATTTCGCTGCTTACGTTGTTGTCCGAAGTTACGATCGTGCCAAGGTAGCAGAACTCCTCTACTACCTCGAGATCGTCGCCGTCAACTAATACTCTGCTTCCGAGTCGTGCTCTATCACGGTTAGAGCCTCCGGCAAGCAGGTACTTTGTCTGCGTCGCATTGATCCTCAATCCAATCCTATCGGCCTCGCGTTTCAGTCGGGTGTACGCTTCGCACACTGCCGCAGATGTTCGCCCGATGATATCGATGTCATCCGCGAAGCCAAGGAATTGGAGAGACCGGGTGAAAATCGTGCCTCGGATATCGAAGCCCGCGCTTCGCATGACACCTTTCAGAGCGATGTTGAACAGCAAACAGGAGAGTCCGTCCCCTTGCCTCATTCCCCTGTGAGATTCGAACGATTCCGACAGCATGTTCGACACTCTCACCTTGCACTGCACACCGTCCATTGTAGCTCTCAACAGCCGTACCAGTTTTGCAGGGAAACCGTACTGCCGCATGATGTACCATAGCTCAGTACGATCTATGGTAACATAGGCTGCCTTGAAGTCGATGAACAGGTGGGGATCTGGTGCTCCCGGCACTTTTGGAGGATCTGCCGTAGAGTGAAGATTTGGTCGGCAGTGGATTTCCCTCCTACAAATCCAGCTTGGTAGCTCCCGACGAAATCTGTAGCAAGGGACGCAAGTCTGCAGAAGAGTATTCGGAACAGAATCTTGTAGGCAGCATTCAGGACTGTGATGGCTCGGAAGTTAGTACAGTCCAGTCTATCGCCCTTTTTGTACACTGGGTGAATCGTCCGGTAGTTCTTCCTGGTCCCATATCCAGACAATCAGCCATGATCGCGGCAAGCCTCTCCAGTCCCATCTTGAATAGTTCTGCCACCAGCAAATCGCTGCCAGCTGGTTTGTTGCATTTCTGCTGTCTGATAGCGGCGTAAGATATGGTTCGGATAGTATTCGAAAGCTGTTTGGTTAAGCTAAGCTTAGCCCAATAACGCATATCGTTCTATTGTACGTTTGAAGTGTACGTTTTGAAAATTTTTATCGTTTTTTGTTTTATTTTTGTTTTGTTAAAAAAAGGCATAACTTGTGAATCCGTGTGTTCTAGATTTCCAAGAGCGAGTTTGATTACATTGTAACAGGAGGACAAAAAAAACAATACTACCCACTCCAGCTCCAAGATTCAGGCTCCCCCCTCCCCACACGACGCCTTTGTTCTCCCTCTTTTTTTTTGCTTGCTTCTTTTGCGTATTTTGCTCCCTTTGCCAAGTCTTAATATTTCCCGACGCTCGCTCGCCATTACCTTCGTTCGGTTTTCTTTTGGTTTTATCACTATCCTATGGTCGCTTGATAGTTTTTAGTTGCCCCGTTTTTTGTTTTTGTTTATGTATATATAATATGATCATTTCGTGTATGTGGCGTACGTGCTGCTTTTGCTCGCGATGTAGCTTACACTCTCTTTCGCCACACGTCTGCCCGTCCGTCCCGTTTCCATTTCAATTCATTTCATTCCTAATTAAACCGATATATACATACAAAAGCGAAATAGTATATATGGAACGAATCAACATGTTCTAGTTTTAGACAGTAAAAACAGCTTTTATATCGCATCTTTGTTCGCTTTCACTATGCGTTTGATTCTCTAACTCCGGCTGCCCTGCTAGACTGGCTCCATCTTCTTGATACTTGATAACAATCTACCGCCGCTTGCCACTTGCTACCGGGTTTTCCGCGCCACATTTTGATGTATTCAGTAGTAGTAAAGTAATTAACTAACTAGGCTAACTACTCTAAAAAATAATCTTCGTCAATTCGCGCGAACGAAACGGGGCGTATATCGTACAGTAAAGGAGTTTCGGTAAGCATTCCTTCTTTCAGCGTTGCTCACAACGTTCGTCGCTTAATGCACCAATCAGCAAAAGGGTCGCCGCTGCTGCTTTACTTTTCCTACACCTGTGCCTGTATACATCATTGTGGATCCGGAACTGGGAGGGGGCGTGGGGTCGGTGTGTTACATTTTGAAGGGTTTGTAAACATTACGTTCGTGTTTTCTACGTAATAATAAATTCAACGATTTTTCTTTTGCTTTGTTTCGGTATAACGAGTAAACGAGTGTTTGTCGATAGCATTATTGTAGGTTAGTTTTACGTTTCTGCTTTGTTTGTCTATTTAAATCCTTCGTATGTATGCTTTGTTATTTCATTCTTTTGTATTTCTGGTCCTATCTATGTTTTTCTTCTTCTTCTTGTTTTCATTTACAATCCATAAAACCCATTCCTAAAGCGTAATAGAGGCAAGCCTTCTTCCATCTTTTTGTTTCTTCTTCATCTATATTACAACGATATATGATTTCTTCACTTACATGTTAATTATCACATTTCATCGCGATCCCTTGTGTGTGTATGTATGTGTCTGTTTTTTCGATTCCATTTTTGGGGGGATTCCATCTTAACTTGCCTGTAAGCGCGTAACTTGCATTTGCGGGCGCCATTCGCACAACAGTGCCATATCTACGCGTGCGCGTGCCTTTCCTGCGGTTCTCCGATTTTTGCATTTAATATTTGCTAGCTAGTAAAAGAGTACGTAAAACTGTTCCGTAGTAACGTGCTGAGTAGAAATCATTGCTAAAAGTATTAAAAAAAAGAGAAAGATTGCCTGCAACAACTGGTGCTTAATATGATAATTGTCTATCATAAATAAACGGTGCAATAGACGGTAGAATAGAATCTTGGTTTGACTCTAGTTGATGTGTGTTTCAAAGAAAAGAAAAATAGTTAACACAATACACTAGAAACAGTAAAGAGATAGTGAAAAGAACAGTATGCAACACCCTAATATTGCTTTACAAAACAAGTGATGGGTTTGGTGTCCGTGTGTCTTTGAAAAACACACAACAATAAAACATTCGGTAGCAATACTGAGAAAACTGTTCAGCAACGGGCGCGAAAATATACAGTTTGGCTCACTCGATATTCGGGTTTGCATATGTAACGGTTGACTTTTAGCTAGGAACCTCTCTAATCCCCACCTCCTGCTTGATTCTTGCCTATTCTTTCGTCCATTTCGTCGTTTCTCCGTGACACGACTACTACCTACCATAGATATACTGCTCCATACTATGTGCACTGTACGGCGTGTATTCGTGGAGGCTCGTTTTGGCAATGAACAAAACCCCAACAGACCGAAGCATTTACGGGGCACCCATCCCACTAAACCCGCAGCACTTCGTTACGATTCAACTATAACATGAATAAGGCGATGATGAAAATAGCTATTTACAACACAACAACAGTACTGAATGCGTTTCGTTATACCACAGCACGTGCGTCAGCGCGCGTGTGATGTCTTTCGAGTGCGTCGAGATGCAACTGGTTTCGATTCAGTGTCGCAGCTACTTTTTCGCAACCATCGATGACGATTCCGGTTCCACCGCGCTATCTAGCTCTCCCTCGCTTGGTGCGATTTCAATAACACTCTGATTAGCGGGTTCGCACGACGGCGTGGAACTACTAACCTGTTCCTCACTTTGATTCGGTTGAACTGCGCTCGTCGATAACTCTGCTGAAGGTGTAACAGTTTCGCCACAAACCACAGCTTCTAGGGGATGCTGTTGTCCCGGCGTAGTGCTGCTGGCAGCAAGCTCATCAACCTTACCGATGGTTGTGTGAGTGTCCGGCACCACTAACCCGATCGTGTTGTACTCCTTAATGCCTTTCTCGCCGATCGGTACATGCCGGTCGCCAATCTTCACTAGCAGTATGGTTCGATTCACGTTCGAGCGGAAGTGATGGTCCGGATGGTTCGGTTGCCAGTAGTGAACGACATTGCCCACCATCCCTTCCTGTGGGGTCCAATCTTTCCACGACGAGCGACCACCACTCGAACGAAACTGTTCGTTAGGCCAGGTTACATCGATCCGACGGCCTAGGTCTAGGCAATCATAAATCTGAAAAATAAATTTTTAATATAAATTTTACTCTTTTACTAGCTTACTAGCGAATTACAGGGTTTGTCAGGAGCTTTTTGACACCTTCCCAACGATTGTAAACGGTTTGTAAAATATCCGGAAAAGTGTAAAAAAATCTCCACAATACCTTGTACAGTAGTGATGAGAAAAACGGCTCCGAAGCCGGAGCCGGCCTCGACCGGTTCCAATAATTTTCGGAGCCGGCTCCGGAGCCGTTAGTTCGGAGCCGGCTCCGGAGCCGTTAGTTCGGAGCCGGCTCCCGAGCCGTTAGTTCGGAGCCGGCTCCGGAGCCATTAGTTCGGAGCCAGCTCTGGAGCCGTTAGTTCACCGTTAGGCCGTAAGGAGCCTGCTCCGTTGCCGTTAGTTCGGAGCAGGCTTTGGAGCGGGAAAAACATTGTTCCGGAGCCGGTTCCGCACCCTCGGCTCCTGAGACGGTTTCAAACTACTGGCTACGGAGACGGAGCTTTTTGACACCTTCCCAACGATTGTAAACGGTTTGTAAAATATCCGGAAAAGTGTAAATAAAATCTCCACAATACCTTGTACAGTAGTGATGAGAAAAACGGCTCCGAAGCCGGAGCCGGCTCCGACCGGTTCCAATAATTTTCGAGCCGGCTCCGGAGCCATTAGTTCGGAGCCAGCTCTGGAGCCGTTAGTTCACCGTTAGGCCGTAAGGAGCCTGCTCCGTTGCCGTTAGTTCGGAGCAGGCTTTGGAGCGGGAAAAACATTGTTCCGGAGCCGGTTCCGCACCCTCGGCTCCTGAGACGGTTTCAAACTACTGGCTACGGAGACTCGCGCAATAAAGTAGCAAAATCATACAAACGAAGCAAACCCATTCTACAAGACAATTCTTCATCTGTGCGCACGTAGTTGGATTAAAAATAATACAACAATCAATTAATTTAGACGGTCACAGCATCGTGGAACGATGCATTCTTGTTTGCTTTTGTTTAATTAATTTAACGGGACAATTTAAATGATTCTTAATGATATCATTAGAAAAATAATATGCATCAAGCAAGTATTACGATATTGTTACGATAATTATTTTGCAAAGTGCATAGTGATAACGGCATAAAAAATGGACTCTTTACGGCCTAACGGCAAACTAACGGCTCCGGAGCCGTGAGTACTGAGCCGGCTCCGGAGCCGTGGGTGCGGAGCCGACTCCGGGCTAAAACCGGAGCCGGTTCCGGAGCCGTTTAGTCGGAGCCGGCTCCGGAACCGTGGGTGCACTCCGGAGCGCACATCACTAGTGTACAGCCGTTACTTACCTGTAATGCATCCACAATGATGACTTTCTTGTTCAGCCCGATTGCCGGCGGTGAATGCAGCCACTGAATGCCGGCCTTCGGTTCGTCCGATTGTGGCTCTGCCATCACAAACAGCGAGTACGGTGCATCGTCCGGTGGTGAGAGCGTAAACGTCAGCGTGCCCGGCACACCCGGAATGCGACTACCGGCCGCTACACCATTACCCCCAGCAGCACTGCCCGCTAGCGCCGAACTAAATCCCGGCCCACCACTCGACAGCATCGACGAAGGAACGTTCGCTTTGTGGATGTACCCACCGGTAGCCAGTCCGGACGTTGATTCGACGCTGCCCTGCGGTTTCAGCGTCGAGCTCGGACTACCGCCCGCCGTACTTTGGCTCTCATCGTCCGCACCGACCGAACTATCGTTGCCACTTCCACCGGCCGCAGCAGCAACCGCTTCCGCCAGCACCTCACGGAACGAATCGCGCTTGCTTATCTGCAGCGCGCCCCAATCGATCCGGTCCTTGCTCGTGCTGCCCACGGTTCGCTTAGCGATGTTGTTACGCTCGCGTATACCGGCCGACGTCAACCCGAGTGCCATCGCTTCCCGTTCGGCGTCCCGTTCGCGTATCAAAAAGCCAGCCAACAGGGTCGAGCTGGTGGGTTTGTTGATGCTCGCCATGCTGCCCCGATTCGCCACCGCACCCGAGATGGACATATTCTGACTGCCGTACGACAGCGTACCGGCCGTCCCGGAAAGCGTATTGTTCGGTGTCGGTGTGTTGCAGTACACGCCCTGCATTTCCGTCATCTCGCCCTCGATAATGGCACTGCCGCTGCTGCAACCTTCTCGGCACCGTTGCCGAATCCGTTTCCAGGTGCGTATCAACATGGATTGAATTTTTTCCAGCGTTATTTCACCGCCTATGATACGGCACAGCTGTGCGTTCGTTTCCGCGTACGATGTCGTGAGCGGCGATACGTAGATCGGATAGCCGATCGGTTGATCGCACGACGAGTTGATGATGTTGCGTAGCGCTTGCTTTGCATTTTGTATGCTGCCCCGCTCGGGATTACGATTGCGCAGATAGATCAGCTCCTGCTGTTGGCCGGCCCAAAGCCCACGCACACACTCTCGATTCAGCTTTATCACCCGGAAGGTGAGAAATCGCTTCGTTAGCCTGATCACCCGATACTCGTCCGATCCGTCATCCATGACGTGACGCAGGGCTAGCAAGTTGGGCGTTCCACGCAGCACCGCATTGCGCCACAGTGGATCCGCTTCGTGCGATATTACCAGCTCCTTGGTGTGGAAATCGATCGCATTGTACAGATTGCTGTAATCATCGTACTCGTCCGGACAGAGAAAGTGATCTTGGTGGAGCTTCAGGGACATTCGGACGGCCGGCGCGACCACACCATGCAGCAGCTCCATATCCGCAAATACCCACTCGTCTCTCGGGCAGGTGATGCGAAAATCGCCCTTGAACAGTGCGTGCAATCCATGGAGAAAGAATTCCACGCCACACGATGAACTGTGGCTGGCGGTAGCGAGCGTTCGTCGCGCCAACAGTGCCAACGACATGCACAGCGAGGTCACCAACGAATCGCGAGTCTGGAAAGCCGACAATAAGAAGATTCAATTTTACCATGTGCCAGAAGTAAAGTAGATTTAACGAGTCTTACCGATTTGAAAAAGGCATTCGCGGAACCATTCGATCCATTGTTCGAAGAGCTCGCACCGTTTGCGTGTGACGCTCCTCCACTGGACGCTCCATTCGAAGACGTTCCCGCTGGCCCACCGTTGCCGTTGGTTCCACTGGACTCACCACATTCCGCCTTATTCGAACCAGCGGCATCTCCCATCGATCCTCCCCCTTCCACCCAACCATCCAGCACAGTTGAGCCCGTGTTTGTGGCGCCCGTACCTTCCGAAGAGGCTTTTCCTTCCTTTAGCACACCACTACTGCCACTCTCTGCTTTGGCTACATTAGCGTTCGATGATGAAGAAACGACACAATTCCCACCCGCACTATCACTACCAGTAGTAGCAGGTGCAGCAGTGTTTGTGGTACCATTTCTAGCAGCCGTTCCGGCGCACTTTCTTGGCGTTCGCTCATTAAGAGCGGCCTGCAGCTGCTGACGCTTCTTGTCACTGCAAAACTGGATCCATTCGCCGTACACACACCAGAAGCTGCTGCGCGTAATGCCGGCTGCCCGTGAATCGTAGTCGTCGTCCAGATTGATGTTGAACACGGGATCCAAATCGACAAACTGCCGGTCGGTGGTGTGTTCGAGCGCTTCCTCAATTGCCTGCGACTGGAGCCAGCTCGTCAGTTTCGGCGACCGTAGCGTGTAGTAGATGATGCTCTGCAGCAAAGCACAACCGATTAGTATGAGTTCACAAACATTTTCTTCTGAATTTTGTTTCCCTCACCTTTACGTAATACGATATCAGCACCTTGCGGAACTCAAACACCTGCATCGTGGCAGTGGCCGAGTTGTCCGAGATGGAGTAGCCCTCCAGCACGTACTTCGATGCCATCACTTGCCAAGCGAGCCAGCGTGTGGTGAACATTGCGTTCGCACTTAGCATACGCGGCAAACGACCGATCGCGCAGCAACAGCATCCTGAAACCGGAAAGCAAAAGATCCGTCAGTTCGAATCGAAAAGAGAAAACGTCCACTTTTACAATACCAATATTATCTTCCACCTCCTCCGAGATTGCTTCCACTTCCCGCTGCTGGCAGTACGTGCCCCGGAATTCGAGACCACGCATTTGAAATGTACACAGCCCGTTGCCGAGCTCGATGATGTGCACGAGGCAGTTTAGGTAATCAGAGGCAAGCACTAAAGACAAAAATGCACCGAACACAGTTAGTTGTAGTAAGCGGGTCGATCGCAACCGGATAGTCGCACCACTTACCGAAGCAATCTCCCTGGCTAACGTTTCCCCAGCGACCCATCAGCAGGTCACCGCAGAGCGAATGTTGCAGCGATCGTGTCAGGTGTTCGTAGAAGATGCTGTTTAAATTGTTATCATCCGCACCGAGGTCACGCTCGAGCTGCGAGCTTAGCCGGGTGTTCGAGTGATCGATGCGACGAGTATTGTAATCACGCTCCCAGAACTTAATCGGACGTACGTAAGAGGTGAGAAATATGGCACTTCCTGTAAAGTGACATGAGATGTGGCGTGAAAGAATCGTACGAAAAGGTGTGACATTCGGTAAGATTTACAAGAGTTTGCCGGGTCAACATAACATAATCTTTGAGGATTCATAAATCTTTGAGGATGCATGAATCTTTGTGGATTCCCCGGCATCGCTTATCCTTACCAAGAAATGGATTGAGTGGTGTCGACAGGATTGCACTGATTGCCGTCTGCAGGAACAGCATCGCCGAGTGTGGTACGCTGAACGGTTGCGCAAACGCATGAAACGCTGAGCCCCACGTTATTTGCCACGGTGCGATGTACGTCACAACAAATTGCAGCTAAAAACGAAAGACAAATTACAAATTTAAATACGTCGGAACAATATCGACGGCAACAGCAAACGCGCTTACCTTCAACAGAAATTCAGCAATCTTGCGGTACAGAATCGAAATGAGAAAGTAGTCCAACAGAAACGTTTCGCTCGACAGTTTGTAGTCCAGCCGAAAGAAAAGCACCGTAAAGATGAGTATAATGTACTGACTGCCCGTGTCAGAGTAAGCGTTACGAACACCTAAGATAAACAGAAAACCCCGGACCAGATATAAATGGAACGATTCTGTCACGACGCTTGACGATTGGCACTTACATTTCAAGCTGCACATTACGATCAGGATCGAGCCGAACGTGAGACCAAACTTTTCAGCAATCTGCCCACAGTCAGCCGTCAGTGCACTGATGAAGATCAGCGGGTACAGAATGTTACGCTCGAAGAAGCACAGCACCACGTACGCCGTCTCGAACCACATGATCTTCGAAAGCTTGTGCACCTCGAACAGTCCGAACTCTTCCGGCTTCAGGATTGGCTTCGCAATGCACAACCACGGCAGATGCTTGCGCAGCTGCGGCACAATGTAATGCATCAGAAACCCAAGAATGCAGGCCCCGCTATGCAGCACGTGATTAATCTCCGGCTGCAGCACCGTAAACACCGTACTACAATGCAAACTAAACATGGCCACCGACAGGACGACGCACACTACGGCATCATTCTTCAACCGAGCCGTCACCGTATCCTGCAGCTTCCTTGGTAACGGATCGTCCAACTCTTTCGAAACGGCGTCACGTCCCGCTTCTTCGTCAAAGTCACGATTCATTTCGTCGGTCGAACGTGCCGATCCGTCACCACCACCACCACCACCATCCCCACCACCCGAATGTCTCCGTTGACCATCCTTCGTCCCATCGTCACACGAATCGGACGAAATTTTCGAATCCTCCTTGCTCGATGTGTCATCGTAATCGGAGTGCGTCAGCAGGCTGGATTTAATCACCGCCCAGATGTAGGTGTAATCGCTCGCACACCGTGACAGATGGTACGATACCGTCACGAGACACGCACAATACATCGAGAACAGGACGTGCTGTGTGCCAGTTTCGTACAGCGCACCGTACACCAGCCCGTACAGCAGTGTACACGCGACGATCGAGCGAACCACGGACAGAAACGACGCCAGCAAGCTGCAGGACGCATTGCTCCCGAACAGATGCATATCGACCTGCTCCAGGAAGTACATCGTGAAGGTGTTAATCTGCGGAAACAGTCCCAAGCTGAACAGGAGCGGAAACGATAGAATCACCACCGCCAGTATCGTTTGAGCCGACTGCAGAAAGGCAACGATCGAGATCGGAAAGCCAAACAGCACCATCGAACCGCTGTTGCCCTGTCCCAAACCTAGCTGGTACTCGCGCAACAGCTGATGAACGCCCAACAGCAGCCCGCAGCAGAGACAGAAGTAGATCGGGCGCGAGTAGGTGACGGTTTTGTTGAATCCATGTATCGGTGACGCTGCATCCGGTTGGACGCTTTTCAGCAGCGAATACTGACTGCCGGCAATCACGAAACAGAATATGAACGCGTACAGATCTTCGTAGAACTTCAGGTACAGCACGAGCGACCCGAGCAGCGACACGAGCGTACAGAGCGCGATCGCCAACACCACCTGCGCCCAGCTCGTGTCGCGATCGAACAACGCTAGCAGCTGCAACCGATTCATCGATATGTTCAGATGCTCCCGGAAGCAAAGAAACCGTAACGAGAATGTTACGCTCGAAGAAGCACAGCACCACGTACGCCGTCTCGAACCACATGATCTTCGAAAGCTTGTGCACCTCGAACAGTCCGAACTCTTCCGGCTTCAGGATTGGCTTCGCAATGCACAACCACGGCAGATGCTTGCGCAGCTGCGGCACAATGTAATGCATCAGAAACCCAAGAATGCAGGCCCCGCTATGCAGCACGTGATTAATCTCCGGCTGCAGCACCGTAAACACCGTACTACAATGCAAACTAAACATGGCCACCGACAGGACGACGCACACTACGGCATCATTCTTCAACCGAGCCGTCACCGTATCCTGCAGCTTCCTTGGTAACGGATCGTCCAACTCTTTCGAAACGGCGTCACGTCCCGCTTCTTCGTCAAAGTCACGATTCATTTCGTCGGTCGAACGTGCCGATCCGTCACCACCACCACCACCACCATCCCCACCACCCGAATGTCTCCGCTGACCATCCTTCGTCCCATCGTCACACGAATCGGACGAAATTTTCGAATCCTCCTTGCTCGATGTGTCATCGTAATCGGAGTGCGTCAGCAGGCTGGATTTAATCACCGCCCAGATGTAGGTGTAATCGCTCGCACACCGTGACAGATGGTACGATACCGTCACGAGACACGCACAATACATCGAGAACAGGACGTGCTGTGTGCCAGTTTCGTACAGCGCACCGTACACCAGCCCGTACAGCAGTGTACACGCGACGATCGAGCGAACCACGGACAGAAACGACGCCAGCAAGCTGCAGGACGCATTGCTCCCGAACAGATGCATATCGACCTGCTCCAGGAAGTACATCGTGAAGGTGTTAATCTGCGGAAACAGTCCCAAGCTGAACAGGAGCGGAAACGATAGAATCACCACCGCCAGTATCGTTTGAGCCGACTGCAGAAAGGCAACGATCGAGATCGGAAAGCCAAACAGCACCATCGAACCGCTGTTGCCCTGTCCCAAACCTAGCTGGTACTCGCGCAACAGCTGATGAACGCCCAACAGCAGCCCGCAGCAGAGACAGAAGTAGATCGGGCGCGAGTAGGTGACGGTTTTGTTGAATCCATGTATCGGTGACGCTGCATCCGGTTGGACGCTTTTCAGCAGCGAATACTGACTGCCGGCAATCACGAAACAGAATATGAACGCGTACAGATCTTCGTAGAACTTCAGGTACAGCACGAGCGACCCGAGCAGCGACACGAGCGTACAGAGCGCGATCGCCAACACCACCTGCGCCCAGCTCGTGTCGCGATCGAACAACGCTAGCAGCTGCAACCGATTCATCGATATGTTCAGATGCTCCCGGAAGCAAAGAAACCGTAACGACAGCTTGTAGTATCGCTTCGGGCGCACCTTAGGGCCGGTTTCCCCAAACATGGAATGTGGCACCACGTCGATCGTGCTTTGCGCCCGCGACAAACTGCAATCGGTCGACGCCACAATCGTTTTATCCGCAATGCCGCTTCCCGAGTTGATGGAGGCCGTGTTAAAATCATCCCCAGCGGACGATATCGTCCCAACCGTTGGTCCACCCGATGCGAGGCCGCTGCCGCCCACACCGCTACCCATGCTTCCGATAACACCGCCCGCGCCACTCGTCGATGGTCCACTGATGCTGATCGTCCGATGATGATGATGGTGGTGATGCATATGATGGTGTAGGTACGGATTCAACGGGTTTAGCGCACCGAACCGCTCCTTTATCACATTGGCCGCACACCGAAGCCACCGATCGGAATCATCCGTGACGTAGAAATTTAAAGGCATTTCACCGACAGCACCCGGCATCAGTGCGTCGTGACAGATGTTGCGCGATCCAGCGCCCGAATACCCGGTAAAGCTGCCAGCTGCGGATGTGCTCGAGCTTGCCGCGATCGATTGTAAGCGTGTTTGTGGATTTTCAAGCGCATCCAGACAGTAATTGCAATTATTATTATCATCATCGCGCCAATAATCGCCAAACGTTCCGGACGAGGATGATACACCGCTCGCCTGCATTGACGACGATCCTCCACCACTCGCTCCGGCAGCAGCTCCAGCAACACCACCACTATCACCGTTTCCACCGTCCGGTTTAAGCATCCGCAAGCGACAGTTAAGGTGACGGTAGGGACGTGTCGGTAGTGGTGCGGGTCGACGAAACGTAAAGCTGGCCGTCTGCTGCTCGGACAGTGCACTGTTGCCCGGGAGATAGATCGGTGGAATTGGCACATCCGAACGATAGTTTAGGAACGTAATTAAAGGGGCGGCCGTTGAGTTTTCCGGTATTCGCTCCGCCAGCAACCGTTGCGAGAGTGATCGATTGTAGATTTTGCTGCTCGTGCTCGGATAGTTCTCTTCCACGCTTAACCGGCGAACGCTGGCACTGCGGCCCGGTGGTGATGTTTTCGGAATGGCTCCCAAATTACGCTGCTGCAGCTGCGTCACCGACAGCGAAGATCCCCCATTTGTTGTTTCCGCTGCTACGGTCGAACTAGCAGCGGTACCTGCATTTCCTTCATCCTTACCCTTCGCTTTACACCCGGTTCCACTCGAACCAGGAATCTGCGGATCGGACTCACTCCCGGTTACGGATTTTTTCAGTCCACTCGCTGATGCACCATCCTTCGACAGAATGCTATCCTTTGCGATGAGCAAATCTTTCGAGCTGGCACTCGCCTGCTCCCAATCGCTGGACGAAAGGCAACCACCCGTCTCCTCGAACGCGCTCACGAGTGGCGAACGGAGCATGTGTTGGTGCTGCCGGGTGTCGTTGCATCGGTCGCTACAGCTGATCGTTGGACTGGAGGAGGTTTTCTTCACCTCGCTGTTGCCGATCAGCTTCGGAGGCACTATGGCACAACAGGCCGGATTTTTGGCTTCCACTATCGTGGCCGTCGCACCCACCTGCTGCTCGGAATGCGTTCGATGTGTGCGCGGTTCTAGCAGGGGCGATCGTGAGCCGGCATTCGTTTCCGTGTCGGAATCGGTCGACTGTAGCCCACTGTCCGGGTGGTCCAGGTCCGATTCCGCACCGGGCGCTTCCTCCACCGGAGCTGGCTCCTCTTCTGGCACTCTTGGTTGTTGCTGCTGCTGCTGCTGTTGATGGTGCAATCGGCGTAGTTGGTCGTGCAGTGTGAGATCTTCTTCGCTATCACCTATCCGTTCGTTCGGTTTCAGTTCTTCCGATGGATAGTAATTGTCTTCCACCTTTGTCGTCGTCCGCTCTGTCGTTCGTTCATCTGCCGGCACGGTCCTATGCTCAATGTTTCCTTCCTCCCGATCCTCCTCGTCCTCTTCTTCGTCTTCACCGTCGTCCTCTAGTTCGTCATCCTCTTCCTCGCCATCCTCTTCGTCATCGTCATCCTCCAGCCCTTCGCCGTCGTCGTCCGAATCGGAATGCAGATCAAAACGCTGTACCGGTGGTGTGTTTTCATCTCGCACCAACCGTGCCGAACCACTACCACCACCACTAACCGTCGCACTGCTCTTTACCGGCGTACTTTCATCCGACTGTTCCGCGATCGGATAGACCGGCTCGCTGCCGGCATTCGTGGCGCCGGGCAGCACCGATTCGAAGGCAGCGCCACTATCACAACCATGCTGAACCATAAAGCTGGACGAACCGCCGCACACGTCCACCAGCCCCGTCCCACTGCTTCCATCGTTTGATTTCGTAAACAAGTTCAGGTACGGATTGCGCGATAAGCACTTGCTCGGCGGTGGCAGCACCGTATGGCGCGGGTTTCGCAGCGTTTGGCCACCGATCACCTCCACACTGTTCGGGTGGGTCGGCGTGAGGTTCGGTATCGAGGCCGGACTGCACGTTTCCAGTGCTGCACTTTTTATTCGCCTGACAGACGTTAGCGAGCGTGGCAGTGGCCGTCCCGACCCACCATTACCGCTGTTGGTAGTGTTCGAGTGTCGGCGTCGTTTGCCGGACGCGTTGTTGCCACCTCTACTAACGGTCCGCTCGCCACCGGCTGTTCCCACACCATCCCCGGACACACCGCCAGCAATAGAGCCGCTTACCGGGCCGCTACTACTCGCGATCGTTGGCAGCTGTAACGCCGACATGGTGCTGCTCGAGTCCCGCCGTATCGGGGTGGCTTGGTGCAGGAGGTAGGTGATCTTGCTGGTGGATGAATCGTTCCCGCTGCCCGTGTCTGCTATCGCCAGCTGTACGGCCGATTTCGTGTAGTTGTGATCCATGTACAGATCCGGATCGAGATTCTGCATCGCAAGCATATGATGATGGTGATGGTGATGGTGATGGTGGTGCAGCTGATGATGATACAACGAACCGGCCGATTTGTTGTTTTGATCGTCCGAACTCAGATGCCGCTGCAGTTGCGCACCTCCACCGTCCGCTCCGACCGCACCGGAACCCGGTCGGCGACGATTGCGCGACCCACCGTCGGTCGGCTCGCCGCCCAATCCCGCTGCTGCCGTCTGCCCACTGCCATCGGCTGCTTGTTCGTCCGCCGTGAACACATTGCTACCGTTCAGTTTTTCCGAATCGAGCGATATTTGGCGCTGTAGCTGACTGTTCATGAAGCGCTGTTTCCGCTTCGATTTGTACTGATGGCGTCGCAGCGATGCATTCGATTGGGCAGCACCCAACATTCGCGTGCCCGCCGCCGACTCACCCTTGCCGTTGCTACTCGATCCGGCTGCACCACCGCCCGCCAGCGGAAGATCACCAAATTCTCGCGTCATCTTACGCATCACCGTCTCGAGCACCAGCTCGGAAAAGCGATCCTGGTTCGGTGTGGACAGGGAGCGTTTGTGCGTACTGCCCGTACTGCACACTTCCGCCGTGTGTGTTTGCACTGGCGCCCCGCATCTTACCACCGGAGCACCGAATGGTGTTTCGTTGTTTGCTTCCGCAATGCGATCGCTTCGAAAGCATGCGTCACTGCACGCTGCCGATGGAACGACAGCTCCCAGTCCCGTTACACTACTACCGGCAGCAGCAGCAGCACCACCACCAGCACCTGCGGTACCCGCCGCTGCACCGCTCAGTCCACTATCGCTCGACTCGGAGCTATTCTTCCGATGTACGTCCACCTTGAGATCGATCGTACTCGTCACATCCTGGTAGTCATCGATCGAGATCGCACTGTTGGCGTAGCTGTTTTCGTCGCTGTGATGCTCGACCGACGTTCGGGACGATGCGTTTACCGGTGGCGTACCGCCGACCACTTCCACCGTGCCAAGAATTTGCATTTCAATCCCCGGCTCATCGTCACCGGAACCTCCGATTCCGATACCGGTGTCCACTTCGCGCGGTGCTTTGCCGGAGTTGGCGCTGCCCGGCTTCTTCAGGTTCGTTTCGGAAAGCGTACGGGCCCGATCGTACATCCGGTGAAGCGCCACATTCACCATCTTGAAGAACGTGATGATGATCGCGATCAGCACGCAGTAAATGCTCCATACGGCTACGGTGGTTGGAAAGTACTGGGGAAAATAAATTAGGGGAAAACATATGTTAGAAATGGTGATCATTGCACGTTGAAGATACAAATAATAGAAATCACTGTAAGATAGTCATCTAATGCTAATCTAATGTCATCTAATATAATCTACGACTTCGATTGGACATCTTCCAGCACAAAGCACCGGTAGGTAGCTAAGCAAAATGTCAACAAACGAAACTGCAAAGCTTATCTCGTTGGAGAGCATGGTTCCCGTCAGATAATCCTTTAAAACGTGATGACAAGCAAAAGAATTTTCGTTTGTTCGTTCATTTGATAAGAAAGACTTTCATCAAACTCCAAAAATAGCTTGCTGATCGTTTGATTGCGGGAACAAAATCAATTATACGTTCGAAAAGCATTCTTAGAAAATATTGCCAGCCCTTCACGGGTAGACGTCGTGTAAAGTGCTCCACTGTATATCCAAGCTTGGGTAAACGGACACCCAATCCCTAGGCCGGATGGTGGAGCACGGCTGAGCAGGAGGGGGATGGGCTACTGGACTGCCTGCACCAGACGAAAAGCCCAACTACCATGAGGTCTTCCAGAGGTATTTGGGGGCTTGAGTGAAGGGCCAGTCACCGAACCACAAGTAAATACATGACTAAGGAAAGCTGCAATGATTTCTCGACCAGGCTTGTACGAATGTCAATGTTCAACATCACATGCCAGATGAAGGTGGATGAAAAACTCTCAGGGCCCTTTGCTACTACCAGGGATCTGCGCTAGGGAGACGGGATTGCTTGCCTTCTATTAAATCTGGCGCTAGAGAGGGCCATCCGAGATCCAAAGTTGAAAATTCTTCTTCTACAAGTCACTCCAGATCTTGGCATACGCTGATGGCATAGACATCATTGGTTTGAGGCTGTCCTATGAAGCAGAAGTTTACCAAAGGATCGAGCATGCGGCACTGAACCTCGGGTTGGAGATAAACGAGGCAAAAACTAAACTGATGGTGGCACCACCAACGGGGCCCTACTAACAAACACTGATTTACGCAGGGGTGATGTACAGATAGGTGATCGTACCTTGGGAGTCATCCAAAACTTCACCTATCTGGGGTCAAAAGTCAGCACCGACAACCTAGAACAACGTTGAATTGCCAACTATCGGTCATACTACAACCTGGGGGAACTTCTCCACTTAAAAAACCTGTCGCGACGGACGAAGCTGGAACTGTACAGAACCTTCATAGTTCCAGTACTCACATACGCCTCTGAGACATGGACATAGTCCAAACCTGACGAAACCCTCTTAGCTGCGTTCGAGAGGAAGATGCTCAAAAGGATTTTTAGCCTCGTATGTGTGGAAGGACAATGGAGGGGCCACTACAACAACGAGCTCTACGAGCTGTACGATGAGCTGATCATGTCAAGAGAATGGCACCAGACGACTCAGCCCGTAAAGTCCTTTTAGGCCATCCACACAAGCAGAGGCGTGGTAGGCTCAAATTGAGAAGGAGTGTGAGCGTTTATGCGTTCGCCAGAACGGCCGGGATATTGGATTGGCTTACTGATAAGTAAGGAATCAAGTTCTTTTCTCGCAATGCAAACAATTGCAGATGGTTTAAGAACTAAAAACCATGCTCCAAACTGCATAAAAAATGACTTGAAAGTAGAAACTCTTATTTGCTATTTTCAGCTACATGTTTTACAATTATATTAGCTTCTATAACGATCGAATGTAACGGTACCACACGTGTTCAACAAGTAGCAAGGACGCACAACCGAAGCGTCCACCAACACGGTCCGCCATCGCACAACAAATCAGAAATGAAAGTGCGAACAGTTCCACTTGCAGTGCAGTTTGCTTCGTTGCGGGCATCCTCCTCCTACCCCATTCCGTGCCAACCTGCCCCACCAAAACCGTCAAATAGCGGACCCTCCGCTAACCGGAAACTGGTAAGCAAAAGTAGACGTTGGACAGGTTACACCAGCCTTACCGTAGCAAGGGGCGGCTTGCTAATAAATTAGGACTAGTTTTCCACTGTGCCGCACCACTCGAAATGAGCGTGTACATTCGTCACTCTGCTCTACACGGGAGGAAATTGCGAAAGAAAAATTAAACTAACGAAGTGAAGTGAAGAGATTTTAGCTCGAGCGCGACTACTGTTGTAATGGCATGGGATTCACAAAAGATCCGATGGGTGGGAAAATCACACCCAAAACTGCGCCAGATACAAGGGCCATCTCAGCTCGTACAATGTGCAAGGGCAATGGATGAAACAATACCGGTTCAAGGTGTAGGCAGTCCGAAACGGATCGAGCGAGCGGTAGAGAGAGAGCGCGCGCGGGCTTGTACAGAACATAAGTTAGCTAATGTTATTAATTGTAGTGCAAGGTTCTGATGGATTTGTGAATGCAAACAAAACCCCTTTCCCAAAGTATTTCTGAACTTCGTGATAAGAAATCACACGAACACACACGCACCTCGCCACCCAATCATCAACGCTGACTGTCCCTTATTTAACAATCCCCGGGGATGATGCGTGCGATTTCTTTCGCGTCTCTAAAACATCATTACGAAACAAGGCCATGGTCAAGTGTAATAGCGTTTGCCATCATCGCATAACACAAGTCGGATAAAGCCGAAGCTGCTGCTGCTGCTGCCTGTTTGCTGTCCACCGCCAGTAGCACGCTTCGTGGATGGGTGGTGCACACGATCTACTTGAATCAATCGACAGAAAAACAACGTCTGAGGGCTTTGTCTCGGGCCTCGCCACTCGTTTGCTCCCAACCGATACCTAGCACCTTCGCGCGGTCGAGGTTAGAATTACGTGAGCATTAAGACACGGGGGGGAACATTGTCGCTTGCACGTTGCGGATAGATGATGCGTGGTGAAACAACAACACAAACGGTGCACCATTTGTAGACAAACACTATCACAGTAGGCGGAAGTATGGGTTGTCGTAGTGCGTACCGTACGTCGAATGGTAAGATGCGTTCTATCGTCATTCCTTTGCCATGTAGCACAGTGACAAACGCCGCTTAGATTAATTAGGTCAAAGTAGCTATCAATAAGCGTACTATTTACGCATCACGTGAGACGGAAAGCCTCTTCGATATGGGGGTATATTGCATCCGACCAATATGCGGGGGGGCTCCATAAATGAGAATGTTTATCAATTGTGCATTGCACCGATGGCGAAATGATGTTAATGCTCTGTGTGTGTTTATATTCTGCCCGTACCGCAGTAGGCTACCGATCTACCGATAGAGCTGAAACGGCGAAAACGATGATTCACGCAGAGCAATGGAAAGGAATGTTCTTGTTGTTCTTTCGGTATCGGTCCCGTCCCCGCACACTTACCATATAAATGATGAACGGAAGGAACAACAGAAACAGCCAGATGTACAGATGGACGGCATTGCAGAAGACATTCTGATGCACGTCATAGTACCAGCCACCGGTCAAGCTGGCCAGCACACCCTGTCGTAGGATTTTTAACGTTTGCGAACCCATTGCTGGCTGCTCATTTCATGCTGCCGTTGCTGGTGGGCCACCGTGCGACGTCGCTGTCCTGCGGTAGTTCAATGCCCAGCAGTGGCAAGTGACCGGGTGTGCGTGGGACAGCAGCGTCTACCATTCGCATTCGTTGGCTAGCTGGTGCGACAGATCTTCCAGCTGGTTGATACTGGCAGGAACAGGAATCGTAGCAGTGTGTCGCCCCGTGTGGCGGTGTATCGGATGATTGTATCAGCTGCTTGCAGCTGTATCGCTCTTCTAATTTGGCCTTAGGCAGTGGCACTTCGTTGTAACTTCGAAACTAAAACACTCCTTCCCTTTGCACGGTGACTGCAAGAAAGCCTTGAAAGACTTTTTATTTTGCGCTATTCAAAACACACTCGCGCACGCACACATACACGCACGCACACACAAACACGCGCTCACGAGTGCACTTCTTTTTACGCTGGGCACGTTCAATGGCGTGCAACCTGGCTGGCAAACTTCCGCAGAACCAATCAACTTTCTTTCAATCGCTACTTTCTTCGGAGGCACCCGTCATGACGATGCACACACACTTCACTCACGCGTTCATTTGCTTCTTGCCATCGCACATACACACCATTTCACTTGCATTACGCTTCCGCCAAACCCGGACGGAGTACGTTGTTATTTCACGTGTGCTGCTGCTGCTGCTGGTGTGGCCCCCAGCCAAGAAGAATTTCCGTCGCTGGAGGAGAACACAATCGGGAACGGTGTGTTGTAACGCGATGCTCTGGTTCGCGGAGATGATCTACTTTTTCTCCTAGCACATACACACACCACCGCACGACCGACGACCGCTTGTGGATCAAAGCCAAACAGCTTGACGAGTAATGTGCGCCCGCGTTGACGAACACTTTCCTGTGATGCGAAACTTTGTTGTTTAACCGCACGATACTACGAAATATTAGAGATGACTAATATTCGCAGCTTTACGAACTATTTTATGCATTATGGACGTTTTTAACAATAGTTTCGTCAAGCGAGCGAGATACGTTTGACGTTAGCTTCGTTAAACTGTTCTGGTGTTTGACGTTTTCGTTCAATACCGATTGTTGTGACATTTGAACGGCAACACCCAGGTGGATAATTTTATTAGTTTGGAATGAAAATGGCAAAAACAAATTTAATATGCAGATAACGATTATAAATAATCAATAATAGGATAGTTACCTCAGTTCTCCATAACGTATAAAATATATCAGCCTATTACATATTTATTTTTAATGCGATACTTTTATGATTGCCTTACTTCAAACCAACGGTTAATTAACAAATAAACCCCACCACCTGAGGCAATATACACATGAAAATTTGAAGAAATTTGCGTTATAGAACTAACAGCACAATTGAATCAATGTGGATCGCATCCCAAACGACTAGACATTAAGAAATTGAACATATTAGCTGGTTAATGGGTGCAGTGGATCTTAAATGCTGTTTAACAAGAGAATGGAACTTGAAGTAGCTTCGAAGCTATTCAACCCGATTTTTGGCAGTCGAGGAGTTTTGCATCGCTATGTGTTCTTGGTACCGTTCACAGTCGAAAACTATCGTCTACTAAACCATTATCTCGGCCTTCCTAGCAGAGGCGTAAATGTGATCACTCATTCTAAAATTGGACTTACTTTTCCAGCTGACCAAGTGAATCGCGCACAAAATGGATTGTTTTTTTTTTATCAAAACTGCTGCTATTTCGTCGATGGCTAAAGTATTTTGTTTTTAAATCGATGGCTGTGTTCGGATGGTTCCGTTGTGCTGTTCAAGGAGGGGACGTCTATACGGGTCGAATGCGTTTTGGGTTCTAATCTATATTTACAATATTGCTTAATCCTATTCCTACACTAACACACTTCCAACTGATCACGTAACATTTACAAACACGTATTATGGCATGTCACCAAATCACATGCATTTAGGCGTAAACAGGCTGACTTTACGGATATCGATGAAAAGCTAGGTAGCAGTATTGTCTCTATTGATTGTGTAAAAAGCGATCAAAGTACTAAGCTGATCGCTGCAGGGCCTTCTCGTATATTCTAAAGTGGCTTCAATACCTGATGGTAATGATTGCCCTTTAAGGAATGTTGAGGGAAATCTGAATTTTGACTTTGTTTCCTTTGGCATGGGGACAGCAATTTTGTGAATCATTGCCAAGCCAACCAGATAGTGATCGATCGATCGAAATCTATGTTATCACCTCACTAAATTCCAATGTTCAACTGGCTAACAACGAGTTTTTGCGAGTCTAGTTTTTGTGAGGTGACCGTTTAGGGGGATGATGAAACCATAACTGTTGCGCTCACGCCTGCACCACATTTCATTCCTAGCCAGCTTGAGTTCTAAATGGTAGGAAAAGTGAAGCACATTGTACACATCATTTTCACAGCTTCCAGTTCTTCTTCTTTCTTGGCCTTATTGTTACTTAGAGACTTATTGTTACTCCACAGTTTGATAGGGTCCTCACTATGGGGGAACGGCCCAGATGAGACTTGAACCTCGGTCCTGACGTGTGAAGACCGGCGCCGCTGTCGCATCTACCATTGGGCCGCCCACAGCTTCCAGTTAACTACTTCAAATAACGGATTACAATACGAATTCTTACCAACTAATTGGCTAATTAAGAATACATAACTTAATCGAAATTTTTTTGAAAATTGTTAACTACAAGCTGCTGAAGCTGAGAGGTGGAGATCGTTCCTTACAAAACACTCCTTCCGCTGACATACAAACCTAAATGAAATAATTTACTGATCAACAATCAATATTCGTTTTGTTGCTTAGGGTTTATACTATCAGTGATGATATTTGAGACGATCAAACGTTAAATAGGCCGGCTGCTACTGCAGCGTTCACGTATGCGCACCGTTGTAATTTTACATTTTGAATTTCCATTTTGATAGACAAACTTGTTGGCAACAGATGGCGCTAACAACGCCCAGGAGAAATATCGTTATTATTTCCTGCTAGCGCCTCTTACGGTTTTTAGCCCTAACAATATATTACTTTGATAGAAAGAGTCGAATTTTAAATCAAATTTAAACCAAATTAAATTACAAGTTGAACACCGAGCATTATTCCTTCTATATTAATAGGTCAACAATTAAAATTTACATTAAATAGCCTTCTGTTATAACAGCATCGAAACGAACCGAGCCCAGCATTCACCCAATACTTTGGCCTATCATTTTGCGCATGATCCTTGCACGGTTTATTCCCTCCTTTTTTGTCAACTGTTGAAAGGCAACAGCAACCAAAAAAAAAAAAGCAACACGAACACATTCTGCCAGTTACATTATCCAAGTTGTGACGCCATTACGGTCACCCACCCCATTCATCGCCCTGCCAGCAATCCATCCTTTTTTTTTTGCGAAAGAGTAGAATGGTGTATCATTATCGAGAGAACAAGGGTCGAAATTCTATTACAGACTGCCGCTTACAACCTCGGGGCTTCACTGACATTGGGCGTAGTATTGTTTCTCAACCCCATGGCTCAGGCTCAGCAAGGCACCGTAATGTACGGAGCACGGAGCGAGTCAAGGGGATTATTAATATTCATACATTTCATCCCATTGAGGTTCCGATTGAATACGGCAAAATGTGATACGCATCGTTAGCAGACACATTCAGACGGCATGGATGCTATGTACTAGAGGTGCTAGGGAACCATGTCGCACCGCTGGATGCCGTATGGCCGGAGCGCACGTTGGTTATTCTTTTCGATAAATTGTAACGCGATAACGAAACACGATGACGTGCCGAGTTTTTGCGTAAGGCCCCTTGTCGCTTTACCACCATTTTGTGACAACTGTTACGTGATGGAAGGGAATCGCGTGCGGCAGGATGGAAGTTTGAGAACTTTCATGTACGCGTCTGCACTGCCTATCGTTAGCAGCAGAAGCGTCTCTGGTAGTGCAAGCTGTGTTTTATTAAAATTTTATAAAATAGTAATGATGTTCAGATTAAATGATAATAAATACATATTAAGAAGTATTCTGAATAAATAAAACTAATATTTAGATCATTTTTAAACCTTCAAAATCGGATAGCATCGATTCTAAGCGGGAAATGACTCATTCGATGTTTGACACATGCTCCATCCATCAACGACCGTGTGTGGCTCAGGATAATCGTTCCAGTCTATCCTCAAAAGCATTCCCAGCGCAATCGAAACGAATGACGATCGCCTCACTGGTACCATCCCATGCTGTCCATTAGAAGGCAGCCCAAAACATCACGAAAAAAAACAAACATAAACAAAGGAATGCTCCCAAATTGCCGACCAACTAAACGGTGCTTTACCCAAACATGGCATTGATTTTAAGCAATTTTAAGCCGACCGCAAAAACACAAACTCCGGTTCCTTCTTGCGTGTACGATTTTCCGTCGGGTTGCGGTACGGCCTCCAGTCTCGACCGGGTGTAACGCCTAAGACAAACAAACCCAAAACAAAGAGGAAAAACAATCTTCTCCATTACGCGAATCGCGCTAGGAAGGATGCGAAGTGAACTTGAAAGGTAGCACTTGGATGACTCGACAGTTTCGAACCCCCACCCCAAATGGCACCACCCTGTCCAAACACTGATCTCGATCTCGAACTGGGCAGGCAGCGGACCGATTGCACATTCGATCGTTTAACTCTCCCACTGAAAAGCTAGATGAAATCAGAATTATCTACTCTGCAGGACGAAACAAACAAAAACAAAAACTGGTCAGACGGACGGACGGACAGCCCCGTGTACCTTATTCGTCCGGGGTGGCCTGGCGTCTGCTGTGTGTTGGAGTTGGAGATATTTCCAACTCCGCCTCACATCTATTCTCCTGCAGAACTCTCACATTACACAACCTTTTATATTTTGTTGTAGCTTTCTTTCTTTCGCTTCTTTCGCTCGATTAACGGTTTCGTATGATTGCTGTTTGGCTTAATTGTAAAATTACGGTGGTACACGCTTCTCGTGTTTTGTGTGTGTGTGTGTGTTGTCTATTTGCTCGTACGTGCACTTCGATTAGGAAGGTATGCTGGAGCCTATGAATGGATAATTTGAAAGAATTACCAAAATGGATGGGTCTACACAGTTGGCATTCACTGGGTGCCTGATTTCTCTGGTTGCTAAATCCACCACGCAGCTGGCAGAGACCCCGATGGGATGGGCTGGGTAACGATAGAGATTGTTTTACCGATTAGCGATTAAAGATGCTTTTCTTTCATAAGTTTAATTATGGCAAACGGATTGGTGGAAATTCCTGTGAAAACTGCGCACACACACAGAACCGTGTCGCTAACTTCGGTAAACGAGTGGAGGTAGAACTTATTAGAAGAGTTCAATAATAAGATGACAATGCGCTTCATAGTTGGATTACAATCACTGAAAATAAATAAAATTAAGAAGAAGAGTGGTGCCTCAAAAGTTTAAAATATGGTTGAAAATGCTGTTTCAATTTCTAGCAAATGAAGCATGACCCGGCGCATGTGTAAGATATTCTCCGCATTCAAACAAGTTTAAAAGACTTAGATTATCTGACGAAATTGCCTACATAAAATAAAGAATTAAAAATTAGTTACGATTAAAAGCATTAGAAAAAAGATTAGAACTTTACACATAATTAACGATTGAACGTTAAAAGATATAACCAAACAGCAATAAGGAACATAAAACAATCGTCAAAGTAGCTGTTTTAAATTAATTTTGAGTAGATTAATCGTCAATCAATATTAGTCGATCATTTGCATAAGCGCTAGTATCAAATGCTAGTATTTCTAATGTCTAGTCTGAGTAGTTGACAACCAAACTTTAATAACTACTAGAAGCTAAACTATTGCTCCTACTTTAACCTTGTGAAGGGATACGCAAACGGCTGTCAGTTTTCTGTGTTGTAATGATGTTATATACTATTTTATGTTATTGTACTAGGCGTTGAATAGCCCTCGTGTTCATAAATTCCTTTGGTAACTGAGAAGTAGCGTGCAGGACAGAATATCGAATCCCATCCGGACAGTTTTTTCCGTATCATGGACGGAAACATGTCTAGATATCCATTATACGATCAAATTTAAACCTTCTTTTTCTTCCTTGGAATGTCCTTTCTGGGACATAGCTTTACCCGTAGTTGGATAGTCAATACTGCGTACAGGAAGGCGATCCGGACAGGATTCGATGCCCAGTCCTGATGTGTGGAGACTGGCGCCGCTACCGCTTCGGTCACCGAACGGCCTCAAATCTAAACCATATCCCCATTATTTTACCTACTTGCCATTTAAAATTATGGAAATACACAGAAAAATCAATGTTGTTTATGTCATTTGGATTTTTTTATAACCTGAGTTTGTTTTTGAGCGCCATAAATGTTTTTTGAACGTTACTGTCTTTTAAACTGATATCGACTACAGCGTGATTTTTAAATCGAGAACTTAGGAATTTTACTACACTATGAACATGTGTCTACTGTACATAAGTCATGCTGGCAGAGCACTTGGACTTGTTTTTAAATAGTGTAAAAAGTTTAATGACTCAAGAGCCACGACAAATGTCAACCTGTTGAAATCGACATTGATCTGTGAAATAAACATAAAAAAACGATTTCCGGTTTTTCAACATACTGTTTTTTATGCACATGCCAGGTTCTCATAAAGCAACATTAAAGCGTGAAAATTACTCAAACACTCATGAGAACCTGAAATCTTAGCTTTGAAATCTCCCATGGCTTAGGCCTAATGATAGAAAACGTTCTCGCCATTTGTGTCTTATATGTCACAACTGAAGGAATGTAAATTTTCTACTTATCGTTTGCATTTGTTTAGGACTAGAGACCTTCAAACGCGATGCAGAAAAAACGTCAGGTCAGCTACTTGTATAATACTTGTAAAATTAATAATCAAAACGTTTCAGTCAGACGATCGGGTTTTGTCTCCCCGATCAGAATAAAGTCGTATAGCGACACGGTTTAGAATAATACTTCGGCTTCAATGAACTAAATTATGCTAAATATATAAACACATTTAAAGATCATTTTGGCTAGCGTTACTTTTATCGTTGTAAGTCTTGCAAACTAATCTTAATAGATCCTTATAAACGACCGATTCGACAGATGAGTTTATTAAAAAAATTAAACGATTCAATGAAAAAGACACATTTTAAAGTAGAATCAAGACTGTACAACCAAATTTACACACTACGTACTACGATGATGGCCATGGAACGATTTAAACACACTTTAACCGTATCGATCACTCTACCTACTACTAGACTTAGAAGATGCGCTAGTGTTATTTATCGCATTACTGCTTTGCGGCAACATGAACATACATCAAACCAACTGCACGACACAGAATATTTTTCAGATCACAACAGTTAGACAGACCAAACTGTGTTAGTGATAAGCGTGTTTAATGATTATGTGTTGTTTTATAATTTTTCGATAGTTATTCTAAGTTATAGTGTTGTTTGTTGCATTGTGATACAAATTAATCTAAAGCGAGCTATGCCGTCGCGATGTGGACTTGATATTGATGATAAAATAAAAAAAAATCAACTCCTAGTTTGCTTATGTGCATTTTAATATTTGCTTTAAAATTTGATTAACATTTTACGTAACTGTTTAAACAATTTTTTTTAAGAATTTCAAATTAATATTTAATTACACCCAAACAAAAGTTAGAAAATCTTGTTATAGTAATGCTATAGCAAGAATTGTGATAACCATGTTAACAGGAACAATTTCATTTAAAACGAAAATAAAAATCTAACAGAGTGCGTAAAAAAATATGAATAATTTCTAAAATGACCGTGCTTCAAACAACGACAATGTACAGTTGAAACATTAAGATGGTGTTTAAGTATCAAATTGATAATTCTCAACAAAATGTCATTATGAAAATTGGTTTTGATTGTTCTCAACAATAAGAATTGGTCCTAACCACAGAACAGAAGAACAGGATTCCTGTAAAATTAACTGCAAATTTGGGGATTTTTGATTTGAATTAACAAAAATAAAACTTTCACTATCGCGGAGATTTGTTTGTTTGATACAGAATAACTGAAGCCACACTCACACTTTGTATTTGATCATTCAAAACTACCCGTAACAAAGAAGCTCCGGGTGTGAATCATGCAGGGCATAACATGCTTCAATTTTCTTAACGATAAATAAGAGAGTGCGTAGTATACACACAGGTCCATCTCCGCTTCCACCCTTACACCAACCGACATCACCGAGCTGATTTACCGAACAGTTCATTTGATGGGCCACCCAACACCCTGTGCACGGGCTCCCTGCCCTGGTTCCGATCGTCGCCTCCAGTTGCGATAGCCCATTGCATTCAAATGCTCAAATTGAATGTTTTGACAGACAAGTCGTCCGTTTTACTGACGAATTAAATTCTCCTCCTTCTCCTCCTTCTGCCGGATCTTCTCTTTCCCACTTCCTTGCAGCTTGATGGCGTAGGATCGCCTTTTGACATTTGCAGGCAGTCAGCTAAATTACATCTCATGAAACATTTTCATCACCATCAACCACTACGTCCACTTGACGCGCCACCCATTCTTTCTTGTCTGGTTCTTACGGGGAAGAGAGTGAGCGAGAGAGAAATAGGGAGAGAAGAGGAAAAAAGCGGATAAGGAAAAACCAACAACCGGTTCCAGTGTTGATGAGCAAGAGATTAATGCAGCAACGGCAGCAGCAACCGCCACGAGGACAGACTGAGACGTCGAAGAAGGTGCGGACGCGTCTCAATGCCACAGCAAAAACACGAGCCACTTAACACGAGTTCTTCCCTCGCCCAACGCCCAACCATCCCCATCCGGCCCCGTTTTTGGCCACTCGAAAACGTCTCGGATAGCGTCGGAAACCTACCTGACCCGACACGGTCCACAGAAACCAGCCACCAGACCGTACCGACTCTGGTCCGATGCTCGCGGTTGGCGAGCGCTTGTTTAAAGTGTTTAATTCTACGGCCATCGTCATCGGACATGACACAGCACAAGCATGAGTGAAGAGCATTGGATGACCGGAAAACTGTTGGCTACGTTGGCCAAGCTCTATTTAACGCTAACCGGGCGCCGTTGGACACAATCCAGTTGGACAATTTGTTGTCGTGTTGCTGCGTCGTTCGGGAAGGGTAGGAAGGGGAGGGGGAAGAAATGGGGGGGAGGTCGATTTAGGGAGCAAACTTTTGTGCCATCGCATATCCTCGCGCGACAACTAACACGAATAATAGAAATAATAACAATCATGATAATGGTCACGGTCAGTCGAGCTAATAGAAGAAACGCACTAAACATACGGTCAAGCGCATTCGTCGGTGGAAAAAAAACTGGTAAAGTGAAAGATTGGTAAGAAAGGAGGGAAAGTAGAAGGAAGGTGAAAAGTTTTGGAACGAAACAGCGTACAAATGGAGTACACAACAAGCCCGAGCACAATAGAAGATCGGATCGTGGTGAGTGGTGAGCAATGAAATGGAAAGTGCACGCGTTGATCGGTTGTGTTCTTAGGAGGATGATTGTTATCGTCGGCTGATGCCAATTAAGTTGTTTAAAGGTACATATTTGGTGTGTGTATGTTTTTCTTGTGTCGTTTGTGTTTTCGTTGTGTTTTGTGTTGTGGTTACCTGCACTTTTTAATTGGTTTGTTTATTTTCATTTCTTTTAAATTTGACTTTTCATTTTACGCAGATAATCTTTTTTTAGTTAGTTTTTTCGTGATTTGTCATGTTTTTAATATTATTAAATTCAAGCTATTAAAATATTCCTAATATTCTTAGGAAATATAGTGTGCTATAGGATAAAGAGTTGAAATAATTGAAAATGAATGTCAAACTGAATAACTACATATGTATTTCAGTAGTTAGTAACCTTTTTTCTGTGTTATACTTAAAAGTACTGTTCAGTGCATTGTTGTTTTGAAAGCTTAACAAGCTGGATGATTTCTTGCTGGAGTTTTTATGAATATTCTGTTCACCCAAAGTACAACTAAGGAGGACGCCAAGGCTACAGGATGTTAGTTGGCCTTAGGTTATCGGATGCAGGGATATCCACGGGACGATCTTAAGTAACGTTCAGCCGAAACATTCCCAGCACTGCGCGTATGCCAACATGACACAATTTGTGATTGCGAAAATCTCTCGCTAACCGGTACGTTCCACCAGGACAATGGTCTAGGAAATCTACAATTATGAAAAATATATGCGGATAATCATGAAGTAAGACTTTCACGCAAATTCTACAACTAAAATGGATCGTAGATTATACGACCGGCGGCCCGGTGATAGATGCGATATCGGCACCGGTCTTCACACGGCAGGACCGGAGTTCAAGTCTCATCTGGGCCGTTCCCCCATAGTGAGGACTGACTACCCAACTATGCGGTAACATTAAATCTAGTAAGCCTAAAATGGCAGGCATGACCTAAGAGGTCGTTAGACCAAGAAAGAAGACGAAGATTATACGACCAGAAACGATTATAGAACGTTCAAAGAATCTACTGGCGACGTGTTCGAAAAAATCCTGTTCTCCGACGGAAAGGAGTACAGATTCGATGATGTCTTCACTAAGTTAAAATTCTTCATGTCACGATGCCGTTTTTATTGACACAGATGTTTATTTATTTATTTATTTATTTATTAATATATATTGCCTGCCTCATGGGCTTAACAAAATCTAAAAAAGTACTTAAAAACTAAGGAGGTGATGGGGGACAGCAAAGGGGAATAAGTTAGGGAAGGGAATGTGACGAGGAATTACGAAGGTGCAGACGAAAGCTAGAGACAGGGACATTGTAATCGAACAAATGATAAGAGCGGTTAAAAGTCGATAGCGCTTGGAAAAAGGGAGCATTGGCGGCGTAGCAAGTATAGCGAGATGGGATATGTATAGGGGCTCTGTCACGCAAGCGACGTGATGGAGCATATAACGGTAAGAGGGGAGGGTCATCTGGTAACCGGTAAGGAAACGGCGAGTAGCAACTCGAGTGAATTTACGCTGACCACTCTCCAACCTGGACAAATCAACCGAGCCTAGAGGGGACCAAACTACGGAAGCGTAATCCAGAGTGGAACGAACCCAGCAGCAGCCCGGTGGTACTGCGACAGCGGCGCCGGTCTTCACACGGCAGGACCGGGGTTCAAGTCTCATCTGGGCCGTTCCCCCCATAGTGAGGACTGACTATCCAACTATGCGGTAACAATAAGTCTAGTAAGCCAGAAATGGCAGGCATGACCAAGAGGTCGTTAGGCCAAGAAAGAAGAAGAAGAGATGTGTGTCTTGAATGAGAGTCCCTCATCAAGCCACACACCAAGATCTTTAACACATGTAACACGAGAAATAGGGGCAGCACATAGAACATAATTAAAACAAAAATTACGGGATCTGCCGAACGAAATAACACAACACTTATCAATACATAGAAGGAGACCATTGGAAAGACACCAAGTAGAAAAAGAGTTTAAAACGTTTTGGAGAAAGACACAGTCACTAAGCAAGGACACAGGATGGGAGATTTTGAGGTCATCCGCGTAAAGCAGGAAGCCATCAGGAGGAAGAGATGAGACACAGTCATTCAAAAACAGAAGGAATAAGAGAGGACTAAGGACACTTCCCTGGGGAACTCCCGAGCAGCCAAGGAAGGAATCGGACAAACAAGACATTACTCGAACTCTATACGACCTTCCTTGCAGGTATGACTTAAACCAGGCAAGTAAACAGCCCCCGAAGCCAAGTTTATCGAGTTTTGCAACAAGCAAATCTAGGGGTAGGCTATCGAAGGCTGCTTTGAAGTCCGTATAGATTGCGTCGGTTTGGCATCTAGACGTCATGTTCGAGAAAACAGAGGAGACAAGACACATAAGGTTAGTAGATGTACTGCGTTTCGGGATAAAGCCATGTTGGTGTAGGGAGAGAGAGTTTGTTATAGTGGGAAGGATGGAGGAATGGATAGTAGATTCGAGGACTTTAGAAGAGGAACAGAGAAGGGCAATGCCTCGGTAATTGGAACAGACAGAGCGGTCACCTTTTTTAAAAATTGGGATCAACCACGCTGTTTTCCAAATTGTAGGAAAGGAACCCTCTTGAAGTGATCTTGAAAAAATACGAGTCAAGAGGGGGGCAAACAAGGAAGAGCACTTTTTTAGGATCTCAGGATATGGATCTCATGTTGATCTCAGGATATGGATAAAGCACTTCCTTCTCTTGGTATTTGCCATATTTTACATCCTGTCTCGGTGGCCGGAATAAGAACACGGACGTATAATACAATTTTACACAGTAATCAATTTATTTCTAACACAGGACACGATACGACAACTAAAAAGAAACAAAGAGTAACTTGAAGGTGCGTCCGTTCATCTAGTTGGTCCAGGGCACAATCCAGTTTCATTTCCGGTTGCTTCCGGCTCCAACATCTTTTTTTGTTTTTTGGATTGTAGAGCCTTTGAGCCTTATGGCTACAGTTGCTCTCTTATCTCCACCACCGATTTATGCGGAATGCTAAACTATTTCAACTATTAATTTATCATTATACTGTCAACCCGGTCTCTGTTAACCGAGCCTCTGTTGTCAAAGACTTCGGTGTTCGGTGCTGGACACTGGTCTCACCTTTACCAACCATATCGACTCCCTGATTACTAGAGCTTAGACGACGCTTGGGGTATAGAGGATTGTTTCCTGCGATTCCAAAGATCCTTTCTGGGTCTTTAACATCTAGGTACTATTCTGCTTGCTGGTCAGGTCGTCGCTGTCGGCTAGGACGCACAATGATTGTTACGAGAAGGAGCAGAGGTTCCTTACAAGCCTTGCTACCAGCTATACCCTGATATAGTTCTTTTGCTAGTGATACTCCCCTGCACCTTGTCCCTCTGCATATTAGATGGACAGATGCCGTTCCCAACTTCTATTAACTCCTTATTCCCACTATAGATAACTCCATAGCTTAGTTTAGGGTTAGTTTTAGCGTAAAGATGATTGTAATTCCCGCAACAAACATTCGAAATATATTGAAATGGAAATTGAAAACTTTTTTCTACAGGATCGTTAGTCATGCCAGAAGATCGGACGATTGAAAATACTCGCAAAGATTCGTGGCCTCCTAGTAGTACAGACATAGAAGCATAAGGCAACAAATTCTAACGTAATAGTCCATTGCGGAAGGACTGACGTGAAAAGATCTTATTTACGACGACATCTTGAGAATGTTATTGATATAAAGGCTTTTTATTTTGCTGTCACACCATTTATTCAATAAAGCACATTCTCTCATAACAAACTTTCAAGCTTAACAAACCCTCAATGATAACACTTTCTACACTTTCTACCCAACCGTTTCAAGTTTCCGTGTTTAGTAAGCAAACTAATTAAGATGTGAAGAAAGCAAAACAAACCAGATATTGATCTTTGTGTTTCTTTTTATCAAACCTCCGATTAACATTCATTTACATTTGCTCTGTGTATGCAAATAAATTTCCTAGCCCATCACATTTAGCGCTTTAGAGCACGATAAAAAAAAGGCGATCACCAACAACGATCGATAGCTCGCTCTACTAGCTTCCTCAGAAGGTATGTTGCTTGTGGTGGTTGGTGGAGAAAAAAAAAACACGCAAAACAGACCTGGCGTGGCCGCAGCAAGATTTGTGCACCGTCATTGTTGTTAACGAGGTCAATTATAGTTGATAATAAATTGGTTCTTCGTGCGAAACAGAAAATTATACGTTTGCACATTTGCAGCCACCGTCGACAGGCTGTGCATGGCCAGGGCTGTTGCATAGTACATACGTATCTATGAATGTGTGTGTGTATGTGTGTGTGTGTGGGCATGGGGTCCCGAGCAGTCGAGTCGAGCAAGAGTAATTGGTGAACGAAATGATGGCCCACACTGGCAGCGTTTGCTAGGTGAAATGGTTGGAAAAATACTCCCGTCCAGCGTCCGTCGATTGGGGAATCCACTCACGTTGGCAGGCTTGGTTCCGTTCCCGGCTTCTCGTCGTTTTCTTATTTCACCCATGCCTCCTTACCCGTGCCCTATCCCGTGAAGTTATGCCGAGTACACATAACTCCCATAATCGCCTAGCCAAACCAACAGTCTAACGATGATGACTGATCTAAAACATTGCAAACTGCACAAAGACCCGGTGTGTCACTATTTGACAGTTGGCCGTTTTGCTTCCGATTCCGTTTTCGGGTTCCGGTTTCGGTGTTTCGGGCTGGCAAGTGCCATTTAGCCTCGAGACTCCCGAGGCATCAATGCATGGAAAGTGTCAAAAATTATAGTCAAGTACCTGCCAATCATGTAGCGGGCACGAGTGCGTTGATGAAGCCGGTTTCGGAATTTCGGACCGTTTGATATGAATACGGGCTGATTAAGGAAGGCTCGGGTAATGGTTGTTCGACGGATGTAGCAAATGGTTGAAAGAAGTGATTTTTTGCATGTAGTTTTGCTGTAATTATACAGTTTATAGCAGCTCAAGAAAAAAAGTAAAATAAATTTCTCAATGTGTATTTATTGCTAATTATATATGTTGTATCCTTTACTGTATTTATTGTAATGGAAATGATATCAATTCGTTATCTTAATTGAAATGGCTTGAAATATAACAAGTTCTTAATTAAACTGTTCATTATTTAGCAAAACAAGTTAATAAACAATACCAAAAAACCTTTGTAATGGTTGGTATTCATTAAATCAATAGATATAGATACTACAGAAAACTCAACGTAATAAATTGTATGGAGTACATTTAACCAAAAAGTCGGCTTTATTAATAACAAATTGACTTATTAAATAATATTGGCCTCCATAAACCTTTTCCAGGAGCGTAAACTGGATGATATTTATAGCTTTTTCTTGGTATTTCCGTTCAAATGATGCTCTGTCTTTACTGCAGACTGGTTAATAAAGGTCCCCTAATAGAGGTTTTCCAACAAAAATCCTGTCACATTCACCTTTAAAAAGATATTTTTCACACGCGCTGAGTGCCGCTCATTTTGTGTAATTGTCACATGGATGGCAATTAATGTCTTAATGTCGTTTTAGACATTAAGATAGAGTTTCGATTTTTATTTAAAAAAAAATCTATATACTCCAGGACATTTATTACTTTTAAGACGGCTGCTCTGACGTCTAGATTGAAGTTTTACATGGAGTACCAGACAAGAAAGTCTTAATTTTCCTAAGCAGAATTTAAAAAGTCGTCCAACACTGCAGAGTGGCCAGAATCAGTCCTTTTTTATACGTTTTCATCTTTTTGTTTTGCATTGAAAAGATATATTAAATCTAGAATAGTTCATAACCAATCGCCAGGAAGTTCATCTTAGGCTGACAGATGGCCTAATCCATTTGAGATTAAAACGTCGTTCATCCGAAAGTAGATGGACAGCAGACGACACAGGTATACTTCAAAATGGAGCGCACAAGCCTACAGTACAGTGTACTTAGACAGTTTGGGTCTCTGAAAATCACCAGTACCCCGAATACTGATAATGCAATTGAACAAAATTATGCTTTATTAGAGTATTGTTTAAAAAAAACTTTATAAAAGTGATAAAACTTGATAAAAATACGTTCACTAGAATTAAAACAACACGTCTTTTTATAATTTTTTAATATTTTTAATCACATTTTTATAAAACATTTCGAAGGCACGTTGGAACAAAGTTCTCGCAGTATCACAACTATACAAATAACAATACGATCAAACACAAGATGGTGGTTAGCCGTTACAATGAATTATAAATAAAAAATAATACGATCAGGCTATAATTACTTAAAATTTTGAGTTATGTACTAGTTTTTAAATTCGTTCTACAACATGAGGAATTTGACTAATATTTTAGTGTAATAGATATGGTATATTAGAAGTATTTCTACCACATTTAACCCCAATTTTGGGACATTTTGACACAATTAAACAGATTTTTTTAAACATTGAATAACTTTAAATGAGGCGCCTTAGGGCATCTAATTTCTTCACCGAGAGAGTAGTAGAGCTATCACACTTAAACATTGTTTTTGAAGGTTTAAGCAATTGGAAGGCATTACAATTTTATTGTTGAGCTGGCTCTTTCATAATCAATTGTTGCGTTTTAGTTAATTTACATAAAATTTCTTAACCAAATTGTTATTTTACATCAAAATTGGTGAAGAACGTGAAAAGTTATAGACGTTAGATGCTCAGTTAAGATTTCATCCCAGAAAATACTCAATATGCAAGGATTCGAACAGATATAAAATAGAGGAAAGAATTTGAGAAATGTTTGGTAAAATAAAGATAATAGGGATTTAGTTTGAATAAGCATTAAAACATCGAACTATCTTGCAAAAAAGTTATAAGGCTAAACAGTTGTTCAGTGAGCAAAAAGGAATAAGAATACACGTAACAAGGTTGAGGAACATCTAAAATGTCTCGATATAATCAAACAATTACTTCGAAAAATAACTTTAATGGAGAAATAAATAGAGATCGTTTTCCATTTATTTTATAGAGCCTTTGGGTATTTCGGGACCGCATACAGCTCTTAATAAGTGAGAAATGACAAATACAGTCTAGCTTAATTAATTGCTTAAAACAGCTTGTAACCTTTTTCGTAGTACATCTTAAAGACTAATAGTATGATATGCGGTAAATAAAGCTTATGAAAATAAACAAAATAAATCATTAACATCTTGTAAAAATATCTAGGCTATCCTGATGAAATTTTGACTAAAAGTACCCATTCAAAAATAAAATAAATACTATTAAATATAACAAATCGTACTAACTCAAACTACTAGAGTAAATTTTTAGATTACAAAATCGACACATAAACTGCAATGCTTTACATGCCGTTCCTGAATATACCATTTTATTTCTCTTTTTCTCTCGGTCTATATTTTACGCAATCTGCATTGATCCAGAATACAATTTCCTCCCATCTCACACCACCGGTCCATTTGTAGGGATTTTGCTTTTCCCTTTGCAGAGAACCTACAAAAAAAACCAGAAACCAAGCATGTTGTCTCATAGCGTGACAAGAATTGAATTCTCCCACCAGAGTAACACTCTTCAGGCAACTCTTACAATATCAATATTCAGCACCAGGCGTCCGCGTTCACGCTTTTGTTGTTGACTTCCATTCTTCGCTTCCCTTCCGAGGGTCGTAACGTTTCTGCTGGGGGTTGCGCACACTTCGTGTTAACACGCACAGGGCGTACAAAAATGGCGGCCAATGTTGTTTTCTTTCCTTTCTGTCGTTAGCTATGTTGTACAGTCCACGTGTCAGCAAACAGGGAGAGTCGTAAAGTTCCTACTTCAAGCGCTTTTTTAACGCGAAGTTGAGAGTTCGGTTCGATTTCTGTTAGTTCGATGAAACATTTAAAGCATTTTCAACAAACTTTGTCAAGACATTGCACGTCACATTGCCTCACTATTGCATGCGTACTATACTTTTAGTATAGTACCACTATTTGTTGAAGTTTTAAAGTACAAATGCGACAATAACAAAATCCATTCAATATTGAAAACACAACAAACAGGAAGTAACATTTATTTTTAATCATTTCCCCGTGGAAAGGCTCACAATCAAAGCAGCAAAGCAGCGATGATCAATGCGGCTAAAGTGACAGCGATGACGACACCATTGAAAGTGGATACAAATTGAAAATGTATTTTTAATCCACCGTCCCGGCCTTCCTTTCTTTTTCCTGTCCTCATTGTTGGCTTCGTCTTTTTTTTTGGTGCGCGGATAAAGCATTAAATATCAATCCTGGTCGACATCTTTTCCCCCATTTTGTAGCCGTGTTTTTCCTCTTTGCGAGACCGAAAGGGATGCCAAACGCATGCCGAGAAGTGAAAATGTCTATTATGCAAGGTTATAGCAGGTTTATTCGCTACAAAACATACTTTCCTTCTTGGCTGTAAGAGGGTGGTTTTAGTGAGAAAAATGAGGCTTGGCATGATTGGAGTTTCTTTCGCTTCCGTTTCTGTGCTATCCAATATCTGTTGCCGATTGCACTGTCTCAGCTGCAATGAAGATAAGGATTAAATCAAAGCGAAATTGTTAACAAATGTTTTAATGTGGTATACTTTTTTTTTTCATTTATTTATAGAGGCTTTGGGTAATGTGGTATACTTATTTTATAATATATAAGCAACATATAACTTGCACAAACCATTCTCAAACACAAAAACCACCCATGGACGCCATTGTTATTGCTTGCCATTCTTGTCAGTGTACCTTTCCCATACCTTATCCACACTCTCCACAAGTAAAATTGACCGGAGTGATGAATATATTTTATTCAACGCACGAAACACTTGATCGCACTCGAGCCAAAACGATACACGGATATTGACCCACGACGACGACGACGCGCGTGTACAATCACTTTGGCTTGCACGATGATGCTTTCCATGCTCATGGCCTGAACCGTCCGTAGGCTTGCACTCGAACGTTGATCCTTGATAGGAGACAATCGATTCCCTTCGGTCGATGGCAATCATCGTGTTTCGGTCACTGGGGGCCACTTTGTGAGTCTATCGAGACTGGTGCTGGCTCGTACTGCAGTGCCAGTGGGCTGTGTATCTCTTTCCTGTACGGGCGATGAGACCGAATGCGGATGCTTTCATGTCACGAACACGGCTGGCTCTAGAAGGTAGCGTACATGCATACGTCCATGGATACGTTTGAAGTAGAATACTAATGAAGGACGTTGCCTGTGCTGATGCTGCTGCTGTGTGGAACGTTGTGTATGGAGCCTTTCGATCGCACGGCGGTTGATTGATTGATTGACGTAATATCAAAATTACGAGGGCCTGCGAGTTACAATGTATATTGCAGCGTGCGAGTTTGTGGAAGACATTTTGCAAAGTGTGCAATACGATGGCGAAAGTCAAAAGCTTAATGTGTTTTTTTTAACAATATTTTGTTTTTCTGTTATGGAGATTAGAAACACTTTTTGATTCCTCACATTGCACTTCCTATTTTAAAACCTCATTTTCTCATTTGTTCACTAAAGACCGTCTTACTAACTGTCGTTTCAAAGGGCTCCTTGGAATAATTAAAAAAAATGCAATCAAATTAACAACCTTAATTAACAACCGCGTAAATATCCAAAGGATTTTTGTCCAACGATTACTATTGAAACAGTTGAAACACTTCCCAATAAACACTTAAATATAATAACTACAATCAAACAAAACTGTTAAGAAAAAGAAAACTTTGATAACTCTATTTTCGTAGTTATGAAGTGATGATATCATTATTATTTATTCTCGGAACATCAGTTAAACTAAACTTTATAGTTCTTATTACAACTAGCTTGACAAAAGTTTGTGTTGCAAAAATCAACTTACATAACATGGATATGAAACTACATATATAGTTATGCCGTGATGCACCATGCATCGTTCCCACAGGTGGTAACGATCGTCATGTTGCAGCCTCTGCCCGGTGAACGACGCCACGCCATTGCACGTGTCATCCGACACGTCGCCCCGCATTCACACCAACACCACGCCACCCCATTCTCCATAGTTCCGCAACGCCAGCATTCCGTCGAAGCATATAAGTAAGCCACTTTCAAATGTTAGAGTTAAGAAACAGTCTGGTTTTGAATTCGATAGAATAAACAACCCATAATTATATAATAAATAATTAATTTCCTAAAATTTAATTTCTTCAAAATCCATGCTGCAGAAGATTGTTGTTCATTGCATCGATTTGTGGCACTCGCGCAATGGAAGGTACTAAAATAACATCCATTCGGCTATTCGACTCCTTTTTCCCGGTAGCCTATACCTAACCAAAACTTCAGGTCTCACTTCATCACCGACACAACGTGAGAGCAACCGTACTATCTCACTACGCATGTATAAAAGTACATGCTGGCCTCAAAATGGTTGTGGGTTTCCCGCAAATACCATGGAGAAGAGTATGAAGCAAAAAAAGGACATTAGGAATTATCATCGCTAAAACTATCCTTGCTGTATATGTTGATAAACAGTAAGATATCCAGCGGCACATATCTCTACAGAACAGATCAATCAGCTTCTGCACAGAGCTCATTTTACTCAGTAGATGAATCCTTGGAGCATAAGTTTTCTTTGTGCCCGAGAATGCAGTCAGCCTGAATAGCTGGAAGGCTGCAAATACCCATCACACTTATTTTTGAACCTTATTTTTTGTATAAATGTCCTTTCGTGTTATTTGTTTAAATTAATTTTTTACATACTCAAGCGATTAAAATAAAAGAAATTCCTATTTTTCCAAAGCATTTTTCCAAAATGTGATAAGATGTTCCTGTTACACAGCTTTTCGACAATTAACTAGAACGCTACCGATGTTTGCCTTAAACACAAATACTCGCAATTTTTAAGCTCTTTTCTGAAGCATGATCAGATCACTTACTACTGGCCGTAGTGCTACTACTCTGTGATGTGTTCGCGCGCACGCTTTCTTACTCACGTCGTCTGTGGGCGCACACGCGAACACACACTTTAGTGTGCGGAAAAATCGGTTCCGCTAACATGATGGTTCCGGCTGGGGTTGGAACCAGCGTCTTGATCGTCCAGGCGATCACAAAAATCTGGAGGAGATTTTTCTTACTGGAGCGTTGGAGACATTGAGGCCTTACCTTGGGTAGGGGGACACTCAAAGCTCTTGAATGAATTTGGACACAACAAGTAACATGTTCCGTCTATGTCCAACGACCAACTCTCTCTCTGTGGGCCGGGAAAGGTTGCTTTATTTATACCAATTTTCACTGTTTTACAATGGGTTCAATTTCCTTATAATAGGTTAGTCTGTTGGGGTGTTAACTTGAAAAATATTTGTTTTACTATTTTTGCATGGTTAAATTGCTCAACATCTTTCCTGGTTGACGACAAAAGCATAAGGCTTTTGTCGTAAACAAAAGTGTCAAATTACGTCTCGATGTTAAACGGGTTGCGTTTGTTTGTTGTTTCAAATAGGTTTTTCCGTCTGTCTGTTTAATTGCTGAGTTTATAAATTTGTTTACAATGTTTCTTCCGTGTGAAGACAAAACTTATGGATATCGTCGCAAACATATGTGTTATGCTGACTATACGGTTTCGTGTCGAGTTGCATTGCGCCGCTCGCTAGTCGAGTGCGCTGGTCAGTGCTTCGACGGGTGTTCGGTCAAAATAGCTAATTATGCAATAGTTGCATTCTTTGACAAATATCGTTTACTTTGATTCCAGCTGTTTGTGTTATGTTTTTATTGTGGGGTATTAACCTGCTGTCCCAGTTTTGATGTTTACTGTCTCGTGCTATATCGAAAGTTTGGTTCGGTATATGTATAGCATTGTGGATGCTACAACTCATTTTGTATTTCAGACATATTTTATTATTTAGATCGTTGCATTAAACGATAAAGTCTCGAATATCCTTATCAGTTTCTGTTGTATTCAATGGTCCTAACTAGTTTTGTGCGTACTGAGTATTGATTTAATTCTTTCTAAAGAATGAGTTGAATAAACTCTTCACGAAGAGTTTTGACAACTCATTTATGATTCGAATCGTTTAATAACTCTTAGGAGATTCAAATCGTTTAACAACTCTTTTACGATTCGAAACAACTCTTTGCTAGTTCCTGGCGATTCGGATCACTTAAGAACTTTTTTGCGATTTGAACTCTCAAAAGAATTGTTAAACGTTTCGAATCCCAAAAGAGCTGTTAAATGATTCAAATCGCCGTGGTGACTAACAACTCTCAAAGAGTTGTTAAACGATTCAAATCCCTAAGATGAAGGAGTGAAAACGAATTAATTCTTTGAAAAGAGTTGTTATTCTCATCTCTAGCCCAACCACACAATAAAATGGCCGAAACCTCGGATCCAATTACTCTTCTTTTAGTACATACGTTATTAAAATAGTATTATGAGTATCGCAACAATACTAAACCAATTGCCTTCAAGATCTCTTACCGATCGCCTTATCTTTAAACTTTACAAACCAAACATCTTAAGCGTTCCGGATAGCCTACGAAAAACAGTTCAATAAATCCTAACGATCGCACATTTCAAAAAACCGACCAACACGCACCGTGATCACGTTCCATTGGATTGTTCCATTGAATTGCAGCATTATCTCATTACTTCGATTGCTGTTTTCGTTGCCGTACGTGTAAAGAACATTAGCGTTAATTTGGTAGCGCCTGCCCCGGGGAAAAAAGTCACAATAACTGCCACACAAAACCGTCTGCAGCCTACTAGGTTTTCAACCGCACAAAACAACATACCATACCTTTCCCGAGTACGGTTTTAATTCAATCAAAACCGAATTTTGCACTCCTATTTCCAGGTGCGCTGAATGGAAAGCTTTTCTTCCCGATGATACGATACAATGCGACCGTGTAATATGATTATCGGTACGGAAAGAAGCAAAAAAAAAATGGGATGTCTATTGCCAAGCCACAGAGAATGCCTCCGGCAGCTTGAGACAGGCAGGCAACGAACTAAATATGAATTTTGTGGCTTGCTTCGGGTGTTCCACACAATAGGGTCCCGAAAAGAATGAATGTGTCGTTTTACTGGGCTTTCGGTAGCGAGAAAGCGTATATTGTGTTTTCATATTTTAGAGTGTCCTCAATTCACACGGCGTGAAGGTGTTGTGTTGTGCGGTTCTTTCCCTTTGCCAAAAACATCCCGTCCTGTTTGCTGTCCCTGCCGAATGTGGGTGGATAAGGATCGACTATCGAGAGGATTATCCCGTTCGGAGAGAGAGAGAAAAAAGGAACAAGATTGAGTTGATAAATTGAGGCTGGCGATCATTTGTTGTGCTCCGGGAGCTCTATTTCAGGATGTATTTTGTTGTAACAAAAGCGGACCGGTTCCTTTAAAACTTTTTGTCGGACAGCAGTATAAAAGCTTCCCTGGAGTTTTGTAATGGTTTCGCAACTCACCGTTGACCATTTGTGGCTCGTATTTAGGCGTCCAGGCGTCTTCTTTCCAGGATCATTTCTTGGAAGAAAATACCTCGCACAAAACTCAATTCAATCCACAACTCCACGTGCGTAATGCTTCTTCTTGCCTGTGTTGCGTGTGTGTGTGTGTGTGTCCTCCCGGGTCCTCCCTTGTCCTTGTTGTGCGTGCTCAATATTTGAATGAGGGCACTCTGACTTCATTTTGTAAATGGAAACCATTTCCGACCGTCGCAGTAATTCACAAATCGAGAGAGCCGTTACGACCGAACAAAGTCAGGAAGTTTCCTACCATTTGCTCCTAATCGTATCACACCTCGACAGGACAGCTCGACTCGGGTAGGGCTATGTCGGCAGGACACAAATATCAATGGCACAGCCAACAGTTGTGGAGTGGACACAGGCAACGCGAGGGAACTGATGGGCAGGAAGTTCGGGCGTTGTTCGGTCGTACATTATCCATTCGGTTCTCACTTTATCTAACCCTGACCGCCTCACGCGACCTCTCGCCGCTTACCGACCAGCCCCTTTCGACAGTGTCCCGACAGTCCCGATCGCGTCGACTGATTTCGGTGTATGAATTCGGTAATTCAATTTATGGTCCAACAAAAGCGCCGGCCGAGGGCCCGGCGACCCTGATATCGGGCGGGGCATGTTGCGCAGAAACGACTTGGATAATTGACATTCGTTTTCCGGTAGCGTTTCCTATTACATAAATTTGATCCATTTTCTTTCCTAACGCGCTACAGTACATGGCGTGCCGCAAGGGGTGCTGCTGATGGCGTTGGTAATCGTTACGACCGGCTCTGGTAACGCTGTTTTGCTTTCGGGGTTGTGACACAACTGACGCACGAGAACACCGATGATGATGGCGGCCTGGATTTTTGGATGGAAATGGCTTTCCTGTCGGGTTTGTGGTGCTGCTGCGTACCGATCCTCCATAATATCCTTCGGGAGAGGCACTCTCTACACACACACACACACACACACACACACACACATACGTGCACACCCTTCATCGTGGCGCTCGGGAGTGGGAATCGTTATGGTTTAGATAACGAAATTATCCTTCGCAATCGCTCGCAGCGTGGTTCGCTTTTTTGTGTTCGATCAACGCCCCCGGAATCGGTGCGGAATTCCCCGCGGGACAGTTCACTGACAAGCACGTTGGGGTTTTTTTTATGCGCCCAGGGAGAGCGAGAGTTCGTTAAGCTGCTGGTTGTAATTAGACTACTGTTTTTTTTGTTTTCGCTCAGCACTAGACAGCAGTTATGCCATGTTTCAAGTTGTGCAGTAAGCGATGAGTGGTTGAGTGTTATTTTATTATCATGAAAGATGCGTGATAAACTGTTTAGATAGGATGAGGAATTTCTTATTGATTACCGTTTAATATGCTAGCGGATCGTTGGAAAATTAGACGGTTTATTTTGCAACTTTATGAGCAGCTTTGATCCTGCATCTTTTCTGTGTTTATCTCATATTTTCTTCACGATTTGATCGTTGACCGTAAAAAAGAAGAGAAAATTCTAGTATTACTCCTTTTTATACACAAAATGACCTTTACTTCCTACTCAACTAATTTTTAAAACAATCTAGAAAAGTCTCATATTTATTTTTTTAATGTCTGCTAAATGAATTGTGTATAACGTTGTAATGCTAGTAATAAATATAAAAAACCCGTACCAAGCTGGTGCTTAAAACAAAAAAGAAAACTGTGTCCAAAACTTCTCGAAACGAATAAAATAAATAAGCTTATAATTAAGTAACGAAGTAGAAATAAAGAATTCATATATAGATAAAAAAACACAAAAAGAACTCACTAGATTTGATCCGAAAATAACTCATTCCGGATATCTCGATATTTTTTACACTTTTGCGAATTTTTTCTGTGTTGTTTTCGGTTGATTTCGATGAACTTTGATGGTGAGGTTAATGTTGCTCTAGTTTTTCAATAACCTTTATCATTTATGTGTTTTTACAAAGTGTTTTGTTTTACTTTTAAAGTAGGTTACCGGATACTGGATATTTTACAAAATCTCTCTACATTTACTCATTTGATGAACATTTTACAAATACGAACAAATACGCACATCATCAATACAAGCTATTTAAGAAACCGTTTATTATAAAAAATTAAAGCTACAGTCGTGGCTATAAATTACTGAAGACAATGATTAAACATATCTTTACTTTAAAAATGGTCGTCTTAAACTACGTATATTTTTTGAATAATGTGTCAAACCATTATATTTTATATCATTTCAATAAATAAAAATGTTCTGTAGATGTTCGTTTACACGTTATGAGCCCATTTTATACTTTTTGTATCCATGCAACTCTAAAGAAATGTTGTTTAAATTTCTTTATTTATACATCATGATTAAGTTTTATGTTTATAACGTATTTTCTTATTTGATCCGAAGAGCGAAATTTGCCTAAAGAGTTTGCGTACAAAAACTAAATTAAAATGTAGAGAAACAAACTGTTCCGGAAAATATTATGCAAAGCAAAAAACGTTAGGATGAAAACAAAAATATCTAGGAATTTATAAAAACACCGTGGGAAAGCGTTGTATTTTTGTAGCTATATACTTTGTGCATAATTTGCGGTGTAAAAGAAATTATAATAAAAACAAACCACTTTGTTGTACATTATTGTTACAATTAAATCTAGAGTTTATTTGCGTATTCTCATACTCACGTTATCTTCATAATTTGCCTACATAACAATTAAAACATAAAATATTATATAAATAATGTAGGGCTCATTAGTATAATTGTTTCAAAGCTATTTTTTGTTATTAATTACTATATTTAATGATGTTAGTTTAGACTATGTCAAAACGAAAGAGAAACAACACAATATTACACCAAACTTAAGTAATAAAATCATACTTTATGCCTGTAAACTAACGGAGTTGATTTTGCAAATTGTCGTAGGATCACATATTCACTTCAAATTGTTTAAATACGTTAGAATGTCATTTGTGGCTTGTTCCTTTTGTTTATAAGAGCATCTTATTCATAATAATTTTATACCTGTTCTAACAAATAAATTGACATTAAAAGAGAGAATAGTTTGGAAGTTTTAGTATAACATATTACTTATAGCGTTCTATATAAAATTATAATTTAAGATAGAAGTATTAATTAGTAATGGGAACATACTCAGTATAAGGCCAAACGTAGAGTAAAAATGAACCTATTATATAGCATGCACAGTCAGCAGCAATAAAGCTAAAGAAGTTAGCATATTTTTCTGATAAGGTGTAGTTTTCGTGCAATCAAGGAATCAAATTAAAACAAAACAGCATCACTAGCGGATTATCTAATGTTCATTACTAGCAATTCACGAACAAAATGTATCGATTTATTGCTTTTACCTAGCGAACGGCGTACTGTTATTCCTCAAAAAACTCTCTCCTAAATACACTCAGACATGCTAAGGTTGCATTTTAACGTGACGGCAACCATAACGTAATATCCGACCGTTGCTTCTGCAGAACGCTCGTTGCCCACCGACAAGCGGGACCTCGGGGTAACATTCCGGGTGAAATAAGAAGCATCGGAAATTCGCTGCTACTCTTTGACTTCTAGCACACGGTGCAAGATTCTGACGTTTTAATTTAGCCCGGGCCCGGCCACCCGACTCTCGAGGACTCTCGTACATGTCCTTACACACCCAGCACGGCTGAAGGATCGGGTAGTAGGGTCCTTGAACATGTCTGCCATACTGACGAGTGGATTAACGTACTGGAAGGAACATATATGGTGGATGGCGTTTCACTGGAACGGATTGGGTGATACGGTGAGTTTGGTGAACCTACTTCAGAGCGATACGGATGCTCAATTACTGGTTCCAACGACGGACGGGTGAAGTTTTGCTACTGTTGACTTACACTTGACTTGATTCTTGATTATTTTCATTAATTATCCTGTGACGTTCAGTTACTTTGGAAGTTTTTTTTACGAATTTGTGATTACAAAGTATAAGAAAGTGTAAAAAAAATATAATGTTTTTGATTCTTATAAAGCAGCAAAACAAAAAGACTCAACTCTTATCCTTAAAAGCATCCTCAAATCAGACGGCAAATTGGGTCTAGTAAACTCTTCAGCGTTGGCTTAATTTAACTAATAATTTCTTCTCGTAATGGCACCGTCTACTGCTACCCACGGGAGTTACGGCAAGAAGACGATAATTAGAGCCACGATTCCGACGATGAAGTGCCATCGTCAGCTTTCGCGTGAACGATGAGCTCGTGACTGTGATGCTAGGAGCTGAAGTGACACTAAATCAATCATTTTTAATTGTCGTCAAGACACACGCTGAGATGCTCTTCATCTCGGTTTTGCGCATTGCTAACGAGCCGTTAATTTACGTGAGAACCTACCGAAGAATTGTACAGTGTGGCCCATTTTTCCCATCTTCTATCCCCAAAAACCAATTGACAGAGAGATACTTCGATAAATTCAAGACTCCTGTGGCAAAATATCAAGTTAGAATCAAACGAGACTCCGAATCAGCATAACATCGCGTTCTAGTTTTGCCTAGCACACAATACCGAACATATCATTGTAAAACTAGTTTGGTTCCTATACAACAGTATCAAATTGTCTATATCATATTACAATATTACAATAGCATGTGTCAATATTAATACCGATAGCTAGGTGTGAAGGTCATACTGTGGAAGCGTATGGAAACGACGGCCATTACAGTCGGGCATGGTGAGCAGAAAAAAATGGTGAGTAAATGTGAGAGAGAATGCAAGAGTAACGAAAATGGCGACATCGCAATAAATAGGCGTGGTTTGATGAAGCAGCAAATTGACTTTGGAACAAACAATCGCTACCGAAAGAGATGATTCGTTGCGTAGTATCCTAAATAACCGTTAGAGTGCGCACGCATCGGCACAGAGATAGATGCATGAGCTTAGATGGCGCTATCTATCTTCAAAAGAGTTTGAAGATAAAGTCTTTGGAGAGACACATTTTTCTTTATTTAAAAGCATGAGATTTTAGCCTTTCTTTACGTGATAAACTTATGTATAGTTAAAGAGCTGTCTCTATTAATTATTTCTCTCTAGACATAATTTTCTTTTGAACTTACAATGTGGTGGTTTAGTGAGAGCGGCTTCTTACAAAAAAAACGACCCATACCAGTATCAAATCCAGACCGTTGTTATATTAAGCACTACTTGAAATAGTATTGTCCCTAGCTGTTTTACGCGAAGACGCGAATAAGACATTAAAACCTAAAAGCCTCTTTAAAATAAATGAAAACATAAAATCCGGATCGTTGTCTTCTACACAAGACTTATCTAGCTAATAGTTGTACTTCAACTACGTCCCTAAAAATAAGAGGTTAAACACTTTGTCTGCCTAGTACTTCCATCATAACTTTAAATCATAGCCATCGAATTTATTCTGAATACTGAAAACAGAAGCTTTATGAATGCTGATGTTTTTGGCATGACAGATGGCGTATCAAAAAAAATGGCGTATGAAAAAAACAAAGTACGAGAAGCAGGAGACTCGTTTACCTATTGTTAAAAATGAGTATTTTTAGGCCTATCGACCTATCATTTACTATACTTAAGAGCGTTACGTTATCAATGTCATTATTCTATGCCTGTTAACTCCCGTAGAGTCAATCGAAATACATACAAAACAGTAGCAATTTACAACAGTTGGGGTCTTCTATAATCTTTGATCATACCTATATTTAGGCTCATAAAGAGGCATCGGAAAATAGCCCACAAACAATCAAATGGGAATTTGTACAAATAAACACCTTTTTATGTGACGAAATGAGACCACAGACCACAGACTTAGCTAGTCCAGGGAAAAAAGTGCATAGTCACATAGATTGACGTGTGTACCAAACACGATCATTAGGTAACGTAAACAACATCTGCGCCACAGCGGAGCAACATATTCTGAAACAAACCGAGCTAAAACCTACTAGGGGACAGGTGAAATTCACTTTAAACACTTCAGAGCAGGCATTTCCACAATAGTTCTAATTTCCCAACTATTCATACTCATAGCTACCTGCTACCGGAAGAAAGTCTACACCAGGAAGTCATGATCGGGCAAGCGATCGCATTGAGGATGCGTTTTGGACTGCACCTCCAATTCGTCATGGAGTTTGTGAGCACAAAAGGCGTAGCTAATCGGATGAACGACTGTGCCTTTTTTTTGTTGCTTTAGTTTTGTTCAAGTAGCTTGTCTAGCAAACCATCATGTCTAATTTAATTGCGTTGTGAGACTTGGGACTGAGCTTTTCAACCACCCGAGATGCGGGCGAATGAGAAGAAAGACACTAGAAACGAGGTTTTCACACATCAGTTCACCTGAAACAATCCACCTAATGCGACACTGGCTTCTAGTTGCGCATTAAGGTACCTTAATTATTGCGAGCTCGTGCAGCTCCAAATGTCGGTGCAAAAGTGGCAACATAAAAGAAACGACCGGCAGGCTGTACGTAAAAAAAAGCAGAACAGGTTGTATGATACACACGTGCTTTTTTGTGTGTGTTTTTGTAGGCGCAATTCAGGCGCTCTGCCAGCATGGTCTGCCTGCCGGTTCACTTTGACAAATAACGATAAATATTTCCACTTCCATTCATTCATCCCACTGACGGCCGTTCATTAATCATTTCTCCACTACCACCGGTACGAGGGAGTCCTTTTTCCGACTGCCACTCTTCTTCATATCCATCACTCTTCTGTCCCCTTTCCTGTCGTGCAGAAAGCTTGATGCCGGGCATCACACCGATTGCTCAATGAACGGCACACCTCGATGCAAAGCGACAACAACAACAAAAAGGATAATCATAGCACAACGGGTTTTGATTGAGACAAAAGCCGGCAATATTAGTCCACAAATGAGAGCATAAAACATACGGTACAGTGTCACGCCTGCCGAGAGCATCACAAGCGGCGGGCGCGAAACAGTATTAAAGGTGTAATGCCACAGGCCACCTTGTGTATGAGTGTAGAGTATGGAGAAGTTAAAAGAAAAGAGCATTTGCTTGCATTTGTTGCATCGCACCGTTCGGGAAGACTGGTGAAACAATAACGAAAAAAAACGACACCTCCCGAGAACGTTGATGTATTAATAAATAATGAATCATCGAGACCGGGTCCCGGACATCCATCAAGAAGTTTCTGGTGGGTAGTTTTAAAATAATAAACACTGGAAGGCATACGGAGGCATCACCGGAGTCATCCTTTCGCCGAGCTTATCCGCATGCACCATGGTTTGGTTAATTGCGCTATGTTTTTGAATTCCTGGACAACTTCATTTCGTACTGCATGGCGCTGAAGTCTCGATCTAAGGACGAATGAGGGACGAAACAACAAAACTCCTCGAGCACTCGGAACTCTCGCGTAAGTTTCCCTCCCGGATCGGATTCGTTGTGCAGATGTCAAGGCGTGAGTGTTCGCTCCCTGCAGACTACCGGATGATGAAAATGAGCCATCGTACTCCGCGCCATTCGTCAACTCCACTACTGCAGCACACATAGCCCGATCTTTCTCTCTCTCTCTGCTCATACTGCCTACACCTAATGCATAACTTATGATGATTATTTGACCCCGGTGGCCAATGGTAATTAGTTTTTCTTCCCAGACGCCCCAACCAACTGTGAGACATTCTCGAGGACCGGGCGCTTAAAGTTCAGCTCAAGCCGCTTCCTATTCTTTAAAGTTTTACCGCCACACCGTGTGTGCACCCGCGGTCAGTTTCATGTGTTCAATATGGGGTACGAATGGGTCGCGTTTTTGGAGGCGCTTGCCGACCTCGCCGAACAAAACAATCGCCCCACGAACGCCATCTATTTTTGTTGGCGTTCTTCGATGCCGTGCTTTTACTGTACGGTGGCGTAACACACAGATGCTTCTACTGTGGGCAGGGACGGCACTCCGGAAGGTTAATTTGACAGAATGATAAACTGATATTGATGGGCATCATTAGGATGACGTATGGAATCGGTTACCGGTGGTGTTATGAGCGCAGTCAGCGCTGTATGTGCTTTTCGGGTTTTCACCAATCGTAACTCATTCGCCGGTACCTTTGGGATGGGTCGGCGATTTTTGCACTATTTGCTGCTGGGAGAGAGCGACGATCGATGGTCAGCATTATTCGTACCGAGAGCTTTGCAAAGATATATAAGTTCATATCCATATTTCAAGTACAGAAAGTAGATAAATTTGTCTTAGTAATTTTCTTCCAGTTTACGATATAGTTAAACTCAACAACAGTTCTAATCTCGACAAATTAAAATTAAAATTTTAAAAATCAGGCCTAGATCAAGATTAACCGAATTCAAAAAAAACAGGACATGTATTTAAGACTGATATAATGCAATACAACTCTATCACTGCTTAAGGACTGCTCGTAGTACGATAGAACTTTGTAGCTGTTTAAAAAAGCTGGTATTGATGTGGCGGCGCTTCAATGAAAGGTTTATTATACGATCTTACAATAAAACTGCATACATTGCATACCTTGGATCTCTCAGGAACTCTACCATCATTTAACAAATTAAACTGGCTTAAAATGTAGAGTATAGTTTATCGAATCATATCAGTTAGAGCACAAACTAAAGACTTCGAAAAATGGTTCTGTACATAAAAGGTTTGTCAGCATTATAAAGAAGCAATTTCTCGATGTAGTTAGATTAATTAAGAGGCGAATGAGGTCTCTAAGACCCAAAGCCTCTATAAGTAAACGAAAAAAAAGTTAGATTAATTAAGCGATAAAGCGATAAACAATCGAGAGGATCAATTCTAACACTAAATACGATATAATGGATTCTTTCAGATCGTGAGTTCGATGGCTGAAAGCTTGACAGTCTATATAAAAAATCAGTGGAGTCCTAGTCATCGACATCAGAGACATCAGAGATGATGTAAGTTTTGCAGAATGTCATAAATAAGGTGCTATATGTGTTACAAAATCAAACTAGACCAATTTGAATAGAGTTATTTCATTAAAGTGTAGGAAAAATTGAAAAAATCATCATCTGTCTGTTTGATGGGTACAACGAAGCTGTTTCAACGCTATTTAGAAGTCTCTCAAATTTTTATTATTATATTTTCAGATCGATGAAACAAAACAACGATCATTTTAAATTAGTAGAAGTGCCTCTTAACCTAATTAATCAATTATGTGCTTTGTGATATGAAAAAAATGGACAACTTAAACTTCTTTTTGACAAATCCAGAGGCCTTGGCCTGCCATTTGTAGCTTTATTGACTTAATTTTTCCTCAAGTTGGAATGACCCGGATGTTATTTGAATCCGATCCGTGTCGTGTTAGGAATAACCGTCGTTATTAAATGCAATAATAGCACAACTATTACAAACGAAACTTTGTTGTATAATATTACCACAAGAAAAGTAATCATCGAATCAAGACCACATTTACCAAAATTTGAACACACGAGAACAATCTTTTTCCATTTTAATTTTCTTTCACCATTGTTTGTTTGGTTTAGCCCACGTTTATCCTATTGCCGTTGCAGAAGTTGCAGTGAAACCCAACACAAACACACAACCGGACCCAGCACAGATCGGTCGACCCCTTTCCAATGGCCGATTCCTTCCAAAATGGGTCCAACCATTGATGGTCGAGACGGCTATTAGTCGGATAATGATGCAGAACTAGCAACTGCGTCAGGACGAATGTTTTGCTATCCGTGTACAGATCGGTGAAGTGTACGGCACACATTCTTTTCGCATACGCTCTCGATCTCTTTCCATTTCTCTGTTTGTATTGGTCAATAGCTGGCCACCAGAACAATGCTGCAGATGAAATGCAGACGAGCTTTGCCGTGGCCCAACGCACACACAGATATTTGTCAACACTGAGCTCGGTGACGACCAGAAGCAATCCCATATTATTGACTGTATGATGAGGGTGAAGCAGGGATGTTTGAAATATTTTAACAGATTTAAAAACTTCTCGATGAACTTACGGTCACAGTGCATTCAGTGCATTTGCAGCATTCAGTGCGGGAAGAAGAGTGGCTAGCAAGAAAGAGAGATCGAGAGATTGAGGCTGGTTAAGACAACAACCACGAGGAAAAAAAAACACCCTGAAACAGAACCAAAATAACAAACCTTTGGGATATTTTACTGCTTAAGAGATAATCCGGCTCAAAGTAGCACCTTTGCTTTGTCATATATGTTTTTAATAGAGTGATTTTTGGTGGCTTAGGATCTAGCCCGTCAGCCACGGTTTTACCGATCCTCCCTGGAGGCTTTCGTAGGGTAGGTTTCGGAATCTGGATCAGCCTCCTGATGGTTCGAATGCATCCTACGTATCCGATATGCGCACTGGTAATAGATACACAGAACGAGAGCGAGATGCATTCGGTAGACTTGCTTTTCGGAACGGAAGAACTTTTACCAGCCACAACCGACGACAGCCGACGCTTGTGGTCAGCTTTTTAAAAGGTTTGTTGTTTTCTTTCTGGTCTGCGCTATGCAGCCTGTCTGTCTTATGGTAATGCAAAGGTTTTCCATAGAATGCAGTCTTCCAATGTCGCATAGGGTCGCACAACTTTCATGGGGATTGTTTTGGTTTCGCCTTAACACGTTAACACGCTTTTAGGCTCATCGGCTAGCGTTCGGCTGGCTAGAAGGCACTAGGGACGACTAGGGTACGGTGCAGACTACCATTGAGTGTGTTGCAGTTAGGCAGATAATCTCTGAAATGTTTCCGGTCCAAATAATCTGGTGACATGGATTGAATGGAGTTCGTGCTTTTTTTGTGTTCTACTCCCAACGTAACGCTTTAAATATTCACGCCACTATCATGCGATCACTGTCTCGTGCCGATAATGACCATAACAATAGTTCGATTTTATGTATGAGATTTGGATGATCTAACTACGAATAAAGTTGCTAGGATGGACTAACAAACAAACTAAACTGTTAGAAAAATCGGGCCAAATAGGATTTCAAACGCATTTTTTGCCAAGACCAACATTTTGAAGCTACTTTTGATAAATAAAACCATATAAAAACGTGAATAAAGTATCAACAATACTTCCACTTTTTATCGCAATTCAGTTTTCGTTCCGAAAGTACCCAATAATTGCATAGCCTGCATTGCATTAAAAACCAATGATGGACACACCAATATGGACTCAAAAAACCACTTTTATATTAACCCAAAAACAAGCCCGTGTTAAACTTCTTAAATGTACGGATAAAATGTTAAAAACAAAAAAATAGTCTCATTAATTTTTGCAATTTGTTTAGGTTAATGAGAGTCTATTAACAGTCTATCATTTTTTACAGAATATAAATTTATTTTATTTCAAAACTGGCGATTTTAATGTTCAAGAGCTTCATCTAAGTGTAACTAAAAACAAAATACAAGTCGGTTTCATGAATATCTGCATCGAAACATCACTCTTAATTGTTCTACAAAATTATTCTACAGGTTTTTTATTGTGCTACAGCAAAAAGAAGTTGTGAAATTAATGCATGTAAAATTATAAATGGGAACAACTGAAACGGATGAGTAGGCTGAAACTTATTTGTAAAGCATGCTGTTGTACAATCGATAAAATGATTCAATAAATAAACAAATAAACTCAATTAAATAAATTTAGAAACATAATGTTCATAAAGAATTTAGCAGCGTTTGGACAAATTGCTATTTTAAGTGTATCGTGCGGTCCAAATATCCTGATAAATAAATTCGAGGCTAAGTAAACATCTAATGCTGTATTAGTATGATCAATCGAATCAAGCACTGTAGTCCTATTTAAACGAAAATATTTCAGATTGTAAGTTACATCCTGACCACCGGATCTTAACACTTCAAAGTTTATAATATCTTACATCTTTCTAGAGACAAACGAAAACAGTGAATGTGACCATGGTCTCGAACATCAATCCGCAATAAGTGGAAAGCAGATGAGGAAATATCTGATTTTATCAAACTACTTTTGAGGGCCAAAGGGCAGAGTATCCGTCCATCCAAGATGAAAAGATCGGTATAGTTGTATATAGTGCACAATTACAGAAATCCTTGTCGGATCTTTCGGAATGCTGCCTGCAGCAGGAGGGGAGTAGAATAATTCTTCTACAGTGAACAAGCTCTCTTCTCCTACTGAACGATAGCTCATACAATTGATTGTGGTTAAAAGGAGATGCACTCAAGTCGACTGTTGCGCTGCTACTAAATTCTTTTTTTTATTTTCGTCATTATCCTGACAGTCCTGTACACTAATACTAACATCTTATCTAATTAACCCTTTTGGACGCCAACATTCCCGGTCACCAAAAACGAATGTTTTTCTTTAATTCATTGCTTCAGTTCAAACTTAACTAATTCACGTAATTCAATTCCTCATCGTAATTTCATCGCATTTTTCGTAATTCATCCTAGTACTAATTCTGTTCTCTATTCGATTGGCAGAGGTGCTATTTTGTGTATTGGCCTATGAACCTCTTTGCCATTTGCACATCTTACAGAAACCACTCTTGTAATTCCATCCCTTCCAGGGTGTAGTTCAACAATCCTGGCCATTGGCCACTTACAAACTGCTATATTATCTTCTTGCAAAATTACTAATCTTCCAGGCGCAATAGTTGTTGGTTCATTGTTCCATTTAGCACGTTTTTGTAATGTGAACAAATATTCGCGGTGCCAGCGTTGCCAAATATGTTGCATATGTCTTTGTATTAATCTCCAATGATTCAGTCGGTTTGTTGGTAACTTAGCTAAATCTATATCTGGCACCGTTTGCAAGTTATTTCCTACAAGAAAATGCCCTGGGGTGAGAGCTTCCATGTCGTTTGGATCTTCGGTTATCGCTGTTATGGGCCTTGAATTCAAACACGCTTCTATTTCGCTTAACAGGGTTGACAAATCTTCATAGGTTAACTGCCCTCTGGCACCGTTTGCAAGTTATTTCCTACAAGAAAATGCCCTGGGGTGAGAGCTTCCATGTCGTTTGGATCTTCGGTTATCGCTGTTATGGGCCTTGAATTCAAACACGCTTCTATTTCGCTTAACAGGGTTGACAAATCTTCATAGGTTAACTGCCCTGTTCCTAACACACGCTTTAAATGATACTTCATGGATTTGACCGCGGCCTCCCAAAGGCCTCCGAAGTGTGGCGCAGCTGGTGGTGTAAATTTCCATTTTATCTCTTGCTCAGCGCACCATCCCATGATCGTCTCTCGATACGTCTCCGTGTTTAACAGCTTGTATAGATCTCGCAGCTTATTGTTTGCTCCACGGAAGTTCGTGCCATTATCAGAGTGCAGTTCTGTAACCTTCCCTCTTCTTGCAATGAATCGTCGGAGTGCAGCTAAAAATGCAGAAGAAGTTAGATTTGAT
>KZ061753.1:265051-374394 GCA_002091835.1 Anopheles maculatus
AAGGAACGAGCGGCGTGAAAATTCCAACCGAGTCGGACGCGTGGAATCGACACAACGCCAAACGGACTTCTTCCGGGCTGGAAGAAGGTCCTTCGAGAAAAAATACTCCCGCCACTACTATCCTGTCAGTCAGTGCCAGAGGGTAAAGGATTGAACGCTGTTCGTTCTGATTGGCGCCAGGACGGGGTGAGCGAAAACAGGCAGCTGTTAAGTACACAACAAACCAGTGTACGTACACAGCGACAAAGTCCTTGTAGTAGCAGACTTTCAATATGTTTGTTGATTTTAAGATTTGGTCGCGTTTAATATTCATCAAGCCGTGTGACCCCACCGAGTCGCCGAATGTTGTCACGAGTTCGCGCAAGAAACACAGACCGACAGGCCAAGAGAGAGAGCGACAAGCCAAACAAAACTTCAGCCACGGAGGCCACGGTGGCGATAAACAAACCAACCGTCGCCTTGATGAAGTCAGCCTTGTTCCGGTTCTGATCGCCGATCGTATCGCGTGTGTGCAAAGGGATGCTCAGGCTTAGGGAGAAAGGATTCCAATGATGGCGAGGGTGTGAAGAACTAAACCGGATCAGCATTCGACTCTGATTCGGTCGATTTACGTTTGTGGTTTACGCTGCCCAGGGTTTAGAACATCTTCTTATCCTTCTAACCGGGACGATTTCTGTATGTTTGAGGGGTGCATACATTTGAATGTAAAGTGTGTGTTTATTTTGTGACACTGTGTACAGTGAGTGCAATAGCTCTAGGTACGTCATACGCTCGTCACACATGTATTTTTTAGATTTGCAGCAAGAACGACTGGATATTAATCATTTACAACTACATGTCTTTATTCATCGATTTGTTTTATCTTCATGTAGTCTAGCTTGTTGTAGCTGTAGACTTCATTTTATGCCACAGCAAAAGATCGCCCCTAACATCTGTTTCTGTGTTATCTCAAAACTGTCAATTGAGACAACTACCACCCTTCAACAAGAAGTCCTTACGGGAGTATCAAACGTTACGCCACACCGAAACAAAGATATGACAAAAGATTAGCGAATCCTTGGGTTCGGTTCTACTTTGCACGAACTCTTCCCAGTCCACTGGGAAGAATGTCGAGAAGAGTTGTGTGTTGAAACATTTCCACAGTCGATGTGATTGTTTACATAGTGAATTACAATAATGATGTTTGGCGAGTGCTAACTGTACAGAATACATTACCATCCCAAATGATCCGTAAACCGCAAACTTGAAGTATTCAAATAGAAAGGGGTACTAACAGCAAGAATCTGGATGAAGAATGGTGTATGTAAAAATCGAAACTCTGTTTGCATTGTTTTACCATGTTAGAAACATGTTTGTTGAGTTGTGTTATGGTCTTTTTTGTATACTTTTAAAACTCGATGTAAAGTGAAATAATCGAAAAGATGTCTCGGGTTTTTAGTAAAATTGGAAACAAAAGTAAAATAAGTAAATGTCACATGTTTTTAATTTAAAACTTAAGGATAATTTAATTATATGTGAAAATCGCTGCAATGTTACGGAGACATTTCACATTATCATATACTTTGAGACAATGTCCAGTGGCGGATCAAGAATCTTCGAGAAACCCTAGACGGAATGGTAGATCCATAAATCACTAGTACGAGGCCCCTTAAATAATGGACGAGATCCTAATAAGAGGCCTCTTGTACGAGATAATAAAGATGATTAAGTTTCTAGGTTCTATCCGATCGAAATATGTCTGGTTCGTCTGAGGTATGCGGATTTTAACCTTTTTTTTATCACAGTTGACTTAAGCTATCATCTCAGCTCGGATCTTATACATAAATTCGTTCATTATTCTGATGGATTTAAAATGGCCAGTTGCTAATTGTGAGACTTTATAAAACTGTGGCTAATATCCCAGCTAGGAAGTAGTAAAGTCAGAGATATAAACCAGAGGTGAGGACCTGGTACGAAAAATCATAAGATAGAAATAAATATAGATTCGGATTCTCTAGAACTCTAATGCCTGAAAGAGATATCACATCATTTCATACAAATATATTAACACTGTACGTTCCACTCTTCTGTGGTATCTCTCAGCTGCCTAATAATATTGGAAAACTTCAATATCCCACAGTGTCCTGCAAGATTTTGCTATTTTTAATTAAGCTTCTCTGGCACTACAACCTCTGTAGGTCTTGGCCTGCTAGCAATTGCTAGCTCTCTAGGACTTAGTTATCCCCGTAGCTGGATAGTCAGTCCTGCGTACGGGGAGGCGGTCAGCCGGGATTCGAACCCCGGTCCTACCGTGTGAAGACCGGCGCCGCTATCGTATACACCACCGGGCCGCCCCATTTTTAATTAAGACATAACAAAATAACTCACAAATAACAATATCTTTGACAAATTTTTATTTCCGTAGCATTCTATTCAAAGACTTGTCTAGCAAGGAATAACGGTTAATGTAAACGGATTCTAATTCTGAATTATTCACTTGTAAGTCTGAATTACTTGTCTTTTGTAAGTCTATTAAGCCAATGGCTGTCACTGTTACATAGTACTCTTCGTACACTAGACTAACTTTTCAACTACGAATATAGTTCAGCCAAGCAAGCCAGAAATGGCAGCTTTGGCTCTGGCAAACTCTTCGAGAGGTGAAGCTAAATCTGAACATCTTTGTACGATCACCACTATCGACTGTATTTGTGTAATACTTTCCAATCTATTTTAAAACATAAAACCCTCTAAAGTGGTGGGAACTCTCACAAACAACATAATGTTCCCACCATCAATTGACATTTGAATTATTCATTCTCTTTTAAATAGTAATTTGAAGTGTGGACATTGCCAAACATTCAAACAACCGCCAAACATTTCACACCAGTAACGTAACTAGTTTTCACGTCGATCGCCAAATAGAATAGTGGTCTAGCATCTACACGCTTTTACCATGCTTCATTGGAGAGCTTAAGATTTCCAATCTGGGTACGAACACGACTTTGCTACTCTCCATACTCGAAACATCAAAAGTGCACACATTCTCAACCAAGGGGCTAAGCGTGCATGCAGCCCAACGAACAACGTAACGAAGGATCCTATCCGAAAATAAACGAAGCCCCAATTGAGGCTAAACGTTGTTTCGACCTCCATCGTTCGTGTGCAGTATAATTACAGTCGAGGAGCCAATAATTCACTACTAACTATTTTTGCTAGCTACACCCGTTCGGGTTTGCCTGCCCGGCTGCTGAGTGCGCCTCGGCCATCCCAGATGCCCAGCCAGCGAGCCAAATACCAGCTGCCCTACCAGCCGTTCGACCTAATCGCGCGAGATGATTATGATATTTTAAGCAGCGAGGCTCGATGTTCGATCACTTCGATTCGCTTAGTGGCCACACGGTTCGCGCACGGTACGGTAAGAAGAAACATGCAATAAACTGCTCCTCCCGTAGCTCACTTGCTGCTTGCACGGTGGCACCAGCGCGAGTTCCATATTGCAGCGCTTGGTACGGGAGGGAGCATCAGACTCATCCCACACTACCAACGATTCCCGGGACTGAAGTAAACATCTTCAGAAAACCCACAAAAAAACGATGCAGGGAAGAAAACGATGGATGGATAATGTTGGCGATCGTTAGGGTCTCGAAGATGGATGGGATGGAGAATCGGGAGAAAACGAGCCCGAGTCAAAACATCACAACAGACAAATTATTAGTTAAAAATCATTTAGCTCTCAATTTAGCTGATTCGGTTTTTTGTTAGCTACTGGAATTTAAATCGAACGATGAATTTCTTCTCCCGCGCACACACACACACAGCTGGACCCGATGGGCGAGACGGCCACCCCACGGGCCACCCCACAAGCGTCCGTAACGTCTCATTACTGCAATCGATGAGGTTTTGTGAGTTTGTGAGTCGTTGATTGCCTCAGTTGTGTCCAGGCAAAATCCGTTTGCATCCCACGGCTAACGGATCCCAGGGCTTGAGCTTGAGGCGATCTTCACTTGCTGAGAGGTCTGTGAGGTCCGTGTTTCGTACGAGAATCGCGAATGGAATGGCCCGTTCGGCGACGGTGGTGTACCTTCGGCACGGTGGCCTGAACTCTCCGCCTCGTAACGTATGGGATCGTAACGTGTGCACCTATCGACGTTTTATGTGGTATGCTTATTAGAAAGTATTACCGATTGGAATTTTAATTTATAAAAGCAGCTAGAAAATTGACTCTAATTTCTCAATCGACGTCGACGGGACCTTCCTGTCCTTTTTTTTTTTGTTACTGGTTTGTTTCTTTTTCCACCGTTTGAGGGTTTATCCCATTTCGTGACACTCGCACAGGCACAGGAACAGGAATGGAAAGGGACGGTCCGCAGCAGTAGCAATTTATGAAATGTTTTCTGTGTGTCGTTATTGATTTCCCTCCACACTCCGAGGACACGGAGGCCACCGCGAATGGCGAACGATTGCGTTGGGAATCAATTTCTTTTGCGATCCCCATTGAGCGTTGGTGGTAGCCACGAGCGCGCGAAAGCGTTGTTACTACGTGAGGTTTTATTCTTGCTGCTGGACATTCCAGCTTAGTGTGAGGGGTGTTGGTTTTCTTGTGTATTGCTGCTGTAGATCTGCAATTGTAGTTTGGTTTTTCTTTCTTAGTTCGATTATCTCCACGATCATCATCAGCGATGGGAGAGCAAATGGGCGCAAGAGTGCCCGGGCGATCGGACAGTATGTTGCTGCTGGAGGATGTTAATAACGGTAGTAACGCGGAGCCGTTGGACTTTCCGACTGGTCGGTGATCGATGTCTCGATTTGGATTATCATACTTTCTGATTTACGCTCCATTTTTGTACCGATTCGAGTCTATGCTTCGTGTGTTCCGAAAGTGTGTGTATGTGTGTGCACCGAGAGCACCTGGGATCGAGCCAATTACTGGACCCAATTACCCTTTTTGTTTGTGCATTTTGTGCTGCTAATAGCTTAATAGGGCTTAGAGATTGCAACCATCACCTTTCAATTGATTTCATTCTGAAGCTGTTGCGCGACCGTTGTATCCTTGAGGTACGTCACGTCTGTTATTGCAATGGGCACAATAGTTGGGCGCGTAAATGGGGACGAAAAAACGAAATGTTAATTGCATCTTGATCGTATGTTTACGTTTTTTTATCGCCGATCTAGCTACTGTTTGTGGTGAAATTAACGGTGTATAGGAATTGTGAAAGCGATCAATACGTGTGTTTAACATCAATTGGATCAAGAGCGCAGTGAAGTTGTGGATTAAGTAAGTAGATTAAATTACAATCATTTCTGATGTTGTTTACAAGATAATTGCTCAGAAAATGTATTGAGGTCTTTATCAATTAGCTTTCGGTAAACGCTGAAGTAATTGTATGATCATGCACCATCACATTTATATTAATTTCGTGATACAGTGGCGCACAAAACTGTAAGAGCAATCATAAATCTAACTTTTATGCTGCTGACATTTATAGCAGCTATATACATTCCAAAATGTAGTAAAAGCATCAGCCACATAATTATATTAGGTTTACATTTTGTTTACGTTCATAAATTACCTACACTGTCGTCAATTAACCGATATCTTTAACTAAGTTTTACAAAACAAAGTCTACGTCAACTCATATGCAGATTAATATGCGTTTTAATATTCGTTACTATGGATTCTCTATGAGCTTAGTAAACTATAAAAACTTAAAAAAAAGTCTTAACACTTAACGTAATAATCAAAATACTTACTTACTTACTTACTTATCAGGCGCTACAACCGCTTCGCGGTCTTGGCCTGCTGCAACAATCCTCGATACTGCTCACGGTTTAGCGCCGTCGTCTGCCAATCAAATATCCCGGCCGTTCTGGCGGACGCATCTACGCCATCCCTCCATCTCAGTTTGGGCCTACCACGCCTCCTCTGTCCATGTGGATGGCCTAAAAGGACTTTACGGGCTGGGTCGTCCGGTGCCATTCTCATGACATGACCAGCCCACCGGAGCCTGGCGAGCCTAATTCGCTGCACGATGGTAAGATCACCGTACAGCTCATAGAGCTCGTCATTGTAGCGGCTCCTCCATTGTCCTTCCACACATACGGGGCCAAAAATCCTTCTGAGCATCTTCCTCTCGAACGCAGCTAAGAGGGTTTCGTCAGTTTTGGACAGAGTCCATGTCTCAGAGGCGTATGTGAGTACTGGGACTATAAAGGTTCTGTACAGTCCCAGCTTCGTCCGTCGCGACAGGTATTTTGAGTGGAGAAGTTTCCTCAGGCTGTAGTAGGACCGGTTGGCAGCCAGCACCCTTGCGCGCAATTCAACTTCTATGTTGTTATCGGTGCTGAGTTTTGACCCCAGATAGGTGAAGTCAAAATATAATCAAAATAACTAACAATAAATTTGAGCTTAAGTCTGACTAATATTTCATTTTGCTAATGCTTCAGCCGGCCGCGAAAGGCATAAATCGGCATATAACTAATGTGAACACTCAGGTTTCTAGATACTTCTAGATCCATCGGAAATGTAGCTAAGTTATTATCACAATCCGACCTTTAACTTGGACTGCGTTCATGGGGAAATTTAATTATTTTTAAGATAATAAAAGTAATTAGTACATCAAGGACCATACCCTCGTAGCGAAGACTGATTATCCGGCACCGTGTTGTACTTAAGTTTAGTAAACCATTAGACGACTGGCAACGTCTTTAATTCCTTTAAGACTTTCAAAAGGAATGAGTCGAATTCTGACACATTATGTCTATACCGAATCAGGATAAGATACAATTAATTACGGATTTGAAGCTGACCAAAAATCGGTCTGAGAAGCTCCGAATCGATCCCACAAACGACTTATAATGATTTCACTTAAACAACGTTGAACATTTTCAATTCTAGCAACCCAAAATGTAAAACATGTTGAACATTTTCAATTCTAGCAACCCAAAATGTAGAGACTGAGTTCCAAACATCACACTCAGTTCCGTGGTTCATAAGTCTGAGGTACAAACATTTAGGAAAGTTATTTTTATTCGTGTGACACAGCCTGGCCCTATTGCAGCATTTAAGATCGTTGTATACGATAGCGGCGCCGGTCTTCACACGGCAGGACCGGGGTTCGAATTCCGGCTGACCGCCTCCACGAACTCAGGACTGACTATCCATCTACGGGTATAACTAAGTCACAGAGAGCTAGCAATTGCTAGCAGGCCAAGACCTAGGTTGACCTAGAAGTTATAGTGCCAGAGAAGAAGAAGAAGAAGAAGATCGTTGACATTATCAAATTCCTTGCATTTATTGCTGATTTGCATGAGACCTCCAAATAGAACACCAAATAGAGAACGAGTCTAGAAGATTTTGCAGGAGCATACATTAAGAAATTAAGGAGAGACGAAGATCATCTGCATCAAACGGGCAGTAACTCCTTCCTATGGTCTTCTTCTTTCTTGGCCTAACGACCTCTTAGGTCTTGCTTGCCAGTTTTGGCTTACTAAACTTATTGTTTCCGCATAGTTGGATAGTCAGACCTCACTATGGGGGAACGACCCAGATGAGACTTGATCCTCGGTCCTGAGCTATCCTGAGGTATGAGGTATCCTTCTTATTATTCCTGCAACCAATTGCAGTGCAACCAGAATAAAACTTTACTGCGCTTAACATGCCTTAATTAAGTCAAAAGATGAGGGCAAACACTGGTTACACCACCGGTTGGTAATAGCATCAAATTAACCTACCTATTCCCAGAAATGTCTCAAATAACGCGCCCGCTGCCCTTGCAATAGACAAGCAGCGCACGAAATTCGGTACTGATCGTGGGATTTCATCTTGCGCAGGCAGCGCGATCCACTAAGGAAACGAATGACAGTCACTTCTAATTGAGTAGAATTAACAAATCTTTTGTTCGGTCAAATTAATTCATTAAATCCAATGTTCACAACCAACACACAGCACGCAAAACAAAACAAAACACTCGGCCGACCAGCAAAAACCGACCTCATCCGAGCAGTAATGTGCACTGCTTCCAGCATTAAAAAAAAAAAACAATAAACAAGGATCAGATCAAATATCAGCTTCACGAGCAGAGCCGGGACTGCTTCAAATTTCATTCATTCATATGGGGGCAGCGCAAGTAATCGGCATGCGACTTCCTATACCATAATTCCGGAACTACAAACCTTTGGCTGTAGATCGCGAAGGCGATAAATTTGCCTAATGGGAAAATAATATGACCATGCGTCGCTTGCACGAATCTCAACGCACACTCACACGCAGGCTGTGGTTATTTCCGTTCGTATCCGAACTGGCGATCCAGTGTACCAGTCGAAGTCGCGTTTGGTAAGTACGGCAGCACGCCGACCACAGGAGGAAGTTTGAAGGTTTTTTTGTTGCTGTTTTACAGAACCGTATGAGAATCGGCTATCAAAACCGCGCAGTATCGCGCAGTTTTTTTGGACCATTTCGTACAGTGACATTGAATCCCTTTGATCGTTTTACGTTTTTACGGGTCCTTCATCGTCACGATCATCGTTTTCAGCATCTTCATCGCCGTTGGCATCCGGTGCTCGGGATGTTTTTGCACATTCCAGGATGACGAGGTGTTGGAAGGTGTACAGTTGGTGCGGTGAGGTGTGGCCAAAGCGCAAAAAAGGGTTTTGTTTTGTGTGCTCGAAAGATTTACACCATCCATTGTCTTGGTAATATCATACTCAATTGGGCCAAAAGGGTTTGTGTGCCCCGTAATTCTCGGCACACTTGGAGAGCCAAAGCCAAAACAATGGCCTGTGAAGTAATTGGTCGTGAAGAGCCAACGGTGCAACATGAAAATGGGTACTTTCGTGGCCAAAAAGCAAAACAAACAGGATGCGAAAAATATCAAGATTTTTGTTTTGCCATAAATTCTATAAGTAGTCCTTTACTCTGTGTTTAGTTGATGAAGAAAACATTAAATATTTCTAGCAAGAGATAAAAAACGATCCTTTATGTTGTTTTTAATGCTTTAAAATGAGATCGATTTGTTGGGATGGAAATTTTTAATAAATTTAAAACACTTGAAATAGATAGTTTAACCATAAATTGTGTAGCTTCTCACACTGTGCCAAAGCGTTGCAATTATATCTGCACGTATTATCGAAACGATATGCAAAGAAAACAGGGAAAAACCAACCCCGGGAAAGCGTTGCATATCTGCAAGGTATAGTCAAAATGAGGGGACAAACAAACACTCCCGAACGCTAACGCGCCACATTAGCCCATTTATGGCAATCGTACCCATAAATGAATTAGGCACCGTTCAAGTGCTCTCAAGTGTCATTTCAATTTGCACATGAGCCTTACACACAAAGGCTCCAACTGAGCGTTCCGCGTGGTTTGAAATGGAAGCATATGCTTGAGAGAATCGAACCCAACAACACACATCAGCAGAAGGAAAAATAATTCTCCAAGGCTTGCCCAGGATGTACGCAATGGCAGGTTATGCGACCGCGGGCGGATATGTTTTGCAATGTGCTGCGCCAGAACCGCACAATACGAACGATTATAAAACAAAACATTACAACCACACACACACAGCAGTGTAGTTAATACGCTATCAAAAGGACTTTATTAACCCTTATTAATTTCCGTTCCATTGTGCTATGCGATATGTTTTTGTGGTGTGTTTTCCCCCGACGCGTATCCGCGTGGGGTTTGATAATTTTTTTTTTGACAATTCATTTGTTTATATCGGCTGTGTCTTAGCGCTGCATAATTCACGCTTGCTTACTACGGTTGGGCACTTCCTTCCGATGTTTATGGAAATATGTTTTGTTTTGTAGACCTGAGGTTCGAGGTTTAATTTCGTTAGATGTTTGTTTTGCTATCTTTTTGGTCTCGCAGTACAGTTTTCAAAGAAAGTAATGTTTGGATAGTGTCAATTAAATTAAGATACAAATTGGTTATTGAATTTGAATTGTCCTTGAGTTGGTTGTGGTAGACTGTAGTTTAAAACAAACGTAATGATGAACTGTTTGGCTAGATACTTTGGTAAACTGAACATCACTTAGTTGAATTTTCTAGTAGAACAGGACTCTAGATAAAGAAGTTTTGTATAATCTACAGTAACTTAAAAAAATGTTTATATCATGGTATGTGTGTAACGTATGTGTGGTGCTCTGATGGTGTGTGTGTAATTTGCATCAGAGCAGCTTGCAATTGCATCAGAGAATACATTTTGGTTGTGCTAAACACTAAGAATTGCTAATACGTATAGCACATATTAAAGCAATGCCATATTAATCTCAATGACTTTACTTCAACAATTGAAAATAATATAAAATAGACGTGAACAAGTAGAATAAGTCTAAGTCCGGGCTTCTGAAGAATTGTAATGTAGGAGATAATGCAGAGGCACTCAAACATGGATAACATGTTCTATTGAATTATTAAGTTAAAAAAAAAACGGCCGTTTTGAAAAAAATAATAGATCGTAATAAATCATGCTGTCAACCAATTCAAGCTAATTGTAATAAGACATGTGCGATTTCGATACTTAAATATGGTTGATTTCGTGCCAAATAAGCGTTATTTGCTGGAGGTCTTGCTTTTGATCGTTACAATCGAACAAATGGACAGCCAGAACTAGTTAATGTTACTGTAGATGCTGTTCCTAGTAAAACAGGGCATCGAGAGTGGTTTTGACGCTTTCGAAGGCGGTAATTTTAACATTGAGGACACGATTTTTGCAGCCAAAAACGTTCCAAAACGATAAAGTGGAAGAAAATAGTACTAAAACACAATATGAGCTTATTTCGATGCAAGGAGATACTCGTCAAGCAATATCTTTACGGTTAAAATCGGTACAAATGATTCAGTAAGAAGGAAAATGAATTCCTTATTAACTGAAGTCACGATCAGAAGAGATTCCTGCACCGTATCGTCACATTAGATGATAAATAGATCATTTTTAGCTATCTTAGACACCCCAAATCATAAGTAATCCTTGATTATACCGAAATTTTATGATATCGTCCATAGCTCAAATGTTTAGCTGAGTTTCTGGTGGGACCAGACCGATGTGTTTGATTATGAACTACTCGGACTAAGGAATTTCTCCACTTGAGAACGATATCAACCGCTAATGATAAGAGATTGAGTCAAGCACTACGCGAAAAACCATGACTACGCTCGGCCACACAAAGCTCAACCAGTAAAAACCATTCAAGAGACTTGATAATGTGTTCTACCACTCTCGCTGTATTCCGCGGATGGCGCGCCATCGAAATACTAATTGTTCCAGTGCATGGAATCAATGGCACATGAACTGGCTGACCAGTTATTCAGAACTTATTAGGAGATCCAGAACTGACTGGAAACGAGGATAGCGTCGATGGATGAGCCCTTTTATAGAAAAGGACTTTAAGTTTACGCATTTAATAAAGTTTCATTCGAGTTGTAGAAATGATAGTCTTTTACACGGCAGGACGAGCTATCGAATCTCCACAAGACCGTTTGTCCAGGTGGTTAGAATACGTGCTGGAGGCTCTTATACATAAGACATAGCCGAACTAACTTGTCATCATGTATATTCATTCCGTTATTCGTTTCACTAATACATCTTTATCATTCAATTGCTTCCCGTTGTGTTCATACGTTGCATTGCAGCATATTATTCATTCGCTTAAATCCTTTGTTTAGTTGGTTACACAAAAAACACAAATCCGCTTGCTCATCAAATTATAAATCTCACCCCATCGTTGTTGTCACTCGTTTCTTTCTTCCCACACACACACATACACAGGGTCAGTTCCGCAAACCCGATCACACCAAACCGTTTTCGCTCGCTGCGTCCGTCTCCGCGCGGATCATTTTAATGCGCTGGAATGCTCCTTCCCAAAACATATCATAAATGAAATTATCAGCCCCGTGGGCAGCAGCTCGAAGGCAAAACAAAATAAAACAGACATTATGTTGATTGATTGATCATGTTACCGATATGCTCAGAGGTGTACTGCGGACACGGTGGCGGAAGGTCGAGGCCACGTTCCCCGGTGGCGAACAAACTCCTTCCCGCGGGAAGGGATGGCGAGGGACGAAGAGGCAAATGATGTTTCAATTCTTTCAGCTGGCTTCTCGTGGCAGTCGAACGAGCCAGCAACCATGAGCTGGTCAAAATTTCGAACTTTTTTCGACGGACCATCACCATTCGGAACCGATTTCTGCTACATCACGATCATCAGCCTAGACCCGATGGAGATGGGTGTGAAGGGAGTGGGGTTGGGGCACACAGGGGCACACAGGGTCCGTGCATCACCCCCACCGATCGTTCTCGACAGCTCGCTCGACAACTCAATATCCAAAATGGACCTCCACAATCAGTAAAACAAATCTCCACAAAACAAACTCCCTAAAAACCCACCCCGGGAACGGTGTTGTGATCTTCACCCGTCTCCTTTCTTGATCTCCAACTCACCCCCCCATCCCACTGCTGGCCAGTGGTTGAAGGACGCCCTCGATAATCTTCATCGAAATTGCGACCGATTCGTGATTGTTTTAAAAACGTAAATCCCTCGCTGGCGACTGGCGACGATTGTCCATTTCCTTCCCGAAAGCACAACGGAGAGCGAGAACAAATATACAAATCACTGTCCCTCTACTGTCATTTTAGTTGTGTGTTTGAAGCGTGAAGCAACCCCCAGCGCCTAAGACTGTGGTGTGTTTGAGAAATTAATTTCTTTCCCTCCGGTCCCGACCGTTGATTGCTCCGTTCCTCCTATTCTTAGATGATGAAGATGATCGATCTGAATTGGAATGAATGTTCAAAATCACGAGCCCTCTGGGTGATTATCCAACGCGGAGTCCATGATCGGGAAAAGCGATCGACGGGTGACCGTAGTGGAGAGCGGGTCGCGACACCTCTGGCAATGCTGGCGCGAGATGGCGCCACGATCGATCTCGCGCGATATCACTCCAATCGAAGCTGCTATGAGTAAGATGTAGACTTTGGGTAGGTAAGGCCTGCCAGGAAAGTTCCTGAGGTTCCAAGAGAGGCCTTGATCTCCAACTCACCCCCCCATCCCACTGCTGGCCAGTGGTTGAAGGACGCCCTCGATAATCTTCATCGAAATTGCGACCGATTCGTGATTGTTTTAAAAACGTAAATCCCTCGCTGGCGACTGGCGACGATTGTCCATTTCCTTCCCGAAAGCACAACGGAGAGCGAGAACAAATATACAAATCACTGTCCCTCTACTGTCATTTTAGTTGTGTGTTTGAAGCGTGAAGCAACCCCCAGCGCCTAAGACTGTGGTGTGTTTGAGAAATTAATTTCTTTCCCTCCGGTCCCGACCGTTGATTGCTCCGTTCCTCCTATTCTTAGATGATGAAGATGATCGATCTGAATTGGAATGAATGTTCAAAATCACGAGCCCTCTGGGTGATTATCCAACGCGGAGTCCATGATCGGGAAAAGCGATCGACGGGTGACCGTAGTGGAGAGCGGGTCGCGACACCTCTGGCAATGCTGGCGCGAGATGGCGCCACGATCGATCTCGCGCGATATCACTCCAATCGAAGCTGCTATGAGTAAGATGTAGACTTTGGGTAGGTAAGCCCTGCCAGGAAAGTTCCTGAGGTTCCACGAGAGGCAAAAATCAATTCTTCTGAATCCTAAATCGTCTTCCATCACCCCGGATCCCAGGCAGTAGGGCTTCGAACGTGGTACTGAGTGAGGATGAAGCAAAGGCTATGAAATACCTCACCCGTTCAGCTTCCATTACGCCTTTGGTCCGCCCAACCAGGAACGCAGCAACAGCAAAAAAAAACGAGCTCAATCCTAACACTTTGCACTTCCCCCATGGAGTGCCCGGGATTGGGAGGGACCCGGCTGCAATTATTATTTACATTGCTTCTTCCACTGGAAATTACCGAGTATAAATAACATATCAATTATTCCATTGAGTAAAATTATTAAACATCTATTTTGTGTGTGCGTGTGTTTGGCTGCCTAACTCTCTCGGATCGTAACGCTCGTTAGGCGCTCGTTTCGAAATGTGCTGTTGCCGTACGGTTGCCGGGTTTTTCGTCCTCTTCAACCACAATTTTCTCGCCCAAAACGACTCGGCTCGGACTTCGATCGATCGCGTTGCGTGAATGTGGTTTTTTGACCGATCACGACGGTGTGTTCGCGACGTTTCGAGCCGGGTTTATGGTGGGTTGGTATGCAGCGCGACTCGTCTCCGTGGCGGTCCGTGACGCCATCACGCTTTCGACGCCATGTGTTTTGGCCCATAATGGAAATGGGAAAGAGTGCATTAAACTTAAAATATAACTTTTGTGTTTTTCTTCTTTCGGTTTTGTTTGCAAACCACTCGATCAGATTACGTTGATACGAATCGCATGATATGTAGGTTTATTTTCAATACACAATGAACTACTGTAGTACCTGGGTAATACACTTTCCGTGATTGAGCATTTAGAATAGACCATCAACATTTAAGTGATTCAACGAAACGGATTAATACATTTCCTTACACAAATAACAAACCATATTTGCTGGAGATTTCAAACGGTTTTTAATATAAAATTTATATTTAAGAATAGCTCCTGCATTTTTCTGAATCACTTATGTAGTGACGGAATAGATATAGCCCACTAGAGACGTAGCTGGACTAATATTGTTACTGTGAATTTGATACGTAACACAACAACTGTCGAGGACAAGTGCTTTAAAAGTTTTTTTTTTTTTTTTTTTTTTTTTATTTCGTAATTACGGCCAGGCCGTATATCTTGCTTTAAAATCTGATAAAACACTGAAAAACGAAGAGACCAGGGCCAGGACCCGAACATGTCATGACGCTACACGTAAACACAGACCGGGTGATTCAGCAAACAGCAGAGGTGTGTTGTAAGGTCTCATGTTAAGAAAATGTCATTTTTAAAAGCAATATTCCTCAAATGATCAGAGCAGAAAGTCAGTTTGATAGACTAGACACCAACAGTAATCAACAGGAGTTCAATGTTCCACAAAAATACAGCTGATTTCTAGGGGAACAACTGCCATAATTTGTATTTTCTTGTGATGCCAATATCCAATACTTAATATACTTTATAAAGATTACAATACTTTATAAAGATTTATATCTGAAAACCATTTTTAGTGCAATGGAGTTGATGTTTGATTAATTCAGTTTTTCAAGATATTTATCAAGATCTCATCAGATTCCAAGAAAGCATGGAATGATTACGACGTTAGGACTTGTGAGCTATATATCTCAATAATATCATTACAGTTTCAAGAATGCTTGAGTATTATTTTATTTTCGTTAGATTTAGTTTGAGAATAGATTGTAATATAAATAACGGCTAACACGCATCCGCTATTTGTTCCTCCATAGTGAGATTTAACAATTCAACTAAGTGGTATCAATAAGTCTTGTTAATTCTATCGATGACCTGCAGTTATGACCTGGCAAGTCGTTAAGCAAAGTAGAAGAAGGAAAAGTTAAGAACATTAAACCTGTTATTTAAAGTTACAAAATTGTGGTTTAGAAATTTCAATACATTCCTGTTTTTTTGTTATTCTGACGCATAGAATGCAGGTAAAAATATGTACAATATGACATGTTTTAATCGGGTAGTGGAATATTGCAAACCTGTGATGGAACTTTGAAATCATATAGTGGAATCTTGCATTATGTTAGGGAAAATTTGCAACTTTCTAATCCTACTTCCCTGTTTTACTGATAAATTAATCGAATAGAAAAATATCATCGAATAATTAGTTTACTACACCACGCTACATCATTCATATACATATGTACAAGTGAACGTGTAGAACTTGAAAATTAGTAGATAACGTTAGTTTCATCTCTTCTTTTTTCAACTACATTTGATTGTAAAATTCGACAGACATATCGCAAATTTTCAGAAGCAAAAATTGCAAAATTCCATTAAATGAATGCATAGCTCAACAAAGGGCTTGTAAAATTTTACTATCAATAATAATGCTAAAAGTTCCTAAATCCTTTTCCCATGTACTTATGTGTTTTTTATTGAAAAAAAAATTGAGAAAAAATCCATTTACCTTCCTTCCAACTTTTACCAGATAAGCTGGTAGCGTGGAACATAAAATACACACTTCCCTACAGTCACTGCACTAATCAGCATGCAGCTGAGCCCGTCGTGCGTCCTAAACCCACCGATCTCGCACGTATGCATGACCCGAGGGTACGGTCGGGTCACAAACCCTTTCCCAGCAACTTATAGCGGTGGTCCCTCGAGGTGTGCTTGCAATAAACAGATTTTACGGATATCTTTCGATCTAATTTAATAAAGCGACAGCGCGACGGGTCGGGCCCGGTACCCGTGAATATGTACCACCATGCTCTACTTCGGCTGAACGCAAACGCATTCGAACGCAACGGCAAACGACAGCAATGAGTTGCTAGATGTGGTGTGAAGTCTGCGGTTGGCGGAGTGTCCTGTTTTTCACCTCGTTCACATCCCCTTTACCGTTGCCCCGTAGCCACAATTGCTTCGTTCTTTATTTATCTTTCAATCAGTGATGCTGGCGGCGTTCGTTCGCTGTGGTTCGTTTGGTTCGTCCTTTCTCGCATTTGCCTCAAAATTCATCCTCGGGGTGGTTTATGCCACCGAGAACAACTACATAGGTGTCTCATTATTTACGACCCCGGAGCACGGTTGACGGTACGATACCGTTTCCGTTTGGCATTCGTCACCGGGGCGGATTGGCTCGGATTGGTTTTTACGGCTCGAATCACCATATCACCCGACAAAATGGCCTACCGGGCTGGGTTCATCAGGAAAACTATACGCTCGCTTTTGGTGCGCTGGTTCGCATGATATCGATCAGACAGCTCCGGTAAATTCCACTAAAACTCACACCATCTTTTGTTGTGACAGACACGGATGCTCGGATGACAATCGGTATCGGTGAGACAGCTGGTCAAAAATTAGGCACAACAGATAGCGTAAAAAAAAATCTCGTCGTTGGCTAGTTTTTCGAAACATCCTTTCGACCATAGTTTTGTTTGAAGTGGATATTTGACATTATTTACCGGTGATGGTTTACGGGCATGATATTGCTGGCTCACATTTGAAGATGGATCTTTGCCAACTTTAAGCTTCAATATGAATGCGTGTAGACTAAGCAGGTCTAATTTTGGTTTTGTACCACATTTGAATAATTAACTCCCTAGAGCATGCTGGTTATTTGGTGCATATTTTATTTGCATATTTAGAATTCAAAACGAATCAATAAATCCTCAAGTGTTTAGTAGCTTATTTAATTGAGTCTAGCATATTTTATTAAATTAAGCAAAAAAAGACAATGATTTTAGTTCAAATATGCCTGAAGGATTGATCTTATTCCAATACTCGTTTTCGCAGTCTAAAATGTAACTACAGTCGTCTGTAAAATGCCACTCCCTATAATGTTTACTGTCTTTTCTAACCCTGACATTTTTTTTATGTACATCTTATCCTCTGATGACTCAAATAAGCTGGTATGTATTTCTAACTATTTAAAAGTCTACAAGGAAAAACTAATTGTATCTACGTCATGTAAATAATTCTAGTATGCTATAGTATGGACGATATCACCTAGGAAGTTGGTAAGCTAAAAGAACAATACAACACAACTTTTGACTGGGCACGGCTTCTTCCAGGATCTCCTTAAGTGAATGACACTCATACAGGAGTTGCACTAAAACAAATATGCAGACATTAGAGAGCCAACACCAGAATATTTTCACTTCGCATGCACAATTTCGACTCCTCTAATGTGCTGCAACAGGAGTAAATGGACAAGTACTGCCGAGACAATTCGTTCGTTCGACAATCGAAAGGAAGGAGATTTCAATACGTATTTAGACCGACACAGCACTTCATTCCATCATAAACCGAGCGAATAGGTTTTATACTGTAGCGTTTCTATCGACAGAATAGCTATCGTTTCATGCAGTAAGACCTCTCAACGCTGGAGGAGTTTCATTGGCTCCCATAGTAGTTAACGATAATTGTGAAGCTAAGACTCCAGGTATCTTTCCTGACATGTTAAAAATGTTAGACGACGGCTCATGAAGCTAAAAGTCTCTAAAAGTCTGACAGTACCTAGGGGATGGTCCTCCCGGAAATACCTCCAGGATCTCTGATGTTGATTTTACCGTTCATTAAACAAAGACCAAAACGATAAAGAGGCACTTCAAGTAGAACAAGATAAATATTTACTTTTGAAGGTTGTAAATTAAAAATTAAAATACGAAATTTTAAATAAAAATAAGAAAAAATATAGGATATCAAGTCACTTTATTGTGTAGAAACAGTAAACAAATTTTATATTTAGAATATATGAAGCGTACTCAACGTTTCGGATATGCTGCTTCATATTTATCCTTCGAAATGCCAAATATACTTCAAATCTACACATATTCTCTCCACTCTCTGCATACTGCTTTAACCAGATTTTCATTACAATGGATAAAACGGTTCGAAAGATATCTGATCGACGACGCATTATATGGCCTCTGCGGTTTCGACACAACTGCAACTGTGGTTTCGTGTTTGTAGAGGTGTGCTCTACTTCACCAGGATATCAATAGTTTCAGCCCGATCTAATCGTAACGCTCGCTCGCATCGGCTTCCCGATGTCCCAGAAGGTTATGTTCCAATCGTGCCAGATCTTTCGCACCATCCCTTTTGGCACAGCTTGGCGTGTCATTTTCATCCACTTCCCGTACCTCGGTGCGAAGGGTAGGGCTCTACCGAGCTCTGATCGTTATCAGCCATTTTGGGAAAACTATGTCCAAAACTTGACACCTTTTCCTTTCTGCTTCGAACGGTATTCATTCGTTCGATTGGATCGTGCTGGATAAAGGTATTAGTTTAATGTTTCCTTCTATTTATCCTTGACTCTTCCCTTCGTGCTTCGTTTCCTGGTTTTGTTGCTTCGGTCGCAAAAGCAAGGTATTGTTGATAATCTCATATTGCTCAGGACACACTAAGCAACTGCCAGTTTCAACTGTGGTTTGAATTGAAATGTTATGTTTCCCCCTATTATCCCGATTACGTTTTGATTTGATATTATCCTCTCTTAATGATTTCTAATTGTGTTTTATATTAAATCAAACAAAGATTTAAACATTTCATTTACTTTTTTTTGAAAGTATTTACACAAACTTTGTGTAGTTAATGATAACTTACAAATCTTATCTTTTAAATGACGATTCATTTAAATAATTATTTCACTTCGCTGCAAATTAAAAATGGGATTTTCTTCTTTTCTTTCAAATTATTATATCCCGAGTAAATGAAATTGTCAGCTCAGACCTGGCGCATGCAAGCGTGGCGCACTAGAGAAAACGACCATTGCGTGAAAACTGTTGGCCGTGGAGTCTGACACAAAACCATTTGTCATTACGATTGTCGTGAACGTGACTCGCTGCAACAAGGATGAGTGAACATTCTGTTGACATTTCCTAGCTGTTTTGGGTCACAGTTTTCCTCTCCTTATCCCTCTCTCTCCCTCTCTTCTCCATCCAACGTGTTTTCGCGCTTCGCTTACTAGCTCCATATTGCTGGTACCAGCGAACGATACCAATCTCGAAACATCTCCCCGAAACGAACAAACGAATAAAATAAATGGTTATAAAAAATCACTCCCATCACAAGACACACCAAGCTTAACACACAGACACACACACACACACACACCAATTCGTAAACGTTACCCACGGATGGGCTAATTTAGATTGCTACCGGTGCGATTATGGCTCTCGCGGAAGGACGATTTGTAATCTAAGTGATGACGGGAAAATATCTCCCGTTTCGGTGCTACTGACGCCCTGTTTATGCTTTCCCAACCCGACGCGCTTGCTTGCACCCAACACACAGTTTCCTCGTCCAGTTTCGGGGCAAAACGCTTCGCCCGATTCAAGCTCCAGCCGGTGAGTGATGATGGTGGAGATTTTTGTCACGCTCCATGTCACGCGGTAACAAAATGGATCCCGCGCTTGGGGGTTTTTTGTTGGGGTCGATTGTTTTTCGCTTTCGCCGTACAGCTTTTCCAGGGTGTGTACACAATGCTTTCCTTTCTAATGCACACAATAGCACTCAAACCTACGGTTCTCGGGTTCAGGTGCTTCGAGGGTACAAAATGAATGAATGATGGTGGGCCCAACACCTCCTCACCAACCCAAACCTCCCACACACAACTAGGTGGATGATGATGGAAAAGTTTTTCCTGGAAATCATCGCACCTCTACACTGCACCCTCGGAATTCGTGTCCACGCCGTGTTGTACACATGTTTCACAAGAACCTTTAGATTTGTAGCAATTAAGATTATACGCTACGAGGTTTTAGATGGATGATAGAACTGATGGATGGATGGCCGACTGGCCGGTGTGTAGCAAGTTTCAAATTCTGATTTATTCGGTACTGCATAGTATACGGCTCGGCGAATTAAGCTAGCAGAAAAGCTTTCCAGCACGACTGAACTGGTATCAAATCCAATCTGAGTCACCTTCCCGTATGCAAGCCTGAATTATTCAGATGTCTAGAAAAAGGACGTCAAGGCTAGTCTAGTAATAACAGTTAGGGAAAAAATCGGCTTGATGCAATGATATCCTCATTTTCCCCAAATCATCAAATAACTTTTACTAAAAATACTAGGTCGATTCATTGCATATATGTTCTCTTGCCTAACTCTTTATACACTCACTGATCTATTGGACGGCCCTAAAATGACTTTACGGGCTGGGTTGTCCAGTATGAACCTGGCGAGCCTCGTGATTGCTGTACAACAACGACATCACACATTCAGGACCAAAAATCCTTCCTAGTAGTAACATATCAAGTTCTTGTCTCCTGAGCAGAATAGAAATTGAGGGCCACCTAACACGTGAAGTTCGTTGATAGGGCATAGACCGATACCGATACCAGAGACGTCGCATTAAATGAATGTGTGACCAGGATATGTGTGATTTGGAGGATTGGATCTGTAGGGCTCTCCTAAGCTCACAGCCAAGATATAGGAATACCTGCTCCCCTGGCTAGGGCGTCTGCTCAGCTTGTTTATTCAATGATTCGACCCTGAACTTCAGAGAATCTTCCTCTCGAACGCTGCTAAGACTAAGAAGTACCCAGTTTTGAAACGAGTAAACATACCAAAGGTTTATGTGAGTACTGAGGCTGTAAATGATCAAGATAATCCCAACTGCAGGTCTTAGGCTATAATATGACCAGTTGGTAGTCAACATTTTTGGCAGCGCACTAGTCCTGAGCGCTATGATAGGTGAAGTTTTGAACGATTTCTAAAGTGCTATCCCCATTATCGCTGCTTAAATGAGTATTTGTTAGTAAGGCCGCTAGTTGTGCCACCATTATTTGGAGTATCAGTTTTTGCTTTGTATGAGAGCCTCAAAAGAATTATTATGTATATGCCATTAGCGTTTGGCAGGATATCGATTGTTTCCACATCCATGTCTCGGATGGCCCTCTCCAGTGCCTGATTCAAGAGAAGATAGATTAACCCATCTACCAGATCTCCCCTTGATGGAGAGCCTTCTCCTGGTATGTGATGTTGATCATTGTCATTCTAACAAACCTGGTAAGCTTGTCGAGAGTTTCTAAATGATTTCATTGCGTCGTATAGTGTTACCCTAGCAATGCTATCATAAGCGACTTCAAAATAAATCAGGAAATAGAAGCAGTGTAGGTGCAGTTTCCAGTTATCTCTCCTAGTAATTTCAGGACGTAAGTCTTGTATCCCGTATTATAGTATCCAACACCATAATACCCCTATCGATGCTGCATTCTAGCTAATCTCCTTTCTTGCACATGTGGTAGATGATACTAAGATTCTTATTGTGATGTTCATCTCTGAAGAATTTGCAGTTTTTATTCAGTTCAGTTTCAAACGCCACTGATCAGTACATTTCACTAAAACATCGCTCAAACGCCTGTACAATGCGATACGAAGCTGTTTAGCATTTGCACTCTTCTTTTCCGTAAGATGTGTGATATTACACGAAACACAAATAAACGCCCATGCCAAACGTTTGCAAACAAACTTCTCTCAACCCGAGAAGAAACAAAAACCCCTATCCCCAAGCAACCCCCCGTCAGCTTTTACAGCGGCCATCATGTTCGTGCAAAAAACCCATCAACCCTTTGCTCATTATCTCAGTTCGTATGCACCTTCGCTTCCATCTGTCTGTTATTCTTTCATTTTATTTACCTTTTACTGTACACACCGCACCCCACATCCGTATGATCTCTACCCATTCTGCCATCGGTCATGGACCATGAGCTTTTAAGTCACCCATGTGTGTGTACGTGTGCGTGTTTGTACGTGCATCATCTCGTCAAACAACAAACCACGACGACTCTCGGTGGTGCGACGTTCGGAGCAGCATCACTCAACAAACCTTCGCCACGGTTCGTTTCCCTCCAGCGAAACAGCGCTATCCCGCTATCCCGCGCACAACTTTATTGGCCTAATCTAGCTCCGCCCAGAAACGGCGCGCTGTGTATTGCCTATGTATTGCTACCCCGGTATGTATACACGGGACCCAGCTACAAATGGGTCTCGTACATATTCCGATACTGTGTGTTACAACGCAGCCGAAAACACAATCCATGTTGGCTGAAGTGATATTTTTACATGCTGTCGTCCTTTTTTCCCCCCTTTGGAGAGCTGATACTATTGGAAGTGCTTTAAACAATGCCCAGGGAGCTGGTGAGCAGTTGTGGAATTGGTCCATACGTTTGTCGTACTGTTAATCATTAACAATATGTTACAGATACTGGTAACGCATACGCACGGCTCACTGTATGTGCGCCCTTGAATCGGTGTTTGTAATGTAATATGTGTATCAATAATCAAAATCTTGTACAAGCTTTAGCTTTTTTTAGGTAAAACGCCTGACAAGAGAGTTGGGGAACGGAACGAGAAGTTCGTTTTACAATATCTATTTTTTGAGTAGTTTGTTATGAGTAAATAATTTTAGCATTTAACGCGACATTCTAATACAATGGAAACAGTCCATTCAATTGCTGTGCCAGAGTAGAGGACACAGTCTACTTATACCATATTCCAAGGAAAGGTCCAACAGCCGACGGCATTTTCAATAGTCCCTCTGTATGTACCGTTTCCTTCTTAGATTCGACCTCTTAAGGTCATGCCTGCCATTTCTGGCTTACTAGACTAATTGATACCGCATAGTTGGATAGTCAATCCTCACTATGCGGGAACGGCCCAGATGAGACTTGAACCCTGGTCCTGCCGTGTGAAGACCGGCGCCGCTGTCGCATCACCACCGGGCCGCCCTACCGGGCTACTTCTTAGATTAACACCTAAATAAATCATATTTAAAACCAGTTTAGCTTATCTTTAACTAAACGAAAATAAAGCATGTAAACTCTATCCAAAATACCTTTTCATTTGAGTTCCTAATGGCCGCAATTAAAAGGGTTTTCAATCGCAATGAGGTGCGTTTACGAGTATTATCGTCAGATTATGGTTCCATCTTATATGTCTACCACAATTACCTATAAACACAAAGACGGAAAATACAATAATATCACCTTATTTTCGGAAAACATGAGAATGAGGATATGGTATACATATTTATCAAATCAAAAAGGCAAAACCAGGATATCATTGAGGAAACTTGAAGTTGAAGTGCTTATATGCCATTCTGACAACTAAGACAATAAAATAAGACCACTTATCTACTTAGAGTTTTTTGATTATCTTTTATTTACTTCTTTTTAACTTAAACATTGGTTCGCTCGGTAAATTATCAAAGGGCGCACACTTTTTATCCATCAAACGTCAGGAGAAGAAAAAAACATTACACAATTGTTTCAATTTAATTATTAAATTTATTTTTGTCATAATTAATATAATTTGATTGCAGCACTGTATGTACATAGGTTTGTTAGCTTTTGTTTATTTTAGATATTCCTCATTTTCTCTCGCTTACTAATTTGCATAACGTTACGTTCACTTTTCTAGCATTGTGATCTTGCACCCCGCTTTACATTACCATTCCTTGTGATTTCCTGTCCATTTTTTAATTCCATCTGTTTGCTAGTTTTATTCTGGCTGTAAGTCTGGTGCTTTCAAAGCAAACATTATCGCTCGCACAAACGTTGTTTTGGTTTCATTTTTGCTAGTTTTGCTTTCGTAACATTGGCGTAACATATTGTTTTGTCCATCATTTTCGGAACATTATGATTTGCTTCAAAAATATTGCTATAATTTTCCATTAGAATGAGCTTCGAATAGCGGAATTTACTTCAGTACTGATATTTTCTTTGTTACGAGCGAATTTTAATCGGAGAACTTTGCTCAATTTTGTATTAACCAAATCAACATTCACTGTGGAACATAAATAAAACGCCAGCAATACAAAAAAAAACATTCATCAACTTCCCTTGTTGCAGTTTTATTGTTTGCTTTTCCATTCGCGTTGTTCCATCTATAAAGCAATCAATCGATGTACGTTGCGCGTTCCCTAGTGTGTATGTGTGGGCCTATAATTCATGCTGCCTAAACGTACTAGTAATGATATATTTTACAAATATTTAGTTTAATTTATTTATGTCTTACTTGTTTGTTTCTCACCTTTTATTTATATTTGTTCAATTTCCACTAAGTATTACTACAGTGTCCCTCGAAACTGCCAGCGTGAGTGTTTCCTGCGAACAGGTTTCCATTTCGGGTCCATTTTGCCCCTAACAGATTAGACCACCTACTTCACACTATTTTACCAAGCAGCGAAGCAATGATTGTGTATCTCTTTGTTTGTTGATATATAGTGCTACTGATTATACTGATTTTTTCCACCCAAACATTACCACATTCTAGTTCTCCGTACATCAGGCTTCCTTAATTGTTCACTTGCTGATTGAGTCCTCTTCCTTATCTAAAGAACCAACGCAATTGATAACTTAAAGTCTTTTTTTCTATGCTTCAAAAACTTAAATCCTGAAAAAACTAATGTCGGTTTTTGACCTAGGTTTTCTACCCAAGCTCCAACTCTTTCGAAGTACCAAAACTTTTCAACCTGATATCCTCTACTACCTACTTTCACGAATACCACAGATAGCCGGACCCCGAATAGCACCAATAAGATTCAAATAAATCTATGCCATTAAAAAATTGCAAAACACTCGCATTTATTGTGCGTACTGTAACACCGCACCTAATATTTCCTACTCAACAATGCGTGTGCGGATGTTTGACAGGAATTGAAGTCGAAATGAAATTTGCTTCATTTCCTCGGCCGAATGAATGATTTGACGCTCTGTCCGTATACTGTGCAAACACATACTGAGTGAATATTGAAAACTGTGCCACCCAGCAGGGAAAGAAGCGGACGAATTCTCCGAATTCGGATGCACAACTGCGCATGAGCTGTGCTGGGGTGTTATATACTAACAGTCTATGTACTGTCCCACCGCCCAATATCATGGATAGAAGGTGTGAGTGGGTCTGAAAAGTGTCAGTATCGCTGTATTGGAGCAAAAAGGCTCCCAGTATAGTATCGCTTAAAATCATACGCCGGCATTGACTCCATGTTTTATATTACTCTGATACAACATTTGGAAGCGAAGTAGTATAATTCTACATTTAGTTCACTTACTAGGGGTGATTTAAATATCCAATAGGTAGGATTAGCATCAACTGCACTTTATAGCCATTCCCGGATCCTCTGTACTTGGAATACTTGTAAAAAAGGTTAATATAGGCGTCGGACCCGTCAGCGAAGGTGATTGATTTAGGAAGCCACTGAACGGAGACTCTAATTTACCGTCCCAAACAACAAAAACGCCAAGCTACGTCGTCCGTAGATTGCAACATACGCTAGCCGTTTCTACCGTTGGAATCATGTTCCCTTCCATGTAGTCTGTATTGCGATTTGTAGCTTGCTGCTGTAAGCGGAAACCTAGAAGCTCACAACGCTGCATGCGCCGGTACTGCACAATTTTTGGCCTGCTATGTCATTTTCGTCTAACGTCTGTCTCTCTCTCTTGCTCTCTTTTTCGGAAGTGTCCATTTGCGGAAACCTTGCTCGGGCCCGTTTCGTTACACACTCTACAGTTACACATGCTCTAGTTGCTAGACTGTGTTGTCAGCGACGCTGTTACTCGCGTGCGTACTCCTCCATTAGCTACATCAAGGTGACACTTTTTAACTCTTTCATCTCCTGTCAGCCACGTCTCGCACGCACACACGACAGGCCGGTTCTGCTTTGGCGGTTCGGTGTCGACCACGGTAACCGTTTATCACGACGCTTCCTTCGGTTTCGGGGACGGTGAGAAGGGCCGATGGATCAGCGAGGTTGTAGTGGTGGTGTTATTGGTGCTGCCCGGCACGATCCGAACGATGCCACCGGCATTCAGTCCGTTCATCATGCTGGCCGCCGTCAGCGCTGCCGCATGATGGTGAGCATGCGTCTGATGCGCATGGTGTGGAAGGTGCGCGTGAGGATGATGCACGTGCAGGGGATGGTGAGGATGCAGCAGGGGTAACGAGTGATGCTGAGGAGGTTGGTTGGAGGCTGCCGCTGCTGCCGCCGCCGCCGCAGCCGCGTGGTGCAGGAGTTCCGCATTCAACCGGGACGGTGAGCTGACCCGTATTCTCAGCGGAGACATTGGCTGCATTAAGGAGGATGGTGCGTTGCTGGTTCCGTTCGTGTTGGTGCTGGTCGGCGTACCGCCGCTGGCACTATTGTTGTTATTGTTGTTGTTGTTGTTGCTTCCCACCGAGCTGGGCGTCCCTGGCCGGTGATCACTCGACGATAAATCGCTCGGATGCTGCAGATCCTTGAGAGAGCTGCTCCCGGTACCTCCGGACAGGGTAGGGGTGGTAGCGCTGGCCGGGGCAGGGACATTCGAGAGGGATGCGGTCGTGGCACTACTATTGCTACCGGGCGAATCGCTCATATTGACGACCGTCGTGAGCACTCCGCCGGGCACACCGGACGCACCCATGGACGCCGCACTGACGGCTAGCGAATGAGGCAGGTGAGGCTGCGGCCGCAGCACGGTTGGAGTGAGAGGCAGGTGTGTCAAACCGATCGGGGGTGAGTGGGTGTTGATCGGCGGCGAATGATCGCCCAGACGATAAGGCATGAATCTACTGTTGAACGAACCTACAGAATTGAAGAAACCGACCGATAAACATAAATCAATCCAAACTACCTATGGAGCTACACAACTTCGACTGAGCTGATGTACAAAAACGCGTCACTTACCAGGTAACAAACCGCCAGTAAGATGGTCACCAAAGCGGAAGGAATGCAGCGAGGCAAAGCTGTTCCGGAAGTCCTTCTCCCGATCCCGCTCATCGTGCAGCCGGTCCTCACTCGATCCTGGCAGCGAGCTGGGACTGTGCTGCATCGACATACTAGGAACTGGTGAATGTGTGCCGAGCGAGATGTCCGAGTCGGAGTCCGTGTCCGTCGGTGACAGTGGTCCATCACCCCGTCTGGGCGTCAGCGAGGATGATCCGGATCCCGAGAGTGGTGGCTGGTTGTGTCTAATTAAATGAAAGAAAGAAGAACCAACGTCAGAAATTACGGTGCAGCAGGTTTGGTAACAAAAGCAACATTTCATGTCATTTAATAATCGTCTCACACAGCCCTAACCTTCGGAGCACTCGGCAATGGTTTAGCCCCTTAATTTTGGCTTCTTAAAATCGGGTAATCTTCGCTGCTTGATGGTGTGGCATTTGGCTGCACCCCTTTACCAGCGACCACTGGTGGTGGGCTTTTAAGGGTTTTTTTTGCCTCTCTCTCTCACGCGCTGTACTTCTTTTACGATACTCCTGCTTAATAGCAATATCTCTGACGTTCCTAAAACACCAAAGACAATAATCTTCCTCTCAGACGAGACAAACAAGGTGCGAGGTGCCAGAACCGCAAGAAGAAGAGTGGCAGGAAGCTGACGACGAGCCGAGACCTCGTTTCCGAATGGGTCTGCTTAGAGCGACCTACACCATGGACACACGGTGAGCCAGGGAGAAGTTGCAATGTCATAGACTTTAATACGAGGTTCGCTCTTACTGACGCCATGCTGCAGGATTTTCGTACGCTTATTGATTGGTTCGAGTCTTTTGGGGTGCAGTTGCTGCTTGACATTAAGCATTACACGATGGCACAGTGCACGAGTTTTAAACGTGTAACATAATTTCGAACCAACATACAGCAAGACCACAGGTGACTTATAAAACAGATAATTGGTCTGTTCTGTATATTGGAAGTTTGGAAATATCTTGACTAGAATATTATGGATGGAATGAAGCTCGTCTGCCTACAGTAATACAGGACTTTCAAGAAATGAATCGTATCACCTAGCATATCATAATCGAATATTTAAGAAATCTCAAGAAAATAATGACACAAAATGTGCATCACGCATCAAGCAAACCCATCACCCAAATACCCAAATCCCGCAAGAAGCATTTCTCTTTTCGAGTTTCCTCATCCAAATGACGAGACAACGACGGCCGATGAGATGGATGGAATGGCGCCGGAAATGAAAATACTGTACGTCTATATTTACACACTTGGATTTAATAGGTGTCCTTTCATTTCTTCCCTTCCAGTGCCCCTCCAGAAGCCTCGTGATACTAGTCCTGACTCTGATGTTTGCCAGCCGATCCTTGAAAGCAAAAGAAACGCCAGCGGCTGCTGCCCATTTCAAGAAGCAACCGAAGAACTACACATGGTCATCAGGCGTGCATGACACTGGTATTCCAGGATAAAGGTCCTTGAACAGCCGGGACAAAACGCAAATATGCTATTGAGAACCTTAGTTTTGTGGTTTCGTGTGTTTGGCATCGCGCTGTTTGGTCAGGACGAGGTGGATATTTTCCTGGAATGTGCCACGTGAAATTTAATATCTCGGTTTGGTTTTCACTTAGAGTTTTAAACTTATGTAAAATAAACGATTTTGAAGCCATGGCTGGTACGCTCAGTAATGGCTGAGAATTCTCGCAATTTTTGTTCCTTATTTTTCACAAGAATTCTTACTGCTGCTCCGACGCCGATCGATGAAATTAGTAAGACCAACAAGAAAGACCCATCCGTACCATCTTAATACGGAACGCAACGAGGAAGTAAGCTGTCACTGTATCAATGCGACGGCTCCGTTGTTTGACAGCTGTCAGCTTCGGTTGAAATTCTTCCGAATAACTCCAACCCGTCGTAAAGACGCCACAAGACCTACAAGACAACCCGCGATGCGAGACCGATGATGCGCTGGCGCTTAATGCATTCTTCCATCTTACATCGGGGAACAAAGCAGGAGAACAGTTTTCAAACCCGCCCGGAACAAGATACAAAAGCGTGACAAGGGAGAAGAAAAAACAAAACATACTTAGAAGATGCACACAGAAAAAAAAACAACAACAACAGTCTTAATCCTAAACAAACTGTTTCCACTCACCGCATGGAGCGAAGAAAACATCAACAAACACACTTATCCCCGGTGAGCAGAAGAGCAGACAAACGAACGCAGATGATAAGCATTGCAGCAATCAATATGGAGATGGCGTCCCATCCGCCAGTTCTGACGTTTGATACGGTTCACTCTGCGGATCGAATTACGCACGCATCGGATCGCTCTGTAGGATCCTCTCATACTTGATCCTTGGTCCTCGAAATGGGGATGGTTTACAGACTAAATGGCACAAAACTGCATTATCCCACGCTTCTGAAAACTAGCGAGCTAGAGCGAGTCTGTGTCACTTTCATGCGGGAAATCGACAGGAGTTCTACCACACTTGGCGTTGTTACAATGGGTGCCGTATTTAAATTAAGCAGCATTAACGTTCCAATATGCAAAGCACAAGCGCACACTTTTTTCTGCTTCTGCTGTTTAATTTTACTGTCAACAATTGGGATGCTGAAGAAGAAAAACAAGAGACACTGTGAAGCTACTCTCTAGTGATAATAATGCTAAGCAATCCGCAAACGGCTGAAACATTCTAGGCAAAGCGATGCAATTAATGGTGGAATCAAAATAAACACCAACCGCCACAAATTCAATAAGGTATGCTAATTTCTACCCACCATCACACACCGAAAGACAAATGAGGCACAACGGTAAACGATTTGATAGCACAAAAAAAAGGGAGCGACGAGGACTTCACTTACCGCTTCCCGGGAATGACAATTATGACAAATTGATGCTAAGTTTATGGCTCTTCAATAGCCGGGGCAGACAAATATTAGGTCTGCGAGCGTTTAATAACCCTTTTTTCGGGGCAGATGCATTCAAGGCCGTTCTATGGTTGGGGACTGTAACTTACCGGCGAGTACAGCAGAAGCGCGAGCTGAGTGTGACTATGTTTAGCTTCCTGTCATCGAATGTTTGACGTGCGAAGATCCTACCCGCTAATACCTTCATGCGGTTTTGCTTGGAGTTTATATTTACCAACACGTGGTTTTATCACATGCGAACCCCTTTTTCGCAACACGAAACCCTATCCCAGTAGTCATCGGTGTGCAGGATATACCGAGTTTGCCAGTACCCTAGTTTGTACTGGAGTTTAAGCACACCACCATACCGTAGCGCCTACATTTAATGATAATTGAATTGAAGCGTTCCTGCATTTCCGCGTACAAACCGGACAGACAACGCCAAAAAGGGTTGAAGTTTATTTAAACACACCACAAGGACTGTCGCACAATGGAGAGTGAGTTACAAGGCCCGAGCGACAAACAAAGGCAGCCTCGAATCGGCAGCCCCGAGCAACGACGCATAAAATTGCAAGTGAACAGCACAAACACGCAAACAGCGCAACCACAATGGCAGACAGTGCCTCAGATCCTTGAAAGCAATCCTAGAGCGTGGAATGGATGGACCAACTCAAGACAAAACAAACAAACATATGGGTAAGCAATCCGAAAGCGCGGACTATACCCACTCTGGAACGATACTGTCTTCGGTGCGGTTCAAGGCTCGCTTGCACAACCAATGGCCCTGACGCGATTACTTACCGGCTTACAATGGCGCAATTGTCTCTTGGTTGGCCCCATGGTAATGGGCAACACATGTAGCCTGCGCTATCGATCAAATCGTATTTTATGATAGCACTTCAATTTGCTCCATTTAATCAATGGCCCTGTTGAGAATAAAAACCAGTTCTTTGATGACTTTTACGAATACTGTACGCATACGTACGCATTTTTCTAAAACCCCGACCTGAGATCTGAGATCAGGAAGCAATAACCACTTATTGCCGGCCATATTCCAACCCCACAATCACTTCCAATTATAGGCCCCCGCCTGCAGGCACAAATATCGTCCGGAACGATATTTACAATTGCAAGCAATTGATTTGCTGGTGACAATTCCGGCCAGGCAGTTTTGCACAGGCACCCAAGTACAGGTTATGGTAACAAAACATGCCACCAAATATTTGCTTTCCACCAACCAACCTGCTTCCGGCTATCACCTGTGCCCGAACATTCGCTAAATGCGTTGCAAAATGAGGCGAGCGAAATGTTTGCCAACAGGGAAACTTCGTTATTGGACGTTAAGCTTTCAACGCAGTACTGATTCCAGGATTGGCTGGACGGATATTACTTGCGCCTTGACCCGGTGCAGTATGTATACAGCGATGGGCAATACCCTAACGAGAAGGATCTGCTTGCAATCATCATTACTACTGTCGGGACAAACAACGAATGTTATTGATTTCCTTCCGTGCAGCGACGAGGCTGCGTCGAGTGGTCGATTGATTGTCAAACCATGCTCGAATCAATCAACAACACACGGCCCTATAATGGGTCCTTTACAAGCCCGTGGAAACGATTAGGTTCTCGAGTGCGTGTGTCCCTCGTACTACCGATTACGTGTCCGGTCATCAAGGAATGCAAAAGTGTCGTTGCTTTGCCTGGAGTGTTTACCAATTGGTGCAACATTTCCTGCTATTGGTTTGAGGGTTCTTCATTGCCAAATACAGACATACAGGATGACGTACGAGCGACTTAAGAAATACAGATTTATTTTTGAATTCTGTACAGAAAGAATTCGAACATGTTAAACTGGAATCTATTTCACATTCTTGACCTGTTTAAAATAGTTACAGTCTAGACATGGTTTAAAAGATTGTACGTCTTCTTGAACAGAGTCGAGCATATGGAACAGATTCCAGTACTACTTGAAAACGGTCCTGTTAATCTTAAACCAAATTCTAAAAAGACTAGAACTTTGCGAGTGTTTAATTTCTTTCTGCTTTTCACTCTTCAACCTCGCAAGGTCTTGACCTGCCATTACTCGCTTTCTTTGACTTGTATGCTACCCCTCTCTGGGCAGTTAGTCCTGAGTACGAGTTTATCACTGAGACCTGGAAAGTTTTCATATTGGTGCTACTTATTGAAATAAAAAATAAGGAATATAACTGCCTCACTCTTGAAATCTTTTCTTCTGAAGTATATGTGAATCGCTATAATTTTTAACTACAATTTAACATACTCACTGTTATTATTCTATTTGTAGTACCAGCCATTTTTTCCTACCCAAAACTCCCTAAACCCTGTTAAAGCAACAGTCAAAGATAGTTTTCACCTCATTTTCACACCCTTCAAACCTATCCTCCTGTGTTGCACTTCCAAAATCGGTTCATTATATCGAATAACATAACTGCTCAACACACCACAATGCCAAGGAAGAAGCATCATCCTAAACTCACACGCTCGAGTGGTTATGTTATTTCGCAGTTAAGCAAAATCTTTCGACAACCCCCTCGAGCGCTCGCACGTACCGGACACGATGGGAAAATGGTAATTGAATATCGAAAGTACGATAGGCTTCGAAACATGAACCAACCAGAGAAAAAAAACACTAACACCAACACCAAGTCACCACGAAGCCCTTCATCTCTTGCATGGGGAGAGTGAAACTGTCACGTGGTTCTTTCACTGATCTTTCGTTGATTGTTACGAAATTTCATCCATCTTTGTGGCACGTGTGATGCTCACGGTAATGCTCATATATGTGGCTTCATTTGAATGATACTTTCGTTCGAAATTGTCTTTTAAAGTTAACGCACACAACAAAAACACAGTGTAATAAGGTTACATTAATAACCCCCCAAAAAAATGAAACAATCACAAAACATCGGCTCATCACTCGGTTCCGAAAACTAAGCCAAGCTAAAGGTTAGGTCCACATCATGTGCAATGGCATACATATCCAAGCTAAAAAAAAAGCGAAAAGGAAACTCAATTCAACAAGGGGACATAACACACTGCCATACAAAGTACATACACCATCGGGGGCACCAGTACATTCCCGGGCCAGATTTGATTCAATAATCATAATGTTGTTGATTCTCGTTTTTCCCTTCATTTTATAATACTCAATTGTTCCGATTTTCCACCCCTGTTTCGGTGGGTGAACCAACCGATGTACAACACCCTCGGCTCGTTTTCATCAAACCACCATCAACAACGACATCACCATCAACAACCGGGTGAGATGTCTTGACAACTCGACTGAATGACTGCTTCCTTTGGCGGTTACCATCCGGTTAGCCAAATATTTGAATATATTTACAGCTAAACTTAATTTGTACAACAATAGAACCATTATTTCACGCCTTCAGCCCCCCAGCTCCAATAATGGTAGGCAAAATGCGGCACCTGCAGCACAAAACGGCCTACACGCCGGTTATCGTCACCGCGATGCCCCCTAACAACACGCGAACGCGTAATGGAATCGAATCGTTAAAGCATTACCGAATAATGAATATAAATTAGCGTGAAAAATTAAAATCCCAGCTTGTTCATTTCGACGACGGCTGGTCGAGAGTGAGCGAGCGAGAGGGTACTGTTGGCATGATCCGGGCGCATTGCTAACGGAAGTCATCACTTTGCTACCTTCGGGGCTCGGAATACCGGTGTTACTGGAGCCTGCGACGATAACCGGGCGCCGGAAGTTCTTTCGAGAAATTCACCCTCTCGTGGTGTATGTGTGTTTGTGTGCGAATGTTTTCAATCTCGAAAAAACCCGGCGCACACCCTGTCCATCTTCCAGACCTAAGCTCCTGAGAATCCTTGAATCGAAAGCTAACGGACCGGGATACCCTCAGGCAGGCCGGGCGTCATAAACCATCGTCTGCCAGACATGGAGTCTCTCGGCGGTGGTGTACGGAGGGTCCGGGATTTGTAACTCCGCACAGAGCTTGGAGACAAATTTAACCGTTATTGAGTTAAGCCACAACGAAGTCGCAACTCTGGTGCCCTGCTTCGGGGAAATCTAACCGTTTCACTGCATTACACAGGAATAATGAATAACGAAGTTGTTCCAAAAGGATGAGCTAGATGAGTTACTTCCCCTGGAGCGGTATCAGTATGGAGGGCTAAGGTTTTGCGTTTTTGCTCGTCTAAGGTACAATTTCTACGTCTACCATACCATCTGGTGGTTGTGATTGCTGTACTCTGACCGAAATTTAACCGCGTAACTAACCTTGAACGATAGAACTCTGATGGAAACGTAATTGCTTTTTGTGGACAACAATAAAGTAAAGTATGCTTGGATGTTTAACAAGTTATTAAGAATTGGCTATCATTATGATACAACCAGAGATGATAATGCAAGAGAGATGAGTTAAATATAAACTCCACAACATTTTCAGTACATCAATACAAGAGGTTTGACCATCTCTAAGTCAAATCTGGTATAATTCCAATGGAAAAAATGTGTATTCAGTCTCATTCTGGAACTCCATAAAGCATTATAAAGCCCAACCAAATCTTTATGCTCTTAATACATTTGTGTGTTTTGCTATCTACCAGAAGACAGAACAAAACGATCTCCTCGCCAACCACCGAAACGTAACGGTGCGATGTTCCACACCGGCTAGCTACTTTGCAAGGGCCGTACGCGCATCCGAAGCATCCGAAACGTCACACTAATGACTTTATTATCTTCGGCGCGAAACGCTAACAAAAGCCGAGGGGCCAAAGGGTTACCCACTTCAATGTGGCCACGCCGGCCTGCACCACACAATGTAGTGTGTGGTACACAATCTCGTCGCTGCCAGCTGCGGTCGAGACCCTGGCCCGGTCACGGTTAATTCACCGTCACTGACGCTGCGCCGAGGTATTACTTTCTCGCCCGGATGGTTTCGTTGGGTTATTTTGTTTCCTCCTCCTTCTCCGCCTCACGACTCCTTGCCCGCGGTAGACAAAGGTGTTAGTTGCCTGTGGGGAGTTGCCTCCGATTACTACATCTCCCGATACCCGTGTCATCCAGCCGTCCACAAACCACATCGGATCAATCATTCGCGTTTCGGTCTCGCGCGACTTTCCTCGCGCAGTCATTAACCGGCCAAACCATGCGGCGAGGACGATCTTCATTTCGGTATGGTAGAACCGTGGACGGGCGCAAGCAGCCGAACCGTGTACATCGATCAAAACCGTCGGACATCATTACGGACTGTTTACTCTTGAACGCTCTCCCGTGGGGATATTGGAAATTGACCAGCGAGCCCGAGAGGTATCATCGATACACACACGATTCCTCTCTCTCTCTCTCTCTCTTTCTCCCTCTAGAAGGATCACTTTTTCTTCTTCTTCTTCCACCCCTCGCTCTGTTCCCATTTGCGGTCGGCAATTGCTGTATCGAAACGTATATAAATAATTAATTAAGTTATTGTTACACTTAATAAGATAATTAGCCACGGAGCCGGGCTCGAAGCCGCGGACTGATACCTGCCGCGTGTTCGCGCTCGATAGGATCATTATCGCAATGCGGCACAAATCGGGACCATCGGGAAGGCAGGGAAACAACGATCCGAAGGGATTTGGCGCCCCCTTAGGAGTATTGAGCCTTAGACAACGCCAGCCTCTAACCAACCGGCCGAGAGTATCGAACCGATTGCTCGTAAGAAGACGCTCGATACACACACACACCGCCAAAAGGCCTACTGATGCCTCCGTTCCAGAGATCCAGAGATCGAGTGCGAGACAGAGAACGAGCTCAGACTTCAAACTACAGCAAAAAAACACACACGTTTCCCCCGCCGGCATACCAGCGCTGTTACAATCCGCTTCATAAAGTTATTACTCCTCGCGGCTAGCAGCAACACCCGTCTGCAACACCTCCGCCGCGAAACATCCGATCCAGAGCATTCAACATTGTGGCCATCAAAAACAACGCGCCGAAGAGAATGCTCGTACTTGCGCACTCGCACTATTGTATCGCGCCGATGCGCCTCCCAAGGTATGCAGCAGTGTTCGAAGACGGAGCAGCAAAAAAAAAGCACACACGGATCGCGCAACGGCCGATCCGCAACACCTTCGTCCGGCACCGGGCCATACTATGCGGCCGCTATGTCGGCGCAACATAAAACGGAGCTATGGAGCGAACAAAACAAAAAAAAACGAAGCTAAACGCACACATACACACCTAAAACCATTTCACACGGCGGCACCGATATACAAAGGAGTGAATTTGAAAACGATACCACGCGATTCGGTGTGCACCCGGTTCCCGCGGTCAGTTTTGCCGGTCGGCTCTAATGTCGGGTAATTAACCCTTTGGTGGGCAATTGCTGTGTCTTGGAGGTGTCTTGGTAGAATTGCAGCGCTCCACACGATCAACACCTTTGGTAGCGGTTTTTCCACCGGGCTTCAAAGCTATTAGTTGATGAGGCTCAACTTACTCGAGCAGGATAGTGTGACTTGACTGGACAAATTTGATGTTGTTCGAGATGTTCTAGAGTACTTTGTACGACATCTTTATTTTTAATGTGATCGATTTGAGTGCATTAATATTAACTGATGTCTATCAAACAAAACCTTCCCAACGTGCCTATAATAACCCGTGAAGGGTTTACACAAATTATCGATCAATTGTAGCACAAACCGCATCGCTTGTTTACGAGCTGCTGTTGTAAACTGCTCGATAAAGATGTTCCTCGATTTAGTGTACAAGAGCAAAAAAGCGCCACAATAAAGCCAGCCGGCGAAAGTATTTAATTTCTTGTATCACTTTTCTTCTGCACTGTTGTGTGGAATGACGTGAACCTGCTTCCTGCTGTAGGTTTTTTTTGTATTCGTTCACATCACAACAATCGGCTCAAGCTTCTAACAGGGCTGGCTTATTATCGCTTGCTGCCAGCTCAAATGTTACCGCGGTCGATAACCACCCCGTAGAACATGATGCGAAAAATTCCTAAATTCCACCGATGCAGCTTGACTTCATCGCAGCGGTCTGACAATGCGCCACGGATGAAACAAAAAAGTAAGTGTAAAAACTGAGTGCATATGCAGCGTATTGCGTGATGAAACAGCAACAGTTGATCGTGATAATTGAAAGAAATTCTCGCTTCAACGCTAGCGCAAAGGAGTTTGCGTGGACGGATATTTCCTTTTTGCTCAAGACATTAAGGTTTTGTTTTCAATCGTTCGCTAGGAAAAATTTTCAATATGAAATTGAAAAAAAAATTGTTTGCATCTTTCGAGCCTCACCAAACTAGTTGTTGAACGTGACGCAATTCACCGTAAACCACAAACAACCCCATTAACGTGTCGCTGCCCAAACGCAACTGTGCGCACCCTTGACTCGCAATCCCTCCAAAAGAGGTATCTTCACGTATCTACAAAACGACCTAATTTACGACCAGGAAAACAACATCATCAATCTAAACGATGGCGACAATTGCAACGCATTTGCCTGTTGCCGTGGCCGGGAAAACCTGTCACCAACCAGGTAAACCTGCTCTATAATACAAACGTCCAAACCCTTGACGGCCTGCAACACACCAGACCTAGCACACAGCTCGATCATTTCTGTTTCCTAAAACGGGAACTAACGTCGCAGCACACCTTGGAACCGCATGTTTGGTAAACTAATAACTATATCGTAAAATTTTATTCATTTGCGAATTCATCAACTAACGATTGCTCACGACCGTCCGCAGTACGACGGTTCGCCACGGAGCTTCGGCGGAGAGCATCAACAAAAATTCAACCTTCGCATCGAACCAAACCCTATACATGGCAAGTGGAACGGCAAAGTAATTAAAACGGAAATTCATTCCTTGTTCGCGCATTCGCGCAAGGATACGTCGAGAGCGTCGTGGCCCCGAACGGGCCAAACATTTCATTTGCTCGCTATAAACTTCATCCACTGGGCAGGAAGGAATGTATCGCATTTTTTTTTTTTTTTGAGGGGCAAAAACCTTTCAACCGCACAGACCGTGCCGACCGGTACGGTTTGAAAATGATGCCATCAAAATACGCCCGAACCCGCGCTACCTTTTGACGTTTATACTTTGCAAAAGGTTAAAATTATAAAGTGATAAAAATATTTTAAGCCCGGCTGCCAGCCCACCAGTTGACGCGAGCTTTCAGCGAGCTCACAGCATACCGCCAATAGCTGTGGTCACTTCTGCTGCAGCACCAGCACAAAACCGAATGACAAATATTCTGGCAGTGGAATGCTTTTCGCGCTCGCGATACTGTTCTTCCCGTGTTTTTTTTTTTTTTTTCGCTTCTGGATGCACCACTGCAAAGAATGTACGGTTGGTCGCTTGGTTGAAAGATTATTTGTAATAATTATACCCTCCAACATACGGACAACACCACAGCGAGTGCCATCTCCATCGTTCGCGTTTGGCATTTTGCTCATTTGTGACAGAAGTAATGGCTCTCCCAAAAAAAAAGAGAGCTTGGTTCATATGCCGTGGTTTTATGCTTTCTTCGCTGCCGTCTTATTGGATCGAGGCTGGAGCGACTTTTGACTTTTAAACAGTAATAAAGTCATATAGAATCGTGCTTGCACAAATTCTTTAACCGCACTTCTACGCAATAATTAAGCGAAACAACGCCCAGCCAAAAGGGATGGAAGCCTTTGAACTTTAGTTTTATTGCTAGCAATGTAAATGTTTAACCTTTTGTGTTTGTGTTTTCAAATATTTTCCAAATTGAAGCTGTGGAAAGTAACACGTGACGCATGCGATTAAAATTTTTTATTATCCATTCTATTTTGTATTTTAATGTTATCAGTTGACAAGGAAAAACTACAGCCAAAACAATCAAAGAACTTCGAGAGTTGAACTGAGAATTTTATTCCTAAGCCCAAAAGCTAGAAAAAGTGACCTTATGACATCCAGATGATCCAGATTTCAGGGATACAAGCGTCTAGAGTTTTACAGCATCAATAATAGGATTAAGGTCACACGGCTGTGTAGCAGAACTCTTAGAATGTTGTAGAAATTTGCGGAGAAACCAAAGCTTTATTGTCTGATCCGATTGTTTGATCGTACAACTTGGATCCACAGGTCAGAACATCCATGTAAATAGTGCAAAATATTCTGGATAAGTTGGACTTCGTTATACAAAACCTACTGACTACACCTTAGACGAAAGCGTCTTCCTAGTTATTCTCCTCGATGAGACACCTAGCTGTCATCAACTTCGACAAATTGTTGCAGACACTAATTTTAATGCTCAAAAAGAACTGAACAAAGTGGATAAATATTTTGAAGATAGTTTTCCAATATGTCAGACTGTTAACCTCGGTCCAAAATTGTTTGTTTTGTTTTTTTCACCGTCCAAAGTCGGTCTATTATCTGTATTATGTTATGTGACTCTCTGTTATCTCACAAACACTCCAACTTGATATCTAGTATAAAATTCTTCCATTGTATCCATCTCACCTAGATTTGTTTTGCATTATTTTTCCTTCCATTTCCATTAAATCTGTTTATCCGTCAGCAATCACTGACCTAATTGTTCGACGTATAAAGCAGCAAAACAATCGTCTCAAAGTATCATCACACCTACTTTAAGATCATTGTCTACATTCCTCACAGCATGGAAAGGTCTTTTCCTATTCTTCTCCGATCCCGAAACGCTCAAACAAACTGGACAATAATCGTTTCATTGTTCATCAAATGTTGTACCAAAATCATGTCCCCTACCAACTTCCCCAACACTCAACGCCCAACATTTCCGGAGGGATCTACTTCCCCTTATGTAAACAAACTCAAACAGCCCGTGATTCGTACCTACGCTGACAGACTAGCTTAGGGACTCTTCACGGCCAACATAGACAATATAGCATAAGGGAGCACATACACATACATTCGTACGAACTCCCTCTGTATCCCCTCAGTCACGGCCACAATTCCGAAGCAGAAGAATTGGGAAAACATTTTTATCAAATAACATTTCTTCTTGATTTGGATATTCCAATGTAACGACCGACCCGATTCGTGCGCAAAATTCGTTAGCGTTAAAAGTCGATTCAACATTGTGACTTCAATTTCCATAACAACATCACCCGCAAATCTTCCACCCTACCGTCGATCTGCCTACCTATCAACCTATAATTCGGCATTGAGTATGTCGTAATCTTTACTAGCCTGGATTTGTGCGCTTTCTCCGGCCGGCTACGGTAACAATTCTTTCAAAGTTATTTCTTTTCCTACCACAGCACGCCTCAGAGCTCAAAGTGATCTGAACACATGCTTTGCCATCCTTGGATTGGTTGTCGGGATGTTGGTTTTGTTTTGTTTATTGGATTGTTTTTTTGGTTTTCTAAAGTTGAAAGATTCACTGCCACTCTTCACCTTGCGCAAACGCTAATCTGCTAGGGTGTAACGTTTACCACACATTTTACGCAGCAAGTTTCGTCTGGACTAAGCCACCCTTGGCTGCTTCTTTCTAGGGATGATGGTGAGTATGGATAGAAAGCATGGATGTAACATAATCCACTGCATAGAAACAATTTGCAGTGCCGGATCAGAGCAAAGATCCTTCCGTTTTGTTGATCCCGTGGATTTTAATTTCCATCCCCTATTCAACAACAGCTTTTGCTGTGCTAGATAATGTACGAAATGTATAAAAAACCGAAAAATCTTTCTAAAATTTATTTTGTTCTAAGCGATTACTCATTCCACTCTACGATATCCCCTCGATTTAATGTGTTTCGGACGATCCGTTGACCAACACAAATAAACGAAAAAAGGCATTGGGATTTGTATAACTTACACAGCAGTTTTTCGATACTATTTTCTTCTTTTAGATAAGTAAGGTTTAGAGTTTATTTTGCAACACAGCAACAAAAACTTTTAAAAACAAACAGCAAAACTTTTAAGTCTAAAGTCAAAATACCCTGGCTTTTTATTAAAAACTAAATAACAGCAACGAAAACTAATGCATTCAATGTCTCAACTAAATATTCTGAACGTGCAAAATGTAATTCTCCATCACATTCACTTACAATGTTACCTAGATCAATCACTACGTAGAACAACGTTCTGCATTTGACTGTATCTCCAACGATTGACAACTTAATGGAACTCAACATGTCTCCATCGTAGTCAAACACAATTCCACGCAACACAAAAAAAACTGCACTATTTCGAACAAAAAATAGTTATCAAACTTCCGAACCAGATATACCTTTACGCGATCAAACCGCGATAACGATCGAACAGCCGAAGTGCATGCAGGTCTCTCGGTGTGATTAGACATATGTCAAGCGTGGTTCGCGGAATGTTAGCTACAGAAGCCCGGCCACCGTACGATGACCGTAGACGAGCGGCAAAACCCATACACACCGTCCAGATGACAACAAAACATCAATCAACCCGGCTGAGGTTGAACCGCAGCCAGCCAACAGTGTCAATGCCGCCGAGTGGCAACATTTTAACGCAAGACAAACTGCTTCATGTCCATACGGCCGTACGCCCCTTGTCGGGATGGTCGGGCCGAAGAATTTCCAACGCATTCAACGTTGCATTGATTGCTGGAAGTTTAGCTGAAGGTGGACGTTTATTAGTTTTCTTGCTGTACCGCTAGCCCTGATGGATTCTGCGCGTGACGCTTGACATCATCTCGCCACACAATGTATGGGCGAGCGGCGGTGATCGAATCACACCACGGCAAAAAAAGCCCAGAAGGGAGAATGCATTTTCGACGTTCTGGACGGTGTGCTCCTGCGGAGGTCATCAATTTTGTTTTCACTGCACCCTGACACACACACACACGCGCGCGAGCGTTGTAACAAACGTAGGTGTCGTAAGGTCGCACGCGAACACTGTAACGACCTTTCCCGAGGCGTCCGGTGCAAGGTTTTCTCCCTGTGCATTGCCAATACGCTGTGACATTCCTGCAGCGTCCTGAGCGCCAACTTCAGGCATCCACGCAGCAGCCGGCGCGCGTGAACATAAAAAAGTGATTTATGCATAACCGATAGGTACGATCGGTCGGCTTCGTACTTTTGGAACGGGCTGACAAACTATGGTGCCGGGTTGAAAGCGTTTTGTGAAATGATTTATGTGCCTTTTGGGTTCTTTCGGGTCTTAGCTGTGCCGGTAGCAATCAAGTAGCTTAAACATCTTCCTTACAGCAACACTGAGAACTTGTGTTTGAAGCTGGTTCACATTTAGAGTATGTTCTGATGTCTACCGACGACCTAGAGCGAAGTTATTGAACATACTGTTACTGTGTGACTGTCACACTCTATTTCAGCTACAGCCATCATAGGGAGAGATTTCTCCCGATTGACAAACACACCTAAGACACCGCAGTCCATCATTAGAAGCACTAATTATTTCTTCCGAGCTTCCGCAGGCTTTGAAGCGACGACACCAATCTCCAGCACAGACATTCCATCACCAGCATTGGGTTATTATGCTGCTGACAGTTTCTTCATTGATCTCTTTCTTACCCCCCGGAGGGTTGAAACCCTGTTACCCATCGCACCCACTTCCAAACCCTTGCTTCCCAGCTCTGCGCGACTCTAGTTCCGGTAAGACCGGTAACAGCTCCGGAGCCAATTTGTAGCTACTTTGTCCACCTGCAGGCAAACTGTGGCGAGGCGAAGCATCAAAGGCAAAGCAACACACGGCAGGGGGCATATTGTTTTATTACACCAAGTTTTTCGCACCACACTAGTAACCTGCTTTTTGGTGCGTCCTCCTTCCTAGAAAAGGTTGTCTTACAACGAAGCGAAATATTCACACCGTACGCGATGCGCGTACCGGAATTTTTCCACGACTTTCCCGCAGCATCGGCGGGGAGGAAAAATACTGTTTTTCCGAACCTTTCAACACACAGCAACAGCAACACCATGCTGAGTAAGCGCGCGTTTTGTCACCTTCTGGTGTGTTTCGCTTTGTTCTTCCGCGATTATTACGGAAATGTTGTTTTCCCAGCAATTTACTAAAGCTGCCAGAAAGCGATGGCACCCAAGAACGGTGGCTGTCAAAACCATTGCGAAGCGTGAGATCGCAGCGGGAAAGTAGCCGTGAAGTATGACAGTAGATACAGAATAAGAGTTGATGTGCAGCTATCAAAGAATCTCCAATATTCATTATTTGTATTGAATTGTGTTTGTATAAATGAAAACTCGCTCAAGATATACCTTTAACCGTTATTACAAGAGTTTTATGTATAACTCAGGGCTCTCTACAGCTTTATGTACTTCAATCGTCACCTCAAAGGCAGTGTTGGCGCCCTCTCATACCATCAGACGAATGATGGAACTTCATTGAACTTGTGGTTCAATTTCTCGGAATTCCTGTAACGAACTGCAAAACCGTGCGCGTGCAAAACAGCGCGTAAACGGGAAATTGTAATGCAAACAGAGTGACAGAAACATTTCGGTGCCACAGCACAGTCAGTAGAATCGCTTAAAAATCGCCGGTTCATCAACGAACCCCTCCGGTCACCATCCCACCGCGACCGGAGGAAAAAGGATAATGATTTAGACAAATTATGGTGCCACCCTTACGCGCCCGTTCGTGCGCTCATTCCTGGACAAACGCGAGACACCAGACCCACCCAGGTTCGACTATCGAATTTAAATTGTTGACATTGTAGCAATTCAAATTACATGCCTTTTTGGTGTTCCTTCGTACGTCATCCGGGAGGGTGACTCGTTTCCAAATTGAGCAGCGATGTGTTTACCCGCTTTTCGACACTGTGTCCCTTGGGGGAATCCATCACGAACGGTTGTGCTTGTGCGTATTCAATTCGACCTGCCTGCCATACCCCGCGTTGAGCCGTAACCCAGTTATGCTGCCGTGAAAAGTGTTTTTCAAACATAATCTCTGTCCCGGTGCGTCCGTTAGAATATCTCCTGCCAACTGAATGACTGGATCCCTTTCTCTCTCGACTCGACTGTTCTTATCACAAGCGGATCGCCTAATCATTACTCCTTACCGACACGTTCACTCCCTTCGGAGCTGATGCCGAGGGTAGAAAAAAAAACCATCCTGAAGATCCTGGAAAAGTGAAAACGAAAACAAAACGGCACGACGTTTGTTACGCACAGCGTATCGTCGAGAGGGTGCACAGAAGGATTTACGCTTAAGAAGCAAGATACTTGATAAAACTCTGGCAGCGAGCACCGAACCCAGAACTGAACGGAACGTGCAGCAGATTGTGATGCTGAGTTGCTGATTTAAATGGCAAAGCAAACATTACACCTTCGTTCGAGACGTCTTCGTTCTTGATTCTGACACTGTTTTTCTCTCGCGTTTTCCTCGTTTCAAAGAGTTTTCACCCAGTACACTCCCGGAAGTCAAGTTACTGATCCAGTTCGGGGTTGAAAGCGAGGGATTAGCGATTGATTGATAAAAGTGCTACAGCGTCTTGGCGTTTGCGTACGGGGAAGGGCGTCAACAGGAAGCTGATCTACATGTAAGACACGTGTTGCCGTCTAGGGACGGCTCAAGAATCAACGCGTTTTGGACTGGGTCCAATTTAAATCTATTTGCCTTAAAAGAAATACATCAAATCACCAACGCTCGATGCATCGTCTCGCAGACAAAGCTATTCGTACGCCAGAACATCCAATCATCTCCAACTAAAGGATTGTGGATGTTCCCGACCTGGTCTAGGAGGGAGTATGCTCTAACTCGTCATTCTCGAATGTAAAGGGGAACAACAAAAAAAGGGGTAACATTAGCCGAGTCCGAGTCGACAATAGGAAGATACGGAGAGACAGAATCATTTACGTGTAATTTGAACGCAATTTGTTCCGCCCGGTCGGTCGGTAAAGATATCCCACCAGGTTAGACCCGTGGTCCGTACGGTGAGCAGGTCGAATGTCAATCGCCATGACATTAGCAAAACTCCGGCAAATCCTAGGAACTCGTAGGTACCGCTGATTAGGCTGGAGAGTTGATTACGATTTGCTAATGACAAGGTTGAGTTTGCTTAACCAAACGTAACCGGGTACCAGTAAGATACTCGGCTATTATCGCCCGTGTCTGTCCTGCCTCGAAACGCAAATGATACGAGGGTGTCATGCTACGCTTGAAACAATGTACGAACACTAACCATTACGCCTTTTGATTATGTGGATTTTGATGTACATGATCTCTGGCTAAGGTTGCACCGTTTTCAATGTCATTATAAGCAGCTGAATTCAAATCCACGCTCATTTAAGTTCAATCCCCATATGGGAACTCCTCACACAGTGTAGATGCATTTTTTAGTACCCCCAAGTACTGTTGACGATTCCATTACTGAGTCACATCAAAATCGGTACTAAAAGGTTCATCAATATATCATCTTCACACGCACCACAACCACTAACACTCTGTTAATGCGTTCGTTACCAAATCTGTCAAACACACCCGGCCACAACGGTGTAACGATATTAACAGATTATTGTGTAATATCTCCCTATCACCGCCGACATGAGAACTTGATGGCTTCAAGCTGCAGTAGTACAGGGTGTATGTAATCAGCATTAGCCCATAGCCCGCATCACAAAGGGTCGGCATTACCCGGGCCCGAAGATCAAGTAACCGACCGAAAAATCATCCAACCGATAACTGGCTAAATCTGGCAAATACTTGAAACATGATCCCACTACACACCACCGTCACCCTTCACGTTCTATATTACCTGAATAACCTTTGGCGCGGTGTACATTTCCTGGCCTACCGCGGATTTCCAGTGCGTGTGTATGTGCGCTACCATCGTACACAGTGTGCAGCATTTGGCCACGAATTTGCCACCACACTAGATACGGTTAGCTCCATTTAAGCCATCATCTTTCACCGATTGGCTGACTCTAAAAGCATAACCATTCGCTTAGAGCTAACGGTAGCACCAACAACAGCAGCTCAGCAGAAGCTACACGCTCGAGGTTGCCGGTCGCTGGTTCTGGTTTCAGCCAAAAACTGAAGTCCCACCGTTGATGTTGCTAAAGGTTCGAATTTCAGCCGTTCCGTAGTTCGAGCGTAGACCTCGCTACTACCAGGAGCTATCGAAACTGCTGTCTAGAAGCGGATAGCCGTTTTCGGCTACAATTTTAAACTCCCCATCCTTCAAAACTACATTATAGACCACCGATGAAACAGCGACACAACTTCACTTCACTGTTGCTTGCCTCTCTTGAGATTTTGACGCATCAGGGAAAAAAATATTAAATCCCCTCAAACCGATGGTAACGTTCGCTACGTCTTTTTCCGCCTTCTGCTCCCTTTTAATCTGGCGCTAATATCCTGAGGCCATTTGGCTTCCCGTGCTTCTGGTCTGAAAGTCTTCGCCATGCAAGTTTTCTCGCGCTAAGCTGAAAGTCGCTAGCAGTCCTATCCTATTCCTAGCGCTGCATCTGCTTCCTTCGGTGAGCGGATTGATTTTAATTTTTAAAACCAACGTCTTAATGCGCAGATTACTGTATCACCAACCTGGACACTTTTGCGTTTTGAGTAAACTCGACTGTTTTAGCTTTTTAGACCGTTTCAATGTCTTATTCCAGCACAGTGTGTGGTCTTTTTAAGAAACTGATAAGCGAATCTTGCTTTTCACACATTGACTGGTAAGCATCAGGCATGCGATTAAGACACAACACCTCTAGCATACACCTTGCGGTGTTGGATTTAGTTGGCTTTTAGCACTTTACCATCCGGGACTGGCTCACGCCTTCGATGCGATAAATAGTGTTCTAAGTAGAAAATCAGCCTCGAATTTGAAACCTCTTCCAGATCTCGTCGACCAGATCCGGGGGTCGTTGATCATAAGTTGACAGGTATTAAATTAATAACTGGAAAGGGGGAAAACGTCGGTGTCTTAAAACACCTGGACGATTGCCTGAACGAAAGAAATATATTTCACCCGTCTTAATGGAAACAATTGGAAACTCATAGTAGAAATATAATTCCACTATCACAATAAATTCTAATTCTCTCCAACTGGTTCTTGTTGGCGCTCTCGTGCGTAGCTGGCAGGACCACACCGATGTTCAAACAGGATTGACACTTTGTTCAGTCAAAGCCTAAAATAATCTGTTCCTCACGATTTCAGTGGACCAATAACCAGATTCAACATTTGTTTTAGCGGTAAGGAACTTATACGGAAGAGTAAGATAACTGAAAAAGCTTATTCAGCAATCATTAGGATGTTATTTTAACAGATACGTTTATTAATATCATTCAAAAATTGTTTGATTACTAATAAATAGTTAGATAAATTATAAAGCATATCTGCTCCTAATGCCTAGAAGAGACGATCGAAGTTTTAATGACTTCAAATCTCTATAAAGCTTTAACAAACTGAGTTTTTGGAGGGTAAAATCTCTTTAGTACAAAAAGGCCTTGGTCTACCGTTCCCGGGTTTGCTTAGCTGGTTAGAGAGTCCTGCGCAAAGGCAAACTATTCCTCTTCTTCTTCGATATCCGGCCCTGCCGTGTGGAGACCGGCGCCGCTCGGCCACTATTCTATTCTTACAAGCACAATATACTAAACTAATGCAGAAGATACGTGCAGAATCATGTAAAATATATCTCCAATAATGATGTCACTTGACAATTCAACTATTTCTGCAAAACGTGACAACCAATCAAATATAACCTAAATACAGTGCAATATACAATGACATACCAATCAATTGTAAAGTGCTTCAAAGCTTCCGATAGCCATAATCATATACTGCTGTAAAAGTTTTCTTCGAAAGTCAACAATTCTTTGTGAAATGTGAAATTGTAGCCACTGAAACTGCTATATATTTGCTGTCCATTCCTACTTTACCATTCAACCGACGATCTAGTTTATAAACTTTGACCCATGCCGCCATCGCAAGCCAACAGCACGTTACCATAAAGTAATCGTAACCTTTGATTCGGTCCTTCCTTTGCATCAATAAATACCATCAATAAATCTGCCGACCGACTCTATAATAGTCATAAAACTTGCCTGTTTAAGAGTTACAGGATGTCACGTCCGAGATATCGTACCCTTAAGCGGAGACGCTTAAAATCGATACCTTGTGGTATGCAATCGATGCGTCTGATGCTTCCGATTCACCACAAAATCACGTTTTACGTACCTGTAAAGAAACAGAATGGAAAATGATATATCAATCTAAATTTACAAATTGCTCGTAAAATAATGCTCTTTACTTGTGTTTCTCTACCTTAATTACTTAAGTTATTGCAGAGAGAGAGAGAGAGAGATAGAGAAACTATTTCCAATTTATAATATTTTCACCACAAATGACACCATTTTGTAGCTAACTGCAGTGCCACCTGTCGCTTGCTCTTGTTCGACCATTCACCATTACAACCATTACACATGCACTTCCATTACCCAACGATTCCGGACAACTTGTAATAATTGTCCACCGGCCCCTCGGGGATGTCGTCGGAGACTTACAAAAAAATGGTGCACTTTGCAAGTGCAGTGCAATGTAATGCGGTGCAGTCATGTTGATCCGGTAGCGAAAAGATAAAAATGCATTAGCAGTTTCTTGTCCCCCTATTACAAGCCAGCACACTACAGTGTCCCCCAAGGGACCCGATCACCTGCAAGCTAGTTGCGCCATACTTCTAGCAAACCATAACCAAATGTGCAAATGGTGCCCCCGTAGCTACACACTCATACTTATAACTGTATAGCTATTGGAACAGCTACATTCACAAGTTGGCACGTGCAATTCTTTTCGCCCTCGTCTTACCTTTGGTTATGACCAACGCTGTCATTAACGTAAGAGATCGACAGCTTACAGGCGACTGAAATGAATACTAATGTGTTTTTACAATTGCATGAAGTCGGTGTAATATCTGCCAGCCGCACACAGATGACTCGGCGAAGATCATCTCGTGTGGTTAGAGTGAAATGTAAAATTAATTATGTCAAATATTGTACAAAATGAACTCTAACTGCTTTCGTTCTGATGCATGCAAGCGGAGCAAAAGAAAAGAAACAAGGAAAATAATGTAAAGAGTCTTTAATTTTTACCACACACTTTCGACCGAGAATCACCGGAGCAAGACAAGAACACTCATGCCCAGTAAGAATTGTCCTAATATGTGTTGAAAAAACAAACTGCCAATTCATTGCCATAAACCGCACAGCAAAAAAAAACGTTGCGGCTTTTCGTTTTGTGCACAAGCTCACACCACACCTGACGGCGATGGTCTAAAGAGAGCTAAGCCCGGGTACATCATGCTCATCACCACCATCATCATCATCCACACGACGACCAACCGACGAACGAGTTGGCTTGATGCGAATTCATAAATGATAAATCCTATAATACTGCCTTCAATTATCACATAATCATACTAATGCAGCACTTCCTACATTTGGGACTCCGTACACACAGCGACCACTCAACACGGGCGCAACTTCAGTTAGCAAATTGTACTGCACTTCGCCGACCGCGAACCTCAAACCTTGGGGACTGAACCACGGCATCACTCACCGTGTATGACTGACAGTTTTGCTTCCTTTTTCTGAAGCTTGACTGCACATACTGACCTGCCGAGCTTCGGAGCTTCACACAGCCCACAGATCCATATCCGGGACGTGGTCTCACTTGACGAAAAAAAGCTCCAGCTCAACACCAAACATTGCGGCCGTTTTCTTCTTTTGCTTTGCGATCGTTTTGTGCCCATTTCACTGCATCCCACCAAACAACGAGTCAATCGTATATAACTCACCACGGGCGCATACATGAGCGTATTGATCCACAACATTCAACGACTCCCTCCCGCACCGGCATGATTATTCGCTTACAACGCTCTTTGTCATGTGATGCATTATCAAAATGCATTCCCATTAGCAATTAATGAATCAACGTGTTCCGCCAGACACCGGATCATGGGGATGTGACGCTGTACATGTATACATGGCGGAGTGGCCACATCTGCATCGTTTCCATCCGACTTGTCCGACCGTGCGCAATGTCGGCTAACCCGTAGTGTGGACGCGATCGTGTGGATACTTGGTGTGGATATGGCTGGTTTGAAAAGTTCTCGCTTCCCGAGCCCAACCGACGGGGTGTTTAACGACCATTGTGTGCTACTTCCAAGCTTAAAGCCTCCATTCCGTAACAAGTCCCCAATGCACTCATAAACACACACCGCTGAAGTTGTTGGCGAAGTTGCTGCATCATTCAATTGCACTAACCCGTACCCCATCCGAACGGCTATCCTGCGGAAGGGGTTTTAAATATTTCTTGACTTAAAACAAATTAAGCCACAGCTCGGTAGCCTGCAATAAAAATAGCTGCCTTTAATGATCACCGTAGACAATGGTATGCTTATTGCAACGTACGACTCGTGACAATTGTCGCACTAACTGCATGACGAGTAGTATGTTTTTTTTTCGTTAAATTATGCACAGAATAAAATAAATTTATTTCATTTTTAATGTTACTGAGAAATCCTTGCTGAGTTAATGCTTTGCGGCAATATATTAGAAATGTTAAAATATACCTTAACGATCAAGTTAATTAGTTTATTAATTTATCAAGTTTATTTAGTAATTAAATTTTAAATGTCGTTATTGAGATATTTTTTCAATTTTTTCAATTGTTTTTCTTAGGCTTAAGTTGCTAATCTCGTCCGAATACAATAACTACTCATACGTATATTTTCATGTAAATATCGTTGACAAAGTGAGGTTTTTACACACGGCAGGAATGAAACTTATATCGAAGAAGGCCTCATGCGAGATTGTTTTCAAGTAGGACTCGTGAAATAGTTAAGAGCGTATGGAAAATTAGATCCCTTAAACATCTCAGCACTTTTGACGACAAAGTCTATCGATTGATGAGCTGTCTTTGAAAACGAAGTCTTTTAGTAAACGAAGGCACTTTGACTATGAAGTATTTTGGTATAAGAGATTGCTTCGATGACGGGGTCTCTTGATAGCTGGAACTTGGAAGGCGAGGATTCTTCGGCTACGAAGCTTCTTGGTAAATGTGGCTAAATCGATAAAGCTCCTTGGTAGATGAGACCTCTTCGACTAAGAGATACATAAGTATTCAGAAGACGAAACTCTTAAGTAGGCTTTAAAGGATGAGATCCTTTGGCGAAAAACTCCCTCAGACAAGGAGATATTTTGGAAGTAAAGCCATATAGTACTTCTTGATGTCGCCCTGTAGACAATCAAGCTCTCTAGGGTCGATCCTTATTGAATTCATATAAGTGATGTAAGCAATTCTAGTCAAACTCGCAAATATCCTAGACAAAGACCCAAGTAAATATTTACAGAATATAATAAAGATTAAAGATGACTGCCTTGAAAAACATAAATAAATAAATAAATCAATCAATAGAAATACTTTAATCTTCCAAACTATTCTAAAAGTAAAATTTGACAAAGCGTTATCTCTTTCTGTAAATTTGTCTCAACCTATTGGAAGCATTCTATCTTCACATAAGAGAGAACACATTCCGCGGTTTCGGAACCACATTCAAAGCTAAATAATTCAAATCAAACAAACACTTCAAACCGGTACGTCAAACGCAAACTACACTTGCGAAGAAGGACAACACTTACTGTCCCTGCATGTATGTATGTAGGTATCAATCGTGGCTATACCATTGAAACTCCATCCGGACCACTGCTGCCGATTACACCGGGACAACCGGTGGTCCCCAGGCTCGAATGATTAATGAAGCAATAGCGTGTGCCCGAATGAATCGAATTAAACCTGCGGTTACACCACCGCACAACTGACGACGAATGCCGACATCGAACTTATCGCGCGCTTTGGTTGCGCCGGCCACCAGGACCAGGGAATATGTTTTGCGCTGTGCCATGTGTTTTCGGTTTTCACGCGATCCGTCCACAATCAATGTACGCGAGTTTATTATTTTGTATATTAAGCTTCCTCACACTCCGAATCGCCGGACAAACGGCACATTTATTACAGACGCAATCCAACGCTGTGGTCCGGACAAGTGGACGCACTAATGTTGTTGCCGTCCTCATCTCTGACACCTTGTGTTTGCAGCTCGATCATCCTGGAAGGTGTCGGATGTGTTGATTGCTGTTTCTCGTATATTGAGAAAAATGAACACGTGGCTCAGGGTTACCCTATGGGAAGCAAATGATGAAATAGACAGAAGGACAACAGCAATAAGACTTGCTGGTTCTGCAACCGGTAAATGGGTAAATGATATCATTTATAAAATCCATCTTTACCAGCAACTGCTTCTTCCGTCTCTCGTCAATCAATAACGGATCGAAACCCTGTAATCGAATGAAACTCATCACCAACCGTTTCATTGGAGATGAAAACCCTTGCATGCATGCATGCATGATTGCTAACATTAATCACGCTCTGTGCGTTGCCGAACGTTTACAAATTACAACTAATTAAGCGCACAATGTACTGATAAATGTGTGGGCTATTGTGTGGCTGCTTTCAAATGCTGAGTTATCGCAATGCAAACACATGCAAAACATATATAAAGGTAGTGCTTGAAAATAGTTTAAAAATTTTGCTTTAAATAATGTTATTTCTGCATTCAGTAGCTACTAGGAATTATGTTACAGCTTTGATGGCGACTCATTGCACACAAACAGCAGTGTTCATTTCATGTCTCTTCCCTATAATTACGCGATAACGACAGCCCATTCGGATAGTTCTAGTGCACAAAGAACTGCGCACGGGTATGATTTACAAAGACATTGTCTCGTTTAATTAGGCGTAATTCAACGTGGTAAATGAGACGAAAATTAAACCAACATTCTCTTAACAAAAACCTATCAGTGTGCAACGAAACGAAGCAAATTGAGCATTCATAACGCGATTCCTCGCCGTGCAGTTGCCTTGTTGATCCGTTATGTTGGGTGACTCGTTACGGAGCATATTTATTAACGTTACTTGGAGCTTGGCACATGTTGTAGGTAAGGTAGACTGACTACCGTATGTTTTGGGACCAGCTGTGAAGCGGACTTTAACGCGGGGCTCACCTCAACAACAACAACTTGCGCCGTATATTATCATCTAATACGACACAGGCAATCCCGACGCTGGTTTGAGGTTTCACACATACACACCAGCTACCAGTGATGTCCCGACGAAATGGGATGAAATGCACGCGTTATTAACCATAAATTACCGGTGGCCACAAATTGTCCGCTCGTCTTCGGTTTTGAGAACGTGTCATTTATCTAATGTATCACGTTACCAACCGCCAGTGTAACGTGTTATTTAAGCTGGACGTGACTAAAAAAAGGTAAAACAGTGACCATAATCAAACCACCGTGAAGTACGCTTCTTCACTTCGCCTTGGTTGAGATGAGGTTGAGCGATGTGATTTATGGGGTATTGCTTTTATCAAGTAAACGGTACAAATTCTCGAGGACCAGCGCCAACCAGCAGCTGTCGATTCTTCGAGTTCCAAGAAGTGAAACCCTTTTCCAGGCAGACCCTAACGGTGCTCAAGATGCGAGATCCATTAGATCCATTTTCACCTAACGCCGCCACATGTGCTCCACATGGCAAACGATCGGTTAACGTCTTCCGAACAGTGGGCCTACCTACCGCACGCGTACCACACACGCATGCAAACGAAAGACGTAAAACAATATTGAAGGCACAAAAAAGTGACACCCAACGTCAAGGGCAAACGAATCGTTGGGCAAGGGCACTGATGTGCATCTGTCGATCGAAGATACATACTGCGCCATAATTGCAATCCATCGCAAGACCCAACCATGCCAAGATAAAATAACAAAACGCTAAACAACGGCAGCCATCGATCAGCTGTCGCGCTAGGTTTTCCCAATCGGGTTCGCCTTCAACTCCCCTCTTACAGAAACTAAAAACCCAACCAGTGGAAAATCTAAAACGTCATCACGTCATAAAGCCTTCTTACACCAACAACCAAATAACGCTTCCCCACTTGCAGCTTGTTTTCACGCGTTCAACGACTTCAAATAAACGGCGACAGCTCTCGTCTTCAACGATTCCTTATCAACGATGAAAACGCTTCTGGACCGTGACCAGGTTGGCCTCCTTTTTTTTCTTACCGCGTCAAGAACGGTGGCAGCATGAAGAAAAACAACTCCTCTAATTCAATTGTAACGAATTTGTGAGTTCATTTGTTTATTTATTTTTTCGCTTATAATGCCCACCCAAGAGAGCGAGCGAGAGTTTGAGTCGTGCGGACGTACAGTAAACAACAACTACGACTAGAGCAAGGAGCAATCCTTAAAAAAAGATGACGATTTTCTGGACGAAAGAACTCGACGTTGGTTTGGAAATAAACGGCACATGGTGTGGTGTGGAAAAATTATCCTACCCAACAGTATTGTAACACAGACCAAGACCGGGAAAAAGACATCGTGAGTGCATTGCCGTACATCGGTAGTCAAACTTTTCCAAAGCCGTCTACCACACCGGCTGTTGGTGTTGCTTGATGCAAAGTAAACAGTTTGTGCATCGTTCACCAAATTGAACGCCCGAAAACATTGGGCCAAATGGGAACGACAACAGAAAACTTATTCCGAGTTCCGGAAACGCAAAAGGGCGCTGGCTCGAGTGTTGCTTGGTTCCGCTAAGGAGTCTCATTCAAATTGTGTGCTCAAATAAAAATACGCTTGTCACAACAACACCAGACACTGGCAGTGTCCTGGAAACTGGGCCGGGGCCAGCGAATGGTGACATAAATGATAGGGCTTGTGAGTTTGCTTACGTCGTGTGATCAATGACGACTCAATTCGTCGTTGTTTACCTGCAACTGTTAAAACGTACGTGATAGAGTATTTGATGGGAAAAACATTGAAGTTGGCTTTATGGCTTTCGCCTAATATTTATAGCACGACAAAGGACGTTAGCAATAGGTATCGAGACTCTTGAGATGCAGGAATATTAGGAGTGTAAAATATTCCCATGCGAGCTGCACAACTTATCTTAAGAATTCCCTTGATCTCAAACGTCAATTCTTAACCTTGCAAGCAAATGCTGTTTTAAACTAACAAATCACTCATTGGGACTCTCAACCAATCTAATGTTATTTCCCTGTGAGAAAGAGTCTTGCCAAATGAAATTGTTACTAAAATCGATTGCTTTATACTCCAGAAGTACCTCTTATGAAGTTGATGGTGATGTTAGACGAAACAACCACAATAAAACATACACATTCACCGACATCCTGGGAACTTGGCGCAGGACTGCTACAGCATAAAACAACAAAGAACGGTACGTTTAGTACGTACACTCACAACCAATTTCTCACCGAACCATCAACCCTTCCTTCATTATCGCATTCGAATGCAAATGAACGCAGAAATGGGGTAACAGAAATGGAAAAGCATCTTGACCGTATCCTTCGTCCTGGTGCACTTGAATGCACCGCTTTCAAGAAGGCAAAATATTTTACTCAACCCTTTTTCTGTATGGGGTTGAGTTGAACTGAGCAAACGCTTAAATCTTCCAACGCCATCGACACCATCGTAATCATCGGTGCCATATTTTTAAGCATAACCCTAAGCTAGTGGAGAAACACCTAAATTAAACGAACCCGCACCAACCAAGCGTCAAGCACGCTTGACGGCGGCTGCTTGACAAATGCTTGCTCAAGTGCCCTAATCAATTAGAGTTAAGTTTTACTGCAACCCTCGAGGAAAGAACATTGAAGCCGCCGCTAGAACATTTGTTTGGATACTTTTCCATTGCCGTTAGTGGCCATTTAGTGACACACTTAAAGTTTTACTTCTTTCCTTTGAATTGGAGAACGTTACGGTTGCAATACTGCAATCGTGGGAATTAATTTTGTGGTGCTTGTTTATATATTGAGGTTTTCTATCGCTAATCCACAAGAACATTTAACACATCAACGCACTATCAAACCATGTTCAGCAAATCTCAACCCCAAAACCCAATGATCCGACGCCACCAAATGAACTCCAAGGTTTAGTCCCTGCCCCCAACAGTAACATCAGAATTACCGACCACGTGACACTCGACACACGGCAGAGCGGTAGCACCATCTCCAATGCTTCAAGTGCTCGAAAATGACAGGTATACCGCCAAGTTCCTGGCCCACTATACCCTCCCTTGCCCAAAATTCCCATCCACCCGGTCCATCAGCGGTGTAAAAATCTTCATTTGTCAAGATCGTAATCTACCCGTCACATTAATGTAATTATAGACACATATCCACGCATACGCCCGCGGCCAGCCAGCACAACCGAACGATATGGGAATGCGCGACTACGCAACTGCGCAAAGTTCGTCGTCCATGACTCTGGACCCGACCCGCGAGGTACGACATCCGGGCATACATGCCACGGAGAAGGAACACGGTAGACAGCCCTACAAAACCTACAATGCCTTGCCTCGAAGCTTAGAGACAAATTACTGTAATAATGGAGGGAGGGCACAGCAGCCTTCCCAACATTCAACCAGCGAACGCTGATGACTTCAACGACTTCACGCTCGTGAAAGACGTCGCTCGTTGTTGTCGTCGTCGTCGCCGTCATGGATCATTTCCAGAACTTCCATCATCGCCTCGCGCTCAAGTGGACGGCTGTGTGTTGTTTGGTTTGATATTTGTTTGCATCTGTTTGTGCGGTTCCACTTTCGTCGGCTGGATTGGTTGGCTGGACATTCGTTGGGTTTGTTTTTCGATTTTGTTCTTGGCCATTGCTCACCGCACACCTATGGAAAGACTGGCCCATTCGAGATTCGTCATTATCATCGTGCACAAAACTGCACCAGCAAATACATCGTGCCCAGTACACATTATCCCACAGGCGTACAAACTCGGAGAAAGATGACTGTACGGAGTCTGGGTAAGGTACCACAAGAGAATCAGCGGCCGAGACGAGCATTTAGGGAAAATAGCCAACCGGGCTACCGTTGCCCTGAGCACTCTAAAACTCTACTTTTCTTCTTTCTCCAACATTCCGGCTTTGTAATAGTTCCACAAAGAAAAAGCCACAATCCCTTCTTGCGCTGGTTCGCCTACCTATCCCCGGTAGTCTACACATGGACAATGAATGGGCTAGCAGGGCGTCAGTGTTATGATTGAATCGAGAGTGAAGAAGATGGACAAAAGTACACCTCATTCTATTTAATCGTTTCTTCATAATAATAAAGTTGTTTGTTAATTTCCATCTTCACATCCATCTCTCTCTCTCTCTCTCACTGCACATATACCCAGCAACGGTGGGCGATCGTACGCTCCGGACATATGAGGACACAAATCTACAAGGTAATCCAACCAAATGTTTTTTTTTCTCCATCCATCCAACTCAAGCTCCTAACTGACGCAAAACCCAAACCACGGTTCCTGAGGCTCTCAAGGTTCAGGTAGTATGACGACGAGCTCCCAGCAAGGTATCCAGCCTCCCTTTACGCGCTTCGTTTGCAGGCATTATCATAAAGATGTATCATAAGTCAATGATTGATGAATGATTTTCTTCTCCCACCCAAACCCAAACTCCGGCTGCCTTTTCACCCTCAGAAAGAAAGGCTTCGGAGCGCATTGGAAGAGTTGTCAGAACAAGCGGAGTCTGAGCTGGAAACGAACAATCCAATAGCATCTCCACCGTATCAAAGGCAGGACATCGAGCTTGACAACGTGTACGCGACGTTCAGAGCGATCGCTCAATTTGTCGAGACGTCCGAAACGGGAAACATGATTGCGCGCTGCTCATACTGCCACGGCTAGCACAGCTTCACCTAGCTCGCGTCCAGTATGTGAGATTTGATTAACAAGATTTCCGTACACCCCATACGGCGTGGCGACCCAATAATCTAGAGGCGCAGAAATACTCCTAGTGGATTAGCTTGAAATCCCTCCACTATTTCCTGACGATCGTCACACGTCTTGGGAACGTATCGATCTGTCTTCTTTGGCTTTGTTTTGTTATGTTCTTCCCACAAAAAAAAAATCGGGATTTGGAACCGGGACGTACGCTAAAGGTCCTTCAGAATGCGATCAACCGTGGAACTGTTTTGAAAACACACACATAAGGTGGAGGCGCCAAATATTCCAGATTCACAGCTCTCACTTGTTGTGAGCTCGCGCCAATAATTGATTGGCTGTCAAGATCGTTCGGATCACCTGCCGGGGTAGAGGGACCCGAATCTAGCCTACCCCCTGGGTAGGTTAGAAATGAGATATATCTTTATTATTCATCATCATCATCATCATCATCCACCGCATCAACAATTGGATGACACGAGTAACAAATTTGAATACTCTTAATATGCAGCACGTAATCGGTTATCTTCCGCTGTCTACCGGAGCTCTCGCTCTCGGCGATCCTCGCATGACATTGGTCTGCGCACACAAAAGCCGTAGACAAACAACCGACTCCACACGTCACCCTCGAAAACCTATAGCTTCGAGAGACAAACCAGTTTCTGCTCGGGTTCCTCTGTGTGTATATATTATATTCTGGCTGTCAAAACGTACTCAGAAAAACGGTACAGAACGGCGAAGGAAGATATCGCCCGGGTTCCTTCTTTCCCGTGCCTCAACAGACCGAGATGATGAATCCATCTACACCGATGTGTTTGTTAAGTATCGTTAATGATTTATAAATGCCTGTTGAAATTTTGACACATCCTGCCCTTTTTCCCTGATTCCACTTGTTCCACCTTCTGTTCTCGCTGCCATTGCTCTGTCCAAGTCCGCGCAGCAATGTTGGTTAATTTGGTGATCGATACGATCTTGTCACGCGCTGCCATACGCCCGATGGACGTTTGATATGACAGGAGAATCCTCCGTTCTGGGTGTGCGCGAACGAAACGAACAAGCATGTAAATGGTAATGCCCCAGAATCTCATTCCAGATCCATGTCAGTGAGAATTTGCATTTTGTTCTACAAAATTTGTTCATTCATTCGTTTGTGCTAAAATAATATTTTTTTATAACAATCTGTGAGGAGTAAAGGTCTAAACTGATGCAGAAAATTAAGATGTTCCCAAAAACAGAGAAAGCGATCAACAAGCTGTCATAAATATAACTCCTTTCAACACACAGATATGCTGTTTTACATCACTCCAGCACAATAATATTTCACAATTTTGTTTGTTTAATTCCAATTCTACAACACTGTAGAATTATCATCATAAAACTCCCAGGTTCGTCTCTTATCCACTCGTTGGACTTCAATGAGCATTGTGCGCATTGATCGAATCCCGTTTACTTTAGCTTCTGCGGTAAGACGTTAAGATTAACAAATCCCCCAATACCTCTCAGCAGCATTCACAAGAGCTAAAGCACGATACTACCCGTACCTTTCGGTACATGCTAGGGGCATACGTTCGATCGAAAGGATGTGGAAAGGAATCGATCGGACTAGGGTCGATGTGTTGAACGTGCTTAGTCACTGTGGCTGCTTCTGGTACTTCTCGCTGCTCTTGTACACGTTCCTTCAATACCGGTACGGCGGACCACCACACGGATTCGGTTCTGCACATTTGAACCAGTTGCCGCTGTGGCTGTGTTGTTGTGCTCTTGTGCTCGGTAAGCACATATTTGTATTCATTTCAACGACCATCCTTATGTGTTCTTGGCTACATTTCTGCACCGTATGCCGATGCCGCCGATCTTGTGATTGTTATTGCTTCTATTGTACAAAATCCTTCAAATCGATGCTTTATGCCCAGTCTAAAGGTGAGCGCATGAACGTGACAAACAGAGAGCGCGACATGTTTAATGTCTACCAGAGTACGCTACAATAGTTCGATGGATTTTATGCGATGATGTGTGTTCTGAACTATTTTCTTCCACAATCCACAACGGTTCTGAAGTGATGGGATGCTTCTCAAAGAACTGCATTGTCATCCTTACCGTGAATGGTTGGCGCCATGCGCTTGCAGCGAAACGAATTCGATACTTGAGAACGAGAGTTTATCGATATGCAAGAAGTTGCGTTGATTGATTAAAGATGGTATCACGGTTCTGGGTAACTATTTTGTTTTATTTTTCAATCTTCATCATTTCTTGAGTACAGAAAATAAAGGATTTTAAGACTGTCTTGAAGCTCTCTATCTAGTATATCGAGTGATTTAGCAGCTAAGGTAGTTGAGCAATATTATCAATCAAGCACACGCACAAGAACAGCAGCGCCGGCTAGTCAGAATGTAACCTGATATCAAACTACTGCCTGCCCAAAAACGACTTCCAAAATCTGTCAAACCCTCGACGGAAATGGAAGACCTCCGCGAATAATCTTCCGTGACGGTAGCATCTGTTGATTTGCTGCTTTTGCGCGAGGTTGCGTAGCATGTCATGTAGATGCGAACAGTACACTCCAGAAATGATGAAGGGCGCCGGACTAAGATCGCACACACACATACACACGCACACCAACATTCCCCAACTACAAAACTACACAAACATCGTGTACAGATCGTCCTTCAGACAGTCAACCTCAACAGGTTGGTGTGCAAAACCGAACCCGCATGGCTTTGTAACCGATCCCGAGTCTCCGATCAAGTCATTTTCAACCAATTAAGGCGACACCATACCCAACGTTGGCCAGGGTCGGTTGCTGAGGAGGTTGACGCTCCACCTCACAGGGAGCCACAATCATTGCTACCAGACAGAAACCAACCGAACGCGACATTGATTTGGCCGCAATGAGGAGGGCGGACGAGTGTGATACATGATATGCGAGAGCCTTATTAGAAATCGGGACCGATCGGACCGAAAGCTGGTGCCCTGGCCTGGTCTGACCAACAACACCCGAAGATACCGTAACCCTGATCCACACAACCGTACGCAAATTTGTGGTCGAGAGCGTTTTAAGGCTCGTTTTTTTTTTGCTCGCTCTCTGCCCAATACACAGTCGACGAAGGCGATCAAACTAAATGAATATTTTACGCCTCACCGGGCAAAAGAAAATGTACCGCACACGACCGATATTGTATTACGGGGTTTTTGGTGTATCCACCCTGCAGGGAAGGTTTCACCGCACGCCACCCGGTAATACGGGTATGTTTTTTTACGAAGGGTAGCTTCTATAAAGGCACCGTACCAGCAGGGTGTGCTCCATACAATCGGTGGCACAGTATCGATGACGTGCAAACAGCACAAAAAAAACATTACCTTATGTTGACCGAAACGTGCATTAGTCCGATTCCGTTATTTTTGCATTAATCATGCAAGTAAATAAATCTTGGAATACATACTCGATTGAGGATTGACGACTGAAGTTCTCCTAAAACTAAATAGTTGTATCTGCATCATCAATAACGTCAAGTAAACGAACTTCTCCTGCAAACAGAACAAGAGCAAGAGATCTCAAACCGTCGAACGCTCGGGTATCGAATGGCCTCCGAGCCGATTATTTCCAAGAATGTGAAATCATTCCGTACAGCTAATCGGTAATGACGTGATATTCTATCTCTTTTTGCAAATGCCCAAGTTTCAAGCTTCATCATGGTCAGCATTAGTACCGTACACGGTAAAACCCGTCCATCGGATCACCATGTCGCGCCGACCGTACAGCAAGCTATAACTTTGTTTCTTGTCCCTTAATACATAATATCTTACCAAAATGATACTAACCAGCTACCGGTACACCAAATAAGTAGCTTGACAGACTGTTACTGATCCGTTTTTTTTTTTGGAGATCCATTTTTCGGGAGGTCTCAGGGTTTGTCCCTTATCAAATCTTTCCACCATTACAAAATTGGTCCTGACTTTAGAATGGAACGGACCTGACACAACCGAAGTTTCTAATGTGTACATTATTGAGACATCAACCAGTCGTCACATGAAGTGCTTCACATACCAAACGGATATTTCGTACATTTAACTACATGCGTGTCTACATGCTCCGCTGGATCAGAACTCTATTCTGTTCCATCATCAGCTTCCCTCGCTAAAGCCCCAACTCAAAAGCAAACGGACTTCACGGGCAAGATCAATGATAAATGGTCGTTGCTACAACAGAATTACTTCGCTCGCTTCGATACAAAGTGTCTACAAATTAGGTACATCACCTGGCACGATACTGATCCTAGTACCTTTGCGGCGAGCTTCGCGGGCACTGGCAGGAGAATTATTGCGCACCGAGAGCGTTGAAAAGCGATCGTATCAAATTAGTCACCAATAAAAGTAGGGAACCAATCAAAAGGCAAAAAAAAACCTTTTAAAACATTGCAATCCGCCGTACACCTCGGTACGGTACCCGTTTGCACCCTGTCATTGGCGGCATGATCGCACACTTTCATGGAGTGTTTAATTACTCTATCTGCCGCACGTTAAGCGCACGATGGCAGGCGTGAAGGAAACGACGTGCATTAACGATGCAAATCTTTACCGAACGGATAATCAATCACCGGGCACAGGATATCGAAAAGGCGAGATTGTAATCGGCAACAATTTTACACCTTAAGTAACTGTTGCCTCAATAGCTCTGCTACAAAATATAAAAGTTATTCATAATATTATTTGTTTATAGCTTTATTTGATGTGTTAATATTGCAACTCTAATTGTTACAACTCGCAGTTCTGCAATAATTCCTAACGAAAGTGGAGTCAACCGTTCGAGTTCAACAAAGCATCGACCATTTCAGTAGCCGATTGTGGTTAGACTTTAGGAGTTTCTTTTTTCTGCTCCCTATCATTCAACCATCACACCATGTTTTCTTTGCTTCTGAACCACACTCTTCAACAGTGAAGGCTGGCGCAGATAAAAGAGCCGCCGGTAGTACTTGAGCCTATGATAGACAAGTATGAAATACAATAACAAAATAAAACAACGCACACACACACACACACACACGCGCGCTTCCATTCCGAAGAAACGCGAAACCCCTTATGTGTGTGGACCCCATACCTAGAGCATGTCGTGCTTGTGGAGTTGGGTAAGCTGTTAAGCCAGACGGCTAAATATGGTAGAAAGCACTCGACGAGTACGCCAACTTGGCGCATCAAGATACCGTGAAGCAATAAGGATTGCCACTACCAAACCCAGCCTAAGTCAATGATTACTCCCCGTACCCGGGCGTCGGGAGTTTTTGGACTGGTACTTTGTCCGATGCGTTTTGTGCGAGATTATCTTAGTAGTGGAGTCTGGGCAGAAGAGGATGCTATCATGTTGTTGTCTACATTTTGTTCCTTCTTTTGCGAGTTATATACACCCGGTGAGTGATGCGGAAAGGATCGGTCTGTCAAGATCCGATCGTACAAAAACAACGATTTCTCGGTCTGTGTTGCTATCATACAACACACACACACACGCTTCAGCTGTTTCGGATCCTTAAGCATCGCACTGGTTCGTTCCCGCCCAAAAGCCACTCGGAGCCCATTCTTAGCGATGGTTGGATGCACTCACAAGACAAGCAATACGGCCTCCTCGCATTAAGCCACACAAAACTGGTAGCGCCCGACTCTCGTTCGCTCTCGCTTATCCTAGCAATTAAAGTAGCATCAAAAACCACAAAATAACAACAATATGTTCGTAGATATTGCCACCGTTGGGCGCAGTGCCGTTACCCTCACATAAGTAATGAGCAGCTTGCCGGCGTGTCCGTGGTGATTGCTCTATTGAAACAAATCGGCTGAGGTTGTATCTAGGGCACCGGCACCAGCTGATAGTTTGAGCGAAACATCACCGATCCTATCCGTCGCTTCCAGACCTCGACACCCTGCCATTATGAAGCTGTCGGGTATGGGTTCGGGTGACTGCTTGATCGCACGTATGTTTGTAACCCGCTGGCCCCCGAAAAAAAAAACTGAAACCGCTGTCATCGAAATCGGATGAAATGAAAGATACGCATAATGTCTTCATCAGAAGGTGATTAGTGCAGGAAATCCACCTATCCTGCGTTGAATGTGGAGAGAAAATTGAAAATCCCTTCCAAGCTGTGAACTCTATGGCAGACGAGCTCTAAACGTACCCTGTACGGCACCAGGAAACAAAACGTTTAAGGGTGTTTGGAAGGGATCAATAGGGTATGTTTTGATGGAAAAGTAACAATCAAAACCAACCCATCGCACCTTTTTGTAACAAACTCTATGGTCCGTCGGAGGGAATCGAACCAACACCGCGTCCTAATCTGTCCCACCGATTCGGGCACATGTAATGGCAGTTGTCAAGGATACGCGTGTGACAAACAGGCCGAGCGATGGAAACGTGCACATTGTCGACCATTTTGGTCCAGCGTGACATTCATGGCTGCACAAAGCCGATCGGGACCATTAAAGCTTGCAATTGATGTGACACATATTATAACACTCGACGCGTTTGGAGTGACGTTTAAGTACGTTATGATAAATTGCGATATGGAACACTAAACTGTAACTATGCAGCGGTGAAACAAAATGGTTCATCGTACCAATGTGCAAATGCACAAATTATACCTAATGCTGATGCGTTACGATATCACACTTTGTGTCCATCTAACTGCTTATTATAATTTGAAGCCTTGTCACCGATATGCAAGCAACTCCCTACTCATTATCATCCCCTCCAGCCGGGTGTTCTTCTTTTCGTGTTTCGTTGCTTACATTGTTCTAACCCAGCAAGGTACGGTTGATATCGCTAGGCGTCCATAACTCCGAAATGCATCCGATTGCAATCCTTGTCCTGCCAAGTCCGGTCTCACTCATTATGCTTTTTGCTTGGCGGTGTTGTTTTTGCTCGTTTAGCCAGGACGAAAGTTTCTTCGGCTGGCGGTTGTGGTGGTGTTGATCGCACATTATACCCATAATCAAATAATTCTGCCAAACAACAAACAGCGCTAATAGCGCCTAATACCAGCATCACCATCATCATGTCAGCAATGTAAAGGAGTCCAACTGTAGCTTAATGGTAATGTTTTGGTTTTTTTTGCGCTTATGTCGTTGTCCGCCCGGAAAGAGGTGGATGGCAAATTCTGGAGGCAAAAAACCAAGAACCACCAAAACAGGGGCGCGAAAAATTTAAACAAATGCTTCTAACATGTGATCGGGTAAGTTGTACAAATGATGCCCCCGTCCATCATAGCCTTTGGGCAGCTAAGTGTTAGAATCATCATCATTAGCACTGCAAATGTGCGTTTGTCCAACAAAGGGTAAGAATATTGGAGTATCAAGTTTGGAAAAAAAATAATGGCATTTTTGAATAAAAAATTGTCAAATAACTTAGCTCACTTAATGCATCCATTGTAAAAAGTCTTAGTCGATAATTTTCGTAATAAGTTAAGGAAAAAATTGCAGATACGTAGCCCATTTGGATGATCGTAAAAAATTTACCACCTGGGATGTTCAGTGTCATTCTCATAACATGACCAGGTCAACGAAGCCTGACTAGTCTAACTAGCCATACAATAGCAATGCTATCTTACAGCAGATAGAGTTCGTCCTAATAGGCTTAGAATCAGGTATGATTTTAGTCTTTGAATCCTCCAATACAAGTGCATCCTTTAAAAAAAAATTCACACACAAAATATGACGTTAATGACTTTTACATTGGTGCAACAGCAACGGGACAGCTCAGCTACAATGTCTAAACCTTTTCTCCAAACCCGTTTCAACTGCACCTAACCGTGGGTTCGTTGCACGCTTTATGAGGTCCTCGCAGCACACATGTCCAATCACACACCTTTTAGAATTGTTTGAAACACATCCTTTACGGGCATCTCGCAACCTGCGCCGTACGGTGGGCGATGATGCGTTACAAATCGTTAAAGCTTCATTTGCGGCAGCTAATGAAAAGGTTTCATGCTCTAAAAATATTAAAATATCGACCGTTCGCCAAACGGCCAACTGCACGCAGCGCTGTGGCAGCCAGATCGGCAAACGGCAATGAAAGTGAAACAAAACGTACCGCCACTGCTGATCATTTGGCACGGCCGCCGGTTGTGAAAGCCGGTTTGGTGGTTTGTGTGTGTGTATGTGTTTTTTTTTCTTCCGCGAAATCCATTTGTCAGCAGCAGCAGCAGCATGGTACGACAACCTCGGCGGCTGTTCTAATGAGTTTTTGTCGCTTTTTTTTCTCGGTTTTGTTCACTAAATTTTACGCTCATCAGTAATATAAACTGCCAAACATGGGGAACAGGAACGCATGTGTTAGCCTTTTAAGGCGTACAACGTTGCAAGCGGTCCATGCTTCTTCAAATGCCGAACCTCGCTACAAACCACAAAACAAATGATATTTTAATGTCTTAAGCGTCGCAAAGTAAGTTGTCACAAGTTCTGGCGTTCCATCTTTGGGGTTTGCAAACTGCGCCGTCAGTCATTCGAAACAGGGATCACGGTGTTGGAAGCGGCCAAGAAGTAGAATTAATTAGCACGCTTAATTATCGATATTTCTGTACGGTAGAATATACCTTACGCTTACGAATCTCGCCCTGTTATTAAAATCTCACCAAAGAAAAACACGGAGAAACGCAAACACCACCGAACACACTTCGCGTTTCAGCTCATCTTCTACGCCCCGGGGAGCCTTTCTGTATGGGCTACAAAACTGTCAACAACAGTTAACGGAATGCTCGCAGTAGGTAAAACCTTCGCCCGTCCCCAGGATACACACTCTCTTTCGTTCGTTCGACACCTCGTCAGGACGAGCTTGTGGGCAGGAAGCGGACGATCACTTTGAGAATAAAGATTCCTGGGCGCCATACGACGAGCGATTATAGCGTTCGGTGCAACAATGGAAAATAATTGAAAACATATAAAACTGACCACCTCATACATAATACATGAGTGTTGATATTTCGCCCAACTCTACACCCTTCTGGGGAGTACCGGTGAGGCCAGTGCCGAGACCAAATCAGGCGGAAAAGCTCTCCCCGCCTTGGCTCATGATGTGCTCACGCTGTGAGACTGGACCAGAATTATGAGTACGATTATTATTATTATTTTAACCATAACACAGTGGCCATATTTTGCTTCACCCGTACGGCTGAAGCACGCAGCACACGCTTGACCGTAAACTGGCTGTCAATTATAGATGTTGAGCAATTATAGTTTTACCTCATTAGGAGTATTTGCACGGTGTGGTGGCTGGAATATGGGCCCCTCAGTCGGCGCTGATGCTGTGGAAGCCTCCCCATCCATGAAAGGACAGACATGTTTTGCAACACTTTCGGCACCCGGGAATGCGTGTACTTGCAGCGATGACCATGCTCTCCTGGCACTGGCGCGATCGCATCTCCGTTAGCCTATCTTGCCAAACTCGCCACTTTCGTCCCTTCAGCAGGTCACATAATTAGTAGTGACAGTTTTCATTCATTTGTAAGGCCACAAAACCGGTCCGGGAAGAGGTAGCATTAATGTTGCGTTGTAATTGGGCGTGTCGTTTCATACTGCTGTCGAAGAATGCCACCCAAGAGACTCTTCTGGCATCTTCTTCGGACCATAATCGGGAACTGCTGGGTTACTGATTAGTGCGGCAAACTTTAAACGTGCAATATATTCTGAAATCAATCAGCTTTTCCGAATGATATTCTGGTTTTGCAATGTAGCGTAAGAATGTTTGCCATTTCGCTACTCAATCTCCACCAATTTGAAGGGGCACAATCGCAATGTGCACGGTTCGCACAGCATGCGCCCCAGCTCAACCAGATCAAATTGATCCCATCGTTGTCGGCCGGCAGCAATCCGACATTTTAAACTCCTAAATTACCAATTGAGCTCGATTAAATGAAGATCACCCGTTTTGCATCCACCAATGGGAACTCGGGACGAGAATTTACCCTCGGAGTCAATCACGAAGGCAGCACTACAGCAAGCGTATCGTAGCTTCCATTGTGGGAGTTTGACGTTTTAATTAACTTACACCAACCAGACGTCACCGATGGGCACCGAATGTTTAGTACTCGCTTGGTACCCTAGATGAATGCAGTTGAGTGAGTGCAGTAACGATTGCTTTTATCATGCAAAGCCAGCAAAAAAAAGCCGTCCGCAATCACCCCAATTACTTAGGCGACCTACTTCAAACAGACGCGAATCCGATCTCGTGTTAGGGTGGGTCTTTTAACTTGCTACAGTCACAGAGATAGTCGAGACAGTTCTTCTAAGCTACCACACATTGATCCACCGAGAAAAAGTAAGAGAGATAGATATGTAGATTAAATTTAACAACACACTCAACCGATGCTTCTCATCTCTTCATCAATGAAACTGACGGACTGATTTCCTGGGAAAATTAATCCCTTCGAAAGCCTATCGACGATCGCAGGAACGCTTCCTCAGGCCGAATTTTGAAGATTAATGATACTCAGCGAGACAGACCGCGAACGCGAAGTGAGCATATCCTGCACTTACTACACATACGCAAAGATTTATCAAATGATTGCAGCAACTCGGCCTGTGGTGGGCTTTCTGGTCTACGATTTATCAATCATCCTCACTCCACTAAACGGAGAGAACACTTTCTACACGTCGAGGTGAACAAACGAACACACAAAAAACAGTTAATGGTCAATCTTCATAAATTTGAATACTAATAATTTCATGAGAAAATTGCCGTCAGGTCCGCACTATTCGTACCGTTGTATTTGTTCCTTTTCTTCCATTTTTAATTTTTTTTTCCAATTCCAATGGCCGGAAGGAAAGTTAGCGATCGCTGTGTGGCACAGAGAGCAGTAGCACAGCGCCTTTAGCGAGAACGCTACGATGCGGATAGCCGATAGCCCGTGGCAACTGCGGGAGCAACGGTAGCAAGGTTACTTCCATTCCTTCCATGTACTCTCGAGAGCATTGAGATGAACACCGGGGCAACAACAAAAAAATCTCTTAAAACGATAGCTTGTTTAGATTATAGCATTTAATGAGCGCCGAGCGTTTTCAACGCAACGCAAACATCCACCAGTCATCGCGTCGATCGGGTTATTATCGCGTCATCGACTTCGGCCTGGGCATCCACCGCGCACCGTCGTCGAATCCGTGCCAGCAAAAACCTTCAACACTCAACAACCCAATTGAATGAAGCCTTTTTCGTTGCTTTCGACTGTACTGCGCGCAGTCACAGTTCCCAGGGACTGGGTGAGCATTAAGTTTATCCCGGCTCGTATCTCGTGTTAGGGTGAGTCTTTTAACTTGCTACAGTCACAGAGATAGTCGAGACAGTTCTTCTAAGCTACCACACATTGATCCACCGAGAAAAAGTAAGAGAGATAGATATGTAGATTAAATTTAACAACACACTCAACCGATGCTTCTCATCTCTTCATCAATGAAACTGACGGACTGATTTCCTGGGAAAATTAATCCCTTCGAAAGCCTATCGACGATCGCAGGAACGCTTCCTCAGGCCGAATTTTGAAGATTAATGATACTCAGCGAGACAGACCGCGAACGCGAAGTGAGCATATCCTGCACTTACTACACATACGCAAAGATTTATCAAATGATTGCAGCAACTCGGCCTGTGGTGGGCTTTCTGGTCTACGATTTATCAATCATCCTCACTCCACTAAACGGAGAGAACACTTTCTACACGTCGAGGTGAACAAACGAACACACAAAAAACAGTTAATGGTCAATCTTCATAAATTTGAATACTAATAATTTCATGAGAAAATTGCCGTCAGGTCCGCACTATTCGTACCGTTGTATTTGTTCCTTTTCTTCCATTTTTTTCCAATTCCAATGGCCGGAAGGAAAGTTAGCGATCGCTGTGTGGCACAGAGAGCAGTAGCACAGCGCCTTTAGCGAGAACGCTACGATGCGGATAGCCGATAGCCCGTGGCAACTGCGGGAGCAACGGTAGCAAGGTTACTTCCATTCCTTCCATGTACTCTCGAGAGCATTGAGATGAACACCGGGGCTACAACAAAAAAATCTCTTAAAACGATAGCTTGTTTAGATTATAGCATTTAATGAGCGCCGAGCGTTTTCAACGCAACGCAAACATCCACCAGTCATCGCGTCGATCGGGTTATTATCGCGTCATCGACTTCGGCCTGGGCATCCACCGCGCACCGTCGTCGAATCCGTGCCAGCAAAAACCTTCAACACTCAACAACCCAATTGAATGAAGCCTTTTTCGTTGCTTTCGACTGTACTGCGCGCAGTCACAGTTCCCAGGGACTGGGTGAGCATTAAGTTTATCCCGGCTCGTTGGGAGATGATATTGTTGATCATAGTATTTGTTTTTTATTTGTGAGATCATATCGCAGTCTCTAGACAAATATATTTACCGTAAAAGAAGGCAAAAAAACAGATTGATACATATCGCTACAAATATAAAACAATGCCATACAAACAAAACAATCAACTCATTCTGCATGGGAGTGATCACAGCGCGCCCAGTGACGGGCTACACGAACGGTTTGATTTCCCAACATCAGATTAACTCATCCTCTAATCAGCTCTTAAGCAGTTCCCGATCGAATCGTGAATCATTCCGAACCGATTATGCCACGGTCAGCCACGAGAAGCCTGCCTTTCAACTTTAACTTGCTGGATTTCTGACCGCACAGTTACGGTTTGCTACGAGCGCTAGTTGATACGATGATCTTGCTTCATCCACATCCGCTTGTATCACACCATCAGCCATCGTAGACTGTACGCTGGTCCAGCTATGGTTTCATTCAATTTACTGAACCGTTTTTGCTTCGCTTCAACCTAACACCGATATTTGTGATATCGAAAATCTCTCTCTCTCCCCCATTCTGAACAATTCCCGCCTCAGCCTCGTAACTTGCCGTGCATCCCACAAAGTGAAAAAAAAGACTTGGGTCTCAGTCCCAAGGGATGAGTTTCAAGATTTTAAAAATCTCTCCACCCCATTGTACCGGGGCCACACGAAACTGGATGGATGGCTGGCTGCCAAATTGCCAAACCCATCACCTCCGGGGGCGCGCGCGCACACACCGAACCCTGGACAAACCCTTCATGGACATCACCGCATCCTACCAGCTCTACCAGAGCAGGAGTTCCAACCTCCGTATATTCGACAATGGCATCATCAACGATCAGCACAACCCAAAACCCATCTCTGAAAAGCTCGACAAGAAACGCTTAGCCACCCCACTGGAACCTGATGCTGCTGATGCTGCCGAGCATGCGAAGTAATAGGTGGATGGAGCGCCGTGAGGCAGAGCGGGCAGCGAGATCTGCCAGTAATTCAGAAGCTATTTCCAATCAATTATGTTACACAAAATTGAGCTGTTGAAGAGTACAAATAAGCAAACAAAAGGTAAATTAAGCTCGTGATGCCTGCCGAGATGGATGAGATGGATCGCCCGGGTTGCCCAGCTCGTGCACCTCCGCATGGCTGTCATTCCTGAGCCATCCCATTTTCGGGCCGCGAAAGGCACTGTGCAACCCAGCCCAGACCTCGGGACGTAAAAGCTTGCCCCGAAAAGACGACGACGGCGTGAAGTGAAACACACATTCGCACGAACGCACGTACCTCGTTTTCTATGGCCGAGCCATTGCCTGGGCAAAGCAATGAATGGACGAAACACATCAATATCTATCATTCCTGATAATATCATAACTATCGGTGGGAATCACTCGTTGCAGTTGTGAAGCTTTTGCAAACGTTTTACTATACAGCAGCAGCAAAAATGGTAGAAATGGCTGGCTGACTCGTTTTGTGCGATGTTTTGATAGTTGCCAGTCGATATGCTCGATACCTACAAACCGTGTAAAAGAAGTATTGACCATAGCAATCTGTTTCGCAACCCGCTTTTAGATGGAAGTCTTTCTGCACGAAAAGGATTGATGTAGCTTAAATTGAATTACCAATCGTTGACGGTGAATAGAAGGTGAAAGCTGTACAGAAATATAATAATGTCGGTTGAACCTTAGGCCTTCAACATACCATCAACCATCTAAGAGATGCGATACAATTTCGTGCTTGAAAATCATCCAAACGGCCATCTTTTTTTTCGCTCTTCCCAAATCTGTCGTCTAGTCGAATAGGTCTCGTCCCTATTTCAAACTGTGACCGATAAGCGAAAGATCGGAACGAAACGATAAGCGAAGAATGCAATAATCCTCCACACAATAATGTCCACCATCATTAGTTCCTTCGGTGTCGTCGTCCCGTTGGGTAAAACCACAAATCGTCATAATAATGCACAATCAAAACATCAACCCATTCGCTCGCCATCATTAGTTTCGGTGCCCCGGGAACAGGTAAGAACTATGCGTCTAGAGGGTGCATCAACAATGAGACACCTTTCCGACACTGTCAGACATTGGCCACAAAACTACGGATGCCTCTTTCATTCATAAACGGGCACACACACCTTCTGTTTTCTTTCTTGGCGACTTACTTCCCGATCGCTGCACCGAACTGAGCAGCAGTGATCAGCCCCCGATAATTAGCCGTAAAGCTGCCTTAATAGTCACAATATTTACAGCAAAGCAGCTAACATTAATCCGGACTTTCCCAAAACATTCCACCCATTTCGGGTCCGCTGTCGCGTCCGCCCCAGGTGAAACCGGGATTGCGGATTTTGGAGGGACCGTTTTTGGGATCATCATGCCACAGAAATGTTGGCGAGCAGAAGCAATGTATCTACCTATGCCTCGTAGCAGCAGCAGCAGCAGATTAGCAAATGGCACACCAAGTCAAGCCAGTCGGGTGGGAGAGAATTGCACTTCCTCCAAAGAAAAGGCCGGGGAGTGTGAATGATTTGCGGTTTTTCGGCAGTTAGCCCACGGACCTGACCCAAGTCATAAATAAACAACAGCTTTTGCCTACCCCTACCGCATGCGAATGCGGGGAACGGTCTGTCCGGATGTGGTCGTTTGGATGTTTTGCCTATATCCTATGACCAGCTGTAAGCGTTGGTAGCTGAGGAGCAGGGCCCGGTACAAAACCCGGTAGCTGCTTGGTGAGTTGTTGTGTTTGGTATCAGATGCTACCTGATGCTGGGGAAAAATAGAGTGCATAGAGTCAAATTTTCTTCTCTAAGTTACTTCATTTGTTATTTAAAAACATCTCGAAGTTAAAAAAAAGTGAGAGTTAAGTGTCAACATTCGGCAAACGGTTTTGGCTTCTTCAATTGAAATCATCCACCGTACTGTAGCGTGGGTTGTACATAAGAAATAAGATAAAAATAAAGTGTTTGCCAGCTGTTAATTATGCAAAATGTGATTAAAATAGGTTCAGTTTTTTTTACGATTTTCAATTCCTTCATTAGCAAATGCTTCTCGGTGTTCGCACACAAACGACTTCACCAACTTGATAATGAAGATTTCACGCGCTCGAGCTCTTGTTTGCACTGCTACGATGATTTGTTTACAAAGTCCAATGGCATCTTTGGACGGCTGACCAGTGGATCTACCACTACTACTACCGTCTAGTACTTCTATCTCGAGTGATTGTTTCGCACGCTACTGTCAACAGTGTTGTCACTTTTTGCTTTTGTTGTGCGCTGTATAATTATGCAGATTTTTCTTAGAGGTGAATGCTTATTTTCTCACACACACAGACACTGTCACTATTTGGACTTTGGACTGGTGAGAATTATGTGACAGAGTTATTTTACGAAATTTAAGGGCGAACTTGGAAGCAACTAAACAAATTTAAGTTACTTTCTAGAGGAATATAATTATGTGTTTTCTTCTTACCTAAAACTTAATAAAACACAAAAAATCTTATTTAAACAACCATCCATTCGAAAGCGCATTGTCTAACGTTAAAGATTGTCTTTAATAGTAACAGTGTTGTCACTTTTTGCTTTTGTTGTGCGCTGTATAATTATGCAGATTTTTCTTAGAGGCGAATGCTTATTTTCTCACACACACAGACACTGTCACTATTTGGACTTTGGACTGGTGAGAATTATGTGACAGAGTAATTTTACGAAGTTTAAGGGCGAGTTTGGAAGCAACTAAACGCATTTAAGATATTTTCTAGAAGAATATAATTATGTGTTTTCTTCTTACCTAAAACTTAATAAAACACAAAAAATATATTTTGTAGGCAAATGTCAAACACAACTGTCACTTCAAATCGTACAACCTGGAACTAACAAAGTGAAATTCTTCAGCATCGGTTAAACGTGAAATCCTCGCAGTAAAAAGTGAGCAAAATGTTAACGAAAGACGAAATGCTGTGCGCGCTCGAACACGCCGATATTTCCGTGCCGCTGACTGCTACTATCTCGCAAATACGCGAGCTCTATGCAGCTACTGTTGGAAACGTGAAGGGGACTGTTCGTGATGGTCCAGCTGCTGTTGGAGGTTCTAAAATGGAAGACGCACTCGCTTTACCAAGCGTCAGCGAAGCGAACTACACCACCACCATGTTGCCAGAAGAGAACGACGCCACCGCCGCCATTTTACAAAATGAAAAACACGACGCAACTACTATTCCTAACTCCATTCCCAGTGTAAATTGTGAAATAGCGATGCTAAAACAACAAATCGAAATTCTCGAGCTAAAGCAACGTATCGCAGCTCTACAGGCTCCAGTTACTAACCCAATGGGGTCACAACCTGCAATCATCAAATTCGAAGAATTTGTTGATACATTCAGCGGCGATAACAACGACAACATTGAGCGATGGTTCAAAGAACTGGAGCGGGCCTTTTCCCCATATAAGTTGGATAATGCCATGAAGTTCCATTGTACTCGACGATTGCTCACTGGTACGGCGGCACTATTTGCAAAATCGATCGACGTTACATCATACAATGAGTTGAAGGATAGTTTGGTACAAACATTCAGCATTACCAAATCCTTGGAAGGCGTTTACAAGCAGCTTCGAGCACGACGTCTAGCACCAAACGAGTCCATCACACGATATATTCTGGACATGCAGACCTTGGCGTATGATACACCAATTCCAGAAGAAGAACTAGTAAATATCATCATTGATGGAATCGGTGATCCCATCAACACCGCATCAATTCGTTTTGCCGCAAAGTCCATGGAAGAATTAAAGCTGCTACTGAAACGATACGAGCAAATCCGTCCTCATAACATCGCTACATCGGCATCATCAGGGGCTATCCGGAAACCAACCAATGTGTTCAGAACATCGGAAAACCAACAAGGTGAAGTGAGATGCTACAACTGCTCTAAATTTGGGCATTACCAGAGTTCCTGTCCTTTGCCACGTCGACCATCAGGATCGTGCTTTAAATGTCATCAAGTAGGACACGCTTCCCGGGATTGTCCTAGCAAAATCGTTGTTCCTGCGGCTGCAGCTCATTGTCAGGATCAGGGAACAACACGACAAGAAACAATTAACACGATTTTAGAAGAATATCAAGAGGTGAGTGTTGCCTTCGTTAATCAGAATAAATTTTTTCCGGACGCGATACTTATCGACCGGCCCTGCACACACGTTTTGCCGTGGAAAGACACATTCCGTTCGACATTTTTGTTGGGGCAGATTTTTTGTGCGCACGGCCATTTTTTGTTACCACCACGCGAGGATAGCCACATCCGGTTTTAACGGATATTGAGTCCACGTCAAAAGGACGTTGTCGCGCGAACGTGGACGATGAGGACGAATCGATCCATTTGCAAGCAGCAGCAGCAACAATCACGACGTTGTCGATTACCGATTTCGAGGTTAATGGAAAAGGATCACGCGACCGGAAAATGGAGAAGAGAAACACGAACAAATTATTACCTTTTTTTTTGTCTACCCATTCAAGACGTGTGTCGGTATCGAATGTCAAATGTGGAGCAAATAGAACAAACAAAATCTACATGAATCAGAGCGCCTGGTTTCGTCTTTTGCTGTGGGTTTTAAATGGATCAGCAGTTTCGAACAACACGTGTAATTCTGTGCCTTCGGTTCTTATGATTTAATTTGCCATCCTTTACAATTTAAACAACCATCCATTCGAAAGCGCATTGTCTAGTTAAAGATTGCCTTTAAAACTCGCATCGTCTTCTACCAATGCCCAAATGAAAGATTAGACGACATGGCCGACATGGAAATGAAATTCAATTATACTCATTTGCACATTTTGTTCATTCCGGCAACTGTACCGGCGTTCAGAAATGGGTCGTACACTGGTCTCTGGCACGAAGACACTCATACCGAGGAATTTTGTTCCCTTTTTTTCTCTCTTTTGCATGCTACCTAAACAATGGAACATTGAATGATAATGAGAGCTTGGTTTTAAAACCCATTTTTTGTGAGGCGTTTTAATTATTAAAAGCATCTAGAACGTAAAACAATAATAAAGGATACAATTTAAATAGCCAAACAGTGACTAATACTATTCAAAGCTCAGGATACGGATGTAAAATTGAGGACACAAATCACAGACAATCTGACGACTTCACAGAACGAGATACATTTATCGATTAAAAGATTCTTTTTTTCCCTGTTCCTCGAACACAGCAATTTCGAAAGGATAAAAAATCGAACAAACCCTCAATATCCTTATCAAACACTAAAGGGGCTATGATAGACTTCATTTGCGTATCCGTTCAATTTCGATGCTTCTTGCACACGGGCAAGACCGACAGTGAAAGGAAACTCCCTTCACCGAAAGTGGATTTCCATCCACACGGTGGCCTGCGATCCATCGTACGGTCAGGATATGCGGACGTTCTTGCGAGCACGTTATGGCACGTCAAGTGCAAAGGACACAAGCAAAGCATAGCTCGACTTACCTATTTTTCGCTGCCGCTGCACGGTCCCGCTGGCGTCGGTTTTTAAACCAATTTCCCACCTGCGTCGGGGTGAGTCCGGTTGCCTGGGCCAGCTCGCGTTTCTTCGTCGGGTTCGGATACGGATCCTGGAGGTACCATTCGCGCAGCAAACTGCGCGTTCGCTCCTTGAAGCAGTGCGTCTTTTGCTCACCGTCCCAGATCGTACGCGGAAGCGGAAATTTTTTCCGGACGCGATACTTATCGACCGGCCCTGCACACACGTTTTGCCGAGGAAAGACACATTCCGTTCGACAGTTTTGTTGGGGCAGATTTTTTGTGCGCACGGTCATTTTTTGTTACCACCACGCGAGGATAGCCACATCCGGTTTTAACGGATATTGAGTCCACGTCAAAAGGACGTTGTCGCGCGAACGTGGACGATGATGACGAGTCGATCCATTTGCAAGCAGCAGCAACAATCACGACGTTGTCGATTACCGATTTCCGAGGTTAATGGAAAAGGATCACGCGACCGGAAAATGGAGAAGAGAAAGCGAACAAATTATTACCTTTTTTTTTGTCTACCCATTCAAGACGTGTGTCGGTATCGAATGTCAAATGTGGAGCAAATAGAACATACGAAATCTACATGAATCAGAGCGCCTGGTTTCGTCTTTTGCTGTGGGTTTTAAATGGATCAGCAGTGTCGGATGTTTTCTCTTCGCATTAAAAAACAATTTCCTATCTTCGATGTATCGGAATATCGTCTATTTGCTGTGGTGAGTTACTCTTCTGATGCAACGGACAGCAATGTAATCTTTGGTATGTAAAGATGGATATAATCAACGGCAGGACACTTTAAAGCAATTGGAATCGGTCAATTGTATCAGGAGGACTTTAAAAAAACTTTAAATTGATTTAAAAAATCGAATAAAATATTCTAACTTTATTGAAGATTTTCCTTTAAATTCTATTAAATTGGATTTTATACGAACGTTTAAAGGTACGTTCAAAATTTAAATTTTGATCTAAGCATTAACTCTTTAAAAAAAATAACCAGAAAGTTAATTAAATTATTTTGGTTTTAGGTAAGTACAAAAAAATATGAAATTTGACCTAATTCGCAAGACTTTGAATGAAAACTTTATGTTTTTTTTTATCTCAGCTTAAGAAGTAGATTTGAGATACCCTAGCCTAGTTGCTCGGGCATGTTCTAGTTCTTGCAACTTGTTTTGAAGTGTATAAGTAACTGTAGTATAGATTAACTTCAAAAGTTAGATTGGACATCCGGTAAGAGAATATCTTTCAACAAAAATGAAGAATATTCGCATCAGGAGCTAATAATTGGCAAGTCCATGGAAATTATTGACATCCCTGAAACATCAACAGTCGCAGTTATCCACCATCAATTCTTCTGTATCCTTGCCGATTCTTCATCTCTTGAAGACTTAAGTTTACTTTCAGTCTATCAAACTAACATCTTTGTAGCGATCTTCTATGAAAATTGTTCTTTTGCAGCTCTTTAAGTAAATTGATTTGTTTGTTCATACTACAGGAAAGACATTCGATCCCATAGACCCGCGCACAACAGACCACTTTCAACAGGAATACACACGATCATGCTTACCCAACGGTCGTCCACGCAGCTTTTCCGCCTCGTGATAGTGCGCCTCCAGCCACATTGCTTGTAGCTTTCCGTGGGATGTTTTCGTGAACTTGTGTCGTTCCAGTATTGAGTAGAGTTCACTGAAAAAAATAAAATTTAGGTATAAATTACAGATTAAAACATTGTACAGCAGCTCATTTCTATTGGCTTTGCGAACCGTGAAGACAAACCCAATCGTTGTTTGCAACATTGTTTCAAGACGGACGCTTTGAATGCAATTATACCAAACCCCCAAAGACTTACAACGCTTTAAAGCATGTGCGTGTGTATGTGCCTATAAGTAGCTATAAATTACAATTATCTGCAACGATTACAAACTTCCAATCTTTCGTTACAGTTTTGGTTATGTGTATCATTTCCAATTTTTCTTTTCTTCGCTGGTAAAACTGCTATTCTCTCGATCGAAATGGAAAATCTTCCAAACCCCAAGCCCAATGATTGGGCTTTGAAATTGTAACTACCGAAGAAAAAAAAATACGCACAACAAAACAAAACAAACCAACACAAACAGCTGCACAATCGCACAACACACGCATTTGGGCATTGAGTGTAGGTAACTGGCTAATTAAATTATTTATCGAAAATTGAGCAGCTTCGAGCACCATTTCGCTCGTCAATCGTAACCATGAGAGCCCGCACACATTGGTAGCCCCGTACGATCGTTGGTGGCTGTCGTTCGGACAGGCGGTGCCCTGGCAAACTGCCGTGAAAACTGTGTTCCACGAAAAGTCAACACCGGTGCGTCAACGCAGGAGATGAGCAGGGGAAGGAAATGGTAATCTTCCGATTTGGAGATCATTATTACAAATTTCATCCTTCGGATTCGGACTCTACCCACACCCTGCTTGTGCTGCCCCTAACGCCTGGGCCTGCGTACTATTCTACCCGTTCGATCGCGCACGGTTCGAAACGAAATGATTGGAGCACGAAATTGATCGATTATCGGAACGTGGTTTTTCCCGCTGGTGGGCCACACTCCCCTCACAGTTTTTCCTACGCTTTCCCCAATCGCAAATCATCTGGCCCTCGTGCGTTGTCCACTGACAACAAGCAGCAGGCTGGAAATTGCATCGTTTCGGGAGCCCGTTGCCTGAGCGATTTAATATGGTTTTAGCCACGTTTCCACGCTATGATACCTCGCTATCGGGCACGATGATCACCGTCGACGATTGCCAGACGCCAGACGCGAAATGATTTAATTTGCTTCTGTGCAGGGCGTTTGTGGTGTAAAGCATTTATTGTGCGAGCTGATTGGTGTGTTTTGAAAGAGCCAGTCCTGGTGCATGTAACTGCGCGTTAGTTTTGTGGCTCTTTTGATGCAACAAAAGTAGCACAAAAACAAGGATTGTAGTAAACGTGATATCATCTTTAGCATATTTAGATTTTTTATAACTGATCGCAACTTTTTCTCATTAATTAAGCCATAAAATTGATAAGTTTCCTTCACTAATCGCACTTACAAAGCACTAGCAATAGTCTCAATTTGAAGAACGAAGTTCATTCACAAGTAATGTAATAAAAGTAACAATTTTTTTTAATTTGTAATTAAATAAAAAAATATTTTAGTGAAAACTTCAAATACCAAAACCGTCGGGTATAACTAAGCGATCTTGAAACTATTGCTTTCGATACTTTCACAAATTTAATCACATTAAAATGCATTTATTAAATGTATAAATCACCAGCCAAATAGCTTTCCTTGACACAAAATTACTGAATCATTACGTTTGGACTAAAACACAAACCTGAGTAACTTAAAAATTAGATTAGAAGCCCAAGTAAACATTCTAATAAGTGTAATGGTTTCTCCGTTTTAACTAAATCTTTAATTGAATTTAAATGAAAATAACAAGCTGGTTCTTTGACATCATTATCTCACTTTATGTGCCACAAAATTAAGTGATCTTATTGTTTTGTTGATCACTTTATGTCTGTTTGTTTGCTGTTGATAAATACGTTATATTTACTCGTTATTTTCTAATTTCTAATTTATCATTTGTAAATCCTCATTAGCACGTCATCTTCATTTCCTTTTTTTGCCATTTTATTCTAATAAAGAAAAGGTTTGATGTGAATTTTAAAAACGAGATAATTATCTGGTTAATTAGTGTGATTATATACTTCACTCTCTGTGCAGTTTATCGATTAGTTTTGTTTGCTATTTAACTTCTAGGTATAACTTCTAGGTATAGTATAGGAAACAGGACAAAACAGGACAGAGAAAAAAGGGGAAAAAAATATTTTATTTTTTTTTTTATATTAAATTTAAATACACGACTTTCCAAGGAACTAAACAACAACTAAATCAGAAAATTATTAACGTGCTTAATGTTATCTTACATTGACCTAAGATCGATTAAATTTTCATATTAACATATTATCCTAACGAAAGTATTAAAGGTTAGACATTCTATTTCGTTTTTGTACTCTGTCTATTTTTACTAACTAATCCAAGCATTACGTCGTACAAATTACCAACAAAAGGTACTTGAGATAATGATAATCACGAATGAAATAAATAAATTCTAATACCGTCAGCAAACAATCGCGGTTATCTGCTGGTGGATACCATGGACAACCATGGGACTTTATCAACATTATGTGCTTCAAGATTTAAAGTCTTACCATTCAAAAAGCTGACAGATGATTCTGCACTTTAACAAACAAAACATGAAATACTCAAGATCTAAGTGTCAAACGATAGTAATAACTCGTGATCGTTGAAGAATTCTACTTAAAAATAACCTTAAGATTTAACCCGCCTCGCTTGGAACCTACCGAAAGTGTCCGGTGTGGTAGGCGACGATGGCCCGCGCTCGCAACACCGCCTCGGAACGGTCGAGCTCGGTCACGTTCGGATGGGCGACCGGCAGGCTCCATAGGAACCGGGCCAGCCGCTCAATGTCACCGGATTCTTCCAGCGTTTCGCAGACGGTCGCAACTTGCGACGCGGTAAAATTAAGCGTCGGTAAGGCAAAGAGCGGGCTGGGCGCGAGTATCGGGTGCGGTTGTACCGGCGGTGCCGGGTGCGGAGGATTGCCAGACCCTCCCGTCGGTGGCCCGACGGCCATGGATGGTTGTCTGACCACCGCCAGATTGTTTGTGTTTGGCGCAATTTTGGCGCGTTATCCCGCGGCCGCCGTCCTGGTGCTTGTATGTGTACGCGCGTGTCCCAGGAGAAGCTCCGACCGACTCCTTCCCAGGGTTCTCCCAACGTTCTTCGAATCGTTTCGGCCGCTTGCTATTGCGTTTGCTTTCGGATATTAGTATTGCAATCAGTCGACATCACACCGAGCAAAATAGAGCTTTCTTCACTTTCTTTGCACGTTTATCACTGGATTAACAACAACAACACTGCACCACGTTGGTGCATACATGAACACAAACACCAGTTTCCGCACACCAACTCATAGTAGGCTCTGCTGAATTCAATCGTACACAAAGCATTTCGTGTGGTGGTGACATTCACAACCGCTAACCTTTGAGCTTGTGATCCACCGATCAAACTGCCCCACTGATTACCAACACTTTACACGAGCTCTAATAACACTTGCTTTCACGTAGTGGCCGCACCAAGCGGCAAGACACTCATCGCCTTTTCATGTGATGTTTTTTTGAGTGACATTCATTTTTCATCGTACCACATGCACCACTGCCATTTGGTACACGGTTTGTAGCATTTTGAAGCAACCACAAGATTATGGAGATAGTAATACCGCCGGTAACACTTTACGCACACACACAAACATAACACGAGTAAGCCTTATTGCGTTAACAAATCTCACGCCCGTTACAACCTCGAACGATGGTCCTAGTCTTGATCCAGTAACCGGTGAAACCGTTTCGACACTCTGTCAACACACTTGGGCTCGAAATTCGCTGATCCTTCCGCTGGGTCAAACACAAAACACCGAACAAAACAATTCCGCACGTGCGAACGGCCAGTTATTACACAGTTTCTTCACAAACTTTCTTTCGATCGAACGAACCACGCACACACGCCGCAAAACACTGGAACAGCAAAACGGGCGACGCAATCACCTTCCGTGCAGTGAGCGAATGAGAATGAAACTAACACACCCCGACAACGGACTCTCGCACGGGGACGGTGTGTGAGATGATGATTCGACGACGACTACGGCGACGCCGTACAGCAACCGTAGGTGCGAGAGTGAGCGCGTTGCGAACCGTGCGAGATGCATGGGATGCTGCTGCGTTGGTGCGAGTAGCGTGGCGACGGTGAAACGGCGATACATCTCATCTTTCACTTCCCTATTCTTCCATTGTGTGTCCGTGGCCGTTGTACTGCGTTGCGCTCTAATAGGGTGTATTTATTTTGACACACTCAATCCGTGCTGTTTGGTTGTGATACGGTACGACGATCGCGTACCGGCTTGCTGCTCGGTAAATTCGCTGCTGCGCTATCATCTACGCGCGGCAAGCGCGAACCTTGTAAAGCTACTGATATCTTATTTGATTCTCCAAGTACATAAAGCCGCGCACCCGGCCGCACCCGCGCTGCTTCCGGCCGTAACGCACAAACAAAGCGCCAACGGAAAAATGGTGTTGCCGTACGGTGATTAGCTGAGGAAAGAAGCCAATCACCAGCCACCAATCCCGTATGGTGGGTGAAACAGTTGCTTGAAATGTTTCACGCCGCGTGAAACATTTCGAACCTTCTTCGGCGTAGGTTTCATCAGGTTTTTGACACTTCTGGTGCTCTGCGTGAACTGGGCGTGGCTTAACGTTTCGAAACGAACCTTTTAAAAAGCACTAAGAAAGCTTGCGTGTGTGTGTTGATGTTTATATACAAATGTAATGTAACTACACATATGCCAGCGTTTCGTTTTCCTGGGACGGAACGGAATGGTACCAAGGATCGCTTACAGCGTTGAACACGTATAGTTGGCATTGGTGGAGTGTGTGTCCTGATGCGTGCGTTTTTTTTGTTGTTGCTACGCCTGTTCCATCCCTTTAAATCATACCCGGTTCGGATCAATATCAATGCGAGTCAGGCGAGCCACAGATTGCGAACGCCACGAAAGGACACACACATCGTCCGGCGAGGATAGTTGCTCCCGGGTTTGAAATTAGCTAGCACATCCACACACTCACACATACGCAAAGGGTAAGATAGGAGGTCGGCGAAAGGACAATTACGGTCATAATACACCTCCCAAGAAACTAGGAAATACGATACGGGCTAAATGTGGTGCAATTTTGCAAGGGTGTGACTATTTTTTTGTATGCAGTTGGAGATTCAATCATCCAGAATTCACTATTTTGGGCAATAGATATTTATTTTTATTCTTCAAACTTCAAGAACGTAGAGCTACTTGTAACTCCCATTCCCACAATTGTATTCGCGGCAAGTTACGGACGGTAAAAGTATCCTGAATTGTACGATCTTTTGCAAAGTAGCTCTATTATTTAGTTACCTCTTCTGTTTAATACCCAGCCGGTGTGTGTAAGCTTTCCTTTCAAAACCCATGTTACTTAAACCGAGAGAGCGAGAGAGCCGCTTCCAAGGCTGTATATCCACACTCCGGCACTCCGGTTCTGCTCTGGTACGATAGGATACAACTCTCAACGGGGTCCTTGATTTCCTGTTCATCAACTTATACATGCCCCAACCGCTCCCTCCGACAAGTCCCCATCACCCATACGCTCACCATTAGGTAGCTCGCTTGCTGTCACCGTCCGACCTTCTTCCGATCGTTGTGTAGGGGGTTGAACCACTACTACCACTACACCGTATCATGTTGCCAACGTTGGGGGGGTGGATTCTGTCGTGCATAAAAAGTGTATCATACCCTGCCAGAACCTCTTCAACATATACTTCGTGCGACAAAAAGGTGAACCGTCGTCGGTGTGCGTCGTCGGTGGATCATGTGCACCAAGTGAACGGATCGATGCAGCCAACGCAAGCCCGCCGGATACATAGCGAAAGCTTTTGGCCATCTTTGGCCCTTATCGTTTGAGGATAGCAAAAACGTGTGTCTGGGTGTAGGAATGGGTAGGTAAGGTACTTGGAAAGTGATCCGCACCGTAGTATATATGCTGTGATACACTACACTGTAGTTATGGTTGAATATCTGGGCTAAAATGGCAACGAAAAAAAAACTGGACGTTGGAATTATTCCTTTCCGCATCGGTGTACGATAAAATTTAACGTTTTTAAGACTTTACTTTTTATTTTAAATGTACTAAAATCAATTTATTGTGAGGTAGAAAACAATTGACGAGCGAGCACGCTTTTCCTTAGAGTTCCATTGCAATATCTCGTATTTGCCACTTGTATACTACGAAATTCCGAAATTCCCTTTTTTATAATCATTTCTTCCTCATTCCTTTAACCATCTGTTTGGTATTTCTTTTCCAATCGATCTACACAAATTTTTTCCTAATAATTCCTCTTTTTGTACCTCCGGACGCATCACATCCAAGCAGCCGACGCTTGGTAGTAATTGAGTGGGTGTGAGCTTTCCTTCCGTGTTGCCAGTAGCGTCGTTTCAATGTATTCGTGTTGGAGGTACTGAGAGAGCGTGTTAGTATTTACTTTACGTAAAGAAAGAGCGTTTTCGCTACGTCTTGAAAGTGATATTATTTGTTTCTTTATTATGCTTTGGTGGAAAATACAAAGTATAAGATTAAATGAGTATTCTTTTCATTATATTCATTTCACATAATTACATAAATACTAGTTTTTTCTCCGGAGTCTATCACAAACTGAGAGGTAATTTGACTGTTGCGTATTGATTAATATTATCATCGTAGTCATCGTGTATAAACTGTATTAAAACAGTTGTTAAGTTTGCTCATAACTATCAAATAAACAAACATAGATTAGACCAAATTTTAATTTTAATTCTTCCCTTAATTCTTAATTATATTTTTTATATCTCCGTTATTATTAGAACTAGAATACCTCTTTCGCAAGTTGCCTAGTACGAGGCCCCTTATACGAGGTCACTTTAACGCCGACGCCCATAGGTAATGGGTGTAATAAGATTACTTTGGAAGCTACAACCAGTGGCGGATCTAGCCCTATAGGGTCTTAGGAGGAATGGAACTTGAACTACCAGATCGATTCTGTTGACCGAAGGGGTACATATATTGGCTCCAAAACCAGGTTCCTTAAACTAAGCCTAAGACGATTCTCCATTTCCTAGACCGGGTAACCGACGGAGGCCTAGGCAGTCGTCTTTTCCGCACACCGGGAGTTCCGCCACTGGCTACAGCATGAAATTTGTAGGTAGACAAACAGTAATTCATACATTTCTTGAAAACACCAACGATATATATATATCTTCCTCACCCGTAATACACGATATATAGCTAAAAGGCATTTAAAAAAACACATTCCTGTATAACTTTTCTACATTCCAAAGTCAAAAACAAACTAATTTCTCTCATGCTATACCATCCGATTCCGGACCTCTCAATGACCTCAAAACTGTAAACGAGACAGGGCAGAAAATTGTCATCCTTCATCTATTGTCCATCAAATCGGTACCCCTTGCACGCGGCGCCATAATGTTCACGCCAGCCCGGGTTCGACATCCGCCAAATCAAGCGACCAATCATTCTAAAATATGTCATAACCCTTGCCGCACAGTTGGGACGATTATTTTTAACCTTTCCGCTCGGCACATTCTGTGCTGCCGTACCGGGCGTTGAGGACCCCGCGTCACTCTTTTGTATCGAATTTCAAAGTGTTTTCCTTCAAGAGTCAAGAGCCAACCGGTAGTAGTAGCATGGCTGTAATGTGCTGCATGACACCGGCTTTCCTAAGCGAGTTTCCCAGTGCTGGCCCCGGAGGCACTAAATGTTCCACGATAGGGACAGTAGATGAAAAGCGTTGAAGAGGGGAGGCGAGTAGAGAGGGTGCGTGAGCTTGCTTGCTTGTTTGGTTTTGTCACGTCAGTTCCTGTACCAATTTGACACACTGCACTACACCAATGGATGGACGGGTAAGTAAGTGGATGGGTCAAAAGATCTTCGGGGCTGAGCCGACAGTGCGAAGCTCAGTTATCCCTCAGGCCACGAGGGAGAAAATAATCACGACGACATAAAACATCTGTACGGCCGGATGATGAGATACCGTGGAGGCATAAGGGGAAAGGGATACACGGTAACTAAAGTTGGTGTAACATACCAGAGATTCGATACAGATGCACAATAATGAGGGTTTAATTATTGAGTGCATTTGGTTACTCGACAATTTCTCCCAATAGATGTTTTACACTGTTTTATTGGGTTGTTACATGTGTTTAATTAAAGTTCTATTCCATAGCGATGTAATACAGGAATTCGAAGAAAATTAACTTGTCGGAAGGGATTAAAACCATATCCACAAATGTAAAGCATGCGTAGCATCCAAACTACTATCGATGACCAATTACCATCCGATGTGGCTTAAATTGTATATCAAGACTTCCGAGAACTTGCAGTGCACTTGAGCAACGCGCTATGCTGGCTACCATTTTCCACGAACCAAACACCTAAGGCTCCACGCTTCACGTTCGACGCAACAGATTCTCTTCAACAACCTGAAGTACTCATTTACCTCTCCTGCCATCCTAACGCCATCCGACTCGGAAGCCTCCCCCCAAACACTCAAGTGGGAAACGTTCAAAGAAGAATCCCGACACCGGAGCCAATCGATTTCGCTTCATCGAGCAGTCATCGAGCTTTTTTACGCTGAAAAACGCTACTCCATCTTGTTTCCGTCAGTGGCTCGAGTGATCGAGAACCTGAAGCCGTGAAATCACTGTACACCACCGTAGAAAGTACTTCAAACAAACTTCTTCAAAAAGTTCTCCGAGGTACCGACAAACGGGTTGGTATTAATTCTCATTACATCGGAAGAAACATTGACCGTCCACTATCGAGCAGTTCGGATTTGGATACCGTCAAAGCGCTAGACGGAAGGATGATGATGATGATGATGATGATGGACTGACCGAACGACCCATTGGCCACTTCATTCAACAAGCTTTGCTACAAAGTTCCACGAGTGGGCACATTCGGCTCGGGCTCATTGTGCTGGAAGCACGTAATACTGAACAGTGCCATATATGGCTGGTACGGGTTGTGGTTGCTTCTTCACACCGGCTTCTCTATACGTATCCGGTTCGTTCCCGAGCTACCCGAACTGGTTCTGAAGAGATACATCTTCAGATGTAATAATCCTTTTTAACTACTGTTTTGCCCACGAGCATCGAGCTTTAATAACTGGTAACGAAATATTCCTCGGGTCAGCCTTCTGTGATACTTACTGAAGTGTTAAATTAATTTATTATTGAAAATAAGCTAACAAAAAGTTATTAATGTGGCTCAAAGTTATATATTACATACAAAAATGCATAGAGTTTGTGTTTATTACAATATGAACACAAAGTTATTACAGACAACATGTGGCAGTTCCCTGCTCTTTCTTTCATCAGGTCAATTTTTCAGGGGATGATAATATTACCTCATCATTATCCGAACTGGCAGCATCGTCTTCCTCCTCCAGCCCGAGCGGATCATCGCAAGACATCTTCTCATCAGCAACCGAAACCGGTGCAGCTACATCCATCGCCTCCTCATCGCATACACTCGTGCCCGTTACGGACATCGTTGGATCCAGCTTATTCTGCAGTTCCGCGATCGCACGCATGAGCACACTGAAGTCTTTCTTCTTCGTTTCCAGCTTCCGCTCCAAATCTGCCCTGCTTTCCTTCAGCTGGTCCAGATTCTGTTTCAACGATTCCAGCTCCTGGACGGTATTTTTACGATCCGGTTGCTGGTTTATCGTTTTCGCCAGCATATCATACTCCATCCGGTTCTTGCGAATCTTTTTGGCCAGCACCAGATTCTGTTTGCTTTGTACGATCTGTGCCTTTGCCGTCTCAATGCCCGACTCTATCGTGTCCGAGATGGTGGCATAGTTTTTTACCTCCTGCTGCATAACGCTGGCATAGAAATCGGACTTCTTCATGTCGAATTCGCACTGTGCAAGCTGGGCTAGCAATCGATCGTAGATTGGTTGGCTGTGAGGGTAGAACAAAGAGCCAGCCGTTAAATAAACCGCCTCATGTTTATCGGTTCGCCTGTTGTTACCTGTTATCGGATGGCTCGTTTGAGTTGCACCATTTGATGAACGTTTTCAACAAATCGTTCAAGCGTCTATCGTCGCCGGTTCCATCGCCATCGATTTGCAGCCGGCGTTTGATCACTTCCTCTGTAAACAAAGGTAGAGCTTTAATCAAGTATTCAAGGATAGGAAACGTGTGCTAGAGAATTACCATCCGACATAGCTATAATTTTATGGAGAATTTGATCAACTTTTATCAAAAAGTACGTTCGAGCGCAGCAACAACACAACGCGTTTGTTTTGTTTGATGTCAAGCTTGTCAAACTTTGTTTACCCGGTAACTTCCTTCAGAAACGGCAGTAATCTTTACCAAATGGCCTTTTCCATACAAAAATGCACCAAATGTGCTTCTAAAACCAAGTTTACCATTCCAAATCATCATTCAAATGTGTAAAAACAACATTTTTGATTTATTTTCACCTTAAAATAACTCCTTCTTTCATTCTAGTCATACCAGTATTCTATTAATCTTGATAACACAATCCCATCCGATTCATACATACCTTGACCTACCAAACGTCAATATACAAACATTTTTTGTTTGTTTCCGTGGCCGTATCTCGGCACTGTCCACAATCGATAAAAGAAAAAGATAATTTAGATAGTTTTGGTACACTTTTTTCGTTCTGACCTGTCCGTAGCCAGGTCGCTGAAATGGCATCCTCGTCGAATGTTAGCGGTAACTTAGTGGATGAGCTCGAGGAAGCATTTCAGGTGAGTAATGTGCTGCGACCGTGCACCAATCAAGAACAACATGGAAGCATACTCAAATGCTAATCTGTTTCGTTATGTCTCCCCGCCAGTCATGCATACATGCCCTAACGAAGGAGGAATCCGCTACCGGTATCGATAAGGATGAAATTAAGGTGGAGGTCGATCAGACCACCCTCAAGTTCATCGATTTGGCCCGCCAGATGGAAGCATTCTTTCTGCAGAAGCGATTTCTTCTATCCGCCCTCAAACCGGACCTACTGCTTAAAGAAGAAAACTTCGATCTGAAGCAAGAAATTGGCCGCAAAGATGAGCTGATACGCAAGCATTACGAAAAGATTGAGTCCTGGAAACAGTTGCTCTCAGATCAGCAGAACTTCAACAAACCAATACAATCGATGCCACCGGATATGCGGGGCAATCTGGCGGGTGGTGCCCCGGGTGCTCCGGCAGCACTGATGGCAAGCGGTGGCATGAATCTGCCAATGCAGGTGAGCAAAACAGTACGTTCGTCCCATGCAAAAGCGGAAAATGTTTTGCCGTACTAGTAGTGTGTAAATTTTATTACATTCACGTCTTCCAGATGCAAAATCAACACCAACAGCAAATGCAACAAATGCAGGTGCAACAACAGCAACAGATGCAGCAGCAAATGCAACAATCCATGCCGATGGGTGCAGCCAACGCGCAGCTCTTTCAACAGGGTGGCATGCCTCGCGGTGTAGGGCCGGCTGGCTCAGGTGCCGGATTTCCACAGGGTGCCGGCCCGAACCTGCAGGGCCCGTTAGCGTATTTGGAGAAAACGGCTAGCAATATAGGTGAGCCAACTGTCCGGATCGGTCCTACTGCAACTGTACGCTGTGGCACATCGAGCGGAGTGACTTGATTTTTTTTCTGTTTTCTTTTTGCAGATCTAGTGGGCCTCGGCGATGGTCGAAGGTGACGCGGGCGGGGCAGGGGACGCGGTAGAGGTCGAGGCCGAGGAAGAGGTCGTGGACGTGGCAGTGTGGCCGAGTTCCACAGTGGCCCACTAACCTGAGGCTGGGGTATGGGCGGTGGCATTGCGAGAATGCCATCCAACCATGTCCCTTCCCAAGCTCGTGTATTTCCTCGTCTACCGGTTGTTGTGTATGATTAGAGGCCCTCGGCGTAAATCAACCGTTGGCGATAACACTGTTAGGAAAGAAGTTTAGGCAACAAGGAAGGCACAAAGTATATAGCAGCGAATAATGGTTCCCTCTAAACAGAAATCACCCAAACCATGGTCATGTGTCACATGCGGCCACCAAAAACAAAACCCCAAAACCAGACTTTCAGTAGGTAACACTGTTCCCGGTTAGTGTACCAACCCACACAAATTCACTACCAGCACGTTTGGCGCACACAGCTAGAAATTTCTCTTTGACCACTTACGCCAAAAATTGTCCCTATTTGTTATCTCCATCGCTCCCCAGCTCCCAATTTTGAGCGTGTAATTATGTACGTGTACAAAGCAAAAATACACACACACATACACCGTGCGATCCCCCGGCGCTCTCTGTAGCGCCACAGAGGACAGCACGCACTATCTTCTTCTTTTTATGTAAAACCATGTGTATAGCAAAAAATTGTCTACTATGAACGATCGAAAACAAAAAAAAACAGGTGCAAAAGCGATGCCTTGGCATTGGCGATCGTGTGTAAAATGTGTGCTCGCTTTCTCTCACTCAATTTCTCTTAATCCTCTCGTTCCTCATTCGGTAATCGGTTACTGCGATTACACACGCTTGTGTGGTTAATGTTTGAAGAAGCAGGCCACGATCGTTTTTTTTTTTTGGTTTGATTCAGCTGTTCAGTAACAGCAGTTTTCACCCTTTATTCTGTAGTTTTCCCAAACCCACCAGCATATCCCCCCAAAATTTGCGATCCGCCCGGTTTGTTCGAGTCTTTAGGACGATCTTCCAGATCGCTAAAATTGCGCGCTGCGAATGGAAATAGAACCACCGTTTCACTGCTTCCGAACCTAGGTACGAAGACAAAAATGGAAAACAAGCCAATATAATAAAGAATATCGGAAATAATCGATGCGAAAAGAAACGAGAGTGGTGGATTGAATTATCTCACAGCAACTGAAGAAAGAACGAAGACATCTATTTTATTCAGGAAGCGAAAGGAGGTCCCAGAGAAGGCCACAAAAGTGTGAGGATTGGCAACGGGAGGCATTTCTAGATGCAGATCCTCCTGCACAAACACAAGACAGAATCGCTTACCCATGTGCAATAGCTCAGCATCATCCACAGATAAGCCAAATATTCATGGTAAGTGTATTTGGTGGGACTAATAGTGTATAATGTACTATGAACTGCTACAACCAAAAGAACACAGATAACAGCTGAGATTTACCAACCGATAAAAGAGTACCTTAGTATCTTCTGTACTCCTTCAAATCCGGTTGAACAGCAGTTCTCCAATTACGTTAACGTCAATGAGCCGCTCAGTTTTAGCACCAGCCTGATTAATGGGAAAAAAAGTAATGAAAAGCGATGGATTTGTACTGTTCCATTTTTATGTTTCCCTCCACAAACAAACTCTAAGAATAAAGCGGGTAAAATCTGAAGCTAAGCTTGGTATCATCGAATCGTCGACGTAAGGCAAGGTAAAATTGGTTTTTGGACCTAGCTAAACGTGCTGCTTGCTGTTACGCACCTTTGGCAGTGTAGATTTGCTTTTCAAACATCGATCTTCGCGGATCATCTGCAACCGTTCGCGTGGCGTACAGGTTACGAATATAGTGTGCAACTGATCCAGGCAGTACGCAATCTGTTTACCGGCATTACGACGTAAGGCGGCCTGCTCTGCATCTTCCTTCATTCCATTCGCTTGCGTTTGTTGTGTACTTATGATAAAGCACACAATATCAGCGATCGTACGTTTAATGCTTTGCACTTCGTCCGTTTTAAACAGCCGTCTGGTAAGATATCCACGCGCGTACGCATTAATAATAGTAGCCGCCCGGGTTTGCTGGAATTCTGTCATTCGCTGTGGCAGCAGCATACTTATAACATCGTTCCCGTTCGTGTCTTGAGCTTTGGTCGTTGTATACCGAATCGAATCCTTTCCCTGCGTAAGGGACTGATCCTCCGTAAGTGTGTGCTCACTATTGTTAACGTTTTCCTCCGAAGTTCCATTGGCATGACAAGTTTGGTAAGCGGCATCATCGGTATCGGTACAAGAATCGTACGATACATCGCACAGCGATAGTTGGCTCACACTCGAAGCCGTATGGATGTCCGGTGTTTTTGTGCGAGTGACCGCACCAGCGGACATCATAAAACTGCTCTCATTGCCCGACTCCATCGCGTTGTTCGCGTGCTCCACGGTGAGAGATTTCGCACAAAGCGCTACCAATTCTTGCGTCTTTTGGCGAAAGCTTTCCTCCAGCATTAATCGCTCCTCTTCCTGCTTTTTCAACAGCTCCATCATGCGCTGCTCGTGCGTGGTTAGAGCTTGCGCGACACTTTCAAATGCACGATCCGATTCCTGTCCCGATCCCGTGGAAGAGTGACTGATCTTGCGAGAAGTTGTCTTTCTTTTCGGTCGAGTTTGCGTCAGAACCGTACTCGGTTTCTTTTGCTCTTTGGGTGATTTTTTCAGACATTCTGCTTTAGATATTCCGATTGTGGTTGGGAAGAGCTTCTTTAGCGGAGCGATAGGTTTGTCCCCAGTAACTACAGTAGGATTCAATATTTTCGACTTGCTTTTAGCGGAAGCAGTTTTAAGTTTGGATGTTTCGGTTAATTCATCCGGAGATTCTGCTTTTGCACGATCGATCGATGTAGAATGATGATCGACTCGCTGAAGATTCATCAGATCGATGCTTGGTTTTTCTAGATCGAATGTATTGGATCTAACCAGCGGACACCATCTCATAGATTCTTCCGTATTAGTTGGTGTCACCGTTCTGGTGGATGACTGCCAGCTCGAGAGGGTCCCATCATCAAGCTTCATTTCGCTGGCAATGGGATTGCTATGGTCATTCGCTTGATCTACACTTTGAGCAGTTTCGGTGTTATTGATCACGATCTTTGCTTGCTGGATTAAACCTCCAGAAGGAACTGTAATTGTTGTTGGTTCACTTTGATTTGAAGATTCCTCGTCTACGCTTGTTGTGTCAAAGGCAGTGTTCGAAACATTTGTGACAGTTTCCATTTCCTCCTTCTCGTCCGTACCATCTTTCTCGTCTAATTCTTGGCTTCCGGTCAAACTATCCCCATCGATCGATCGAGAATCAACAGTCTGAATTGCCGCCAAGGTCTTTCTTCTTTCCTGCAGTCGTTTTTCGACTTCGACAGCCTTCTGCCGGTAAATGGCCACTGCGGCACGCACCTCATCGTTAACCTATGGAAGTGAAATCGGAACGGAGTGAATTGCTTAAGCCTTCATTGTTTAAACTTTCCGCAGCAGCAAAAAAAGGGAAAAGAAGCTAACCAATGGCGGCAGTATGGGGACACCATTCAGCTTAAAGACCGACACGAAAGTACTCTCCATGCTGGTGGCAAACTGTTTCAAACAAACGGTACAGGTGAAACCGGAAGGAAACTACATCAGAAACTTTTCCTACGCTCAAACAAACTGCTCTCGCCTATGGCGACACCCGGACGTACGTTTCCTTGGAGACGATGTGTAAACAACATAAACAACCGTTTGACAGTGTTGCGGTAACGGACATATCGACAACAGAATTGGCGCGAAACGGACGACAGATGGATGACAAGCGTTGGACTTGTGGGAGAGAGAAAGAATAATTTGAATTTAGTTTGTCTAGAAAATCTGCAAAAAAGCTATAGAAAACCAGTTTAAATAGCCACATAAAACACGGTAAAAAGGCTACTTACTTCTTATCCGGCTTTTCGTTTCGTTCGTTTTCCGGTCTTAAGTTGCTGCTGAAATCGACCTCGAGAATGCTCACAGTCGTTGACCGTCATTTACTAATTCAATATATTGGACTTTCTGCTGAACGCATCAACGCCATCACTCCATTTCAGTTTAGGCCTTTCACGCCTCCTCTGGCGCCGCAGGTTGTACCATGTAATAGATCCTTTGGTAAGGCTCTGGAAGAGCGACGACATAGGAGAGCCTCAAACCAAAGGTCCTCGAAGTTTCCTGAGCCTAGGAGGGACCTCTCCAGCACCAGGTTGTAGAGAAGACAAAGCACGTTACGCCGTGCCTTACCTCCTATACTGTTATATGAAGTTCAAGAATCAATGAAGAAATGGTAAGATTTCCTTCGGTGTCTGGCGACTTGTTGCTCTTGAGATGATGGACAGCTTTTCGGATTTTTCGTCAGTGCTAGTTAGCAGCAGCATGGTACGATCTGCTGTTATGTAGAAAACATGAAAATGTTATGTTCTGACTATTTATTTACCAACAACCTTATTTTTCCACATGTTTAACAAACAAAACAGTGCCAAACAGTACGCACAAACTATTAAAAACGAATAGTGGATAGCGCTCTAGATAGAAAACAAATTCATTTCCTCCACTAGACAATGTGTAATGCTGTATATCAAGTGATGCTAGGTATTATTATCAAATGGCAAAACGAATCTAACTGAACCGACAGGGCGGGAACAACGTAATTGCGTGAAAATGCATATACTGTATGAAAGTATTCCTCAATGCAATCATCCGTACACTGGCGTTGTGTGTAATATTCCTGAAATCCTTCCCATCCTTAGGCACTTCCGGCCTTGGTAACGAATTCGACGAGCGTACGCATCGGACGGCCCGACATTCCCTTCGCTCCGGTATAGCTCTGATCGCTACAATCGCCCATCACACCGGCAATATCCACGTGCAGCCACGGCGTATCCTTCGGGACGAACTCGCGCAGGAAGGCAGCGGCCGTACAGGATCCGCCACCCTTTCCCTTGCCCAGATTGTTTAGATCGTACCCGTTGTGATCGCACATCTGGTTGCTGTAGTGCTTAAACAGTGGCATACGCCACACACGATCGCCCGTCTGCGAGCCCGCCTCGTGAATCGTCTCCCACAGCTTATAGTTGCTCGAGAACACACCGGAAACGCAGTCCCCGAGCGCCACCTTAATTGCGCCGGTAAGCGTTGCGATATCGAGGATAAACTTTGGATTGAATCTACAATTTAAAAGAACAGGAAAAACAAATAATTTTTAATACAGTTGAAGCCATTAAAGAACTGCCGTGAAGCAATTTCACTTACGTCGATGCGTAACATAGCGCATCGGCTAGAATGAGCCGACCCTCGGCATCCGTATTGTCGACGCAGATACTCTTGCCGTTCATCGCGTACACCACATCGCCCGGCTTGGTTGCCGTGCCGCTGGGCATGTTTTCGCACAGCGGAACGAATCCTTTCACGTGCACCGGTGCCTTCAGCTGCGCTAGGGCCAGTATCGTGGATACCACGTTCGCGGCACCCCCCATATCGGCACGCATCTGATCCATGTTGGCGGACGGTTTCAGGCTGATACCGCCGGAATCGAACGTAATGCCCTTGCCGACAAGCGCTACACACTTCTCGTCGTTGGAACCGCGGTACGTCAGTTCGAGAAAACGGGCCGGTTCGTTCGAACCGTTCGTAACCGACAGGAACGAGCCCATCTTTTTCTCCCTGGCCCAAGCCTCATCGTGCACCTGGACCTCAACGTTTGCCGCACTCAGTCGCTGCTTCACGGTGTCGGCAAAAATGCTCGGCGTCATATGATTGGCCGGTGTTTCCATCAGTCTGAATAAACGAATAGTGGGGGAAAATATATTTACATGATGAAAATCCGAATATAAACCGGCGTATACTCACACACGGGCAAAGTTTTGCGCCTCTGCAATGATCACGCCCCGATCCCAATCAGCCTTCCCGGTAGCATCGTCCGCAAATCCTACCGTTGGCAGTGGCGTTTGCTTTTCCTTGCTCTTAAACACCTGAAACTTGTAGTTGGCCAGCGTAGCACCTTCGGCCGCCTGCTGTGCATGCGCCTCCATGTCCTCCACCACTATCTCCGCGATCTTGTTTGCCGACAGTGCCCGTACGCCGGCTGCCGCCGCAATGCGAACATTCTCCTTCGCACCATCGATTTCGTCCAGCTCGTCCCATTTCGATGCGTCGCCCAATCCGGTCACTGCTACGGCCGGAAACTTACCGAGCTCCCAGAAAATGCGCGTCTGTCCCGCCTTCACCGGACCACAACTGGGTTGGAAGAAGAATAATGTCAACAAGGGACAAGGATCATTACAAATGTAGCAGAACCCTCATGGAGAACTCCCGGGTGGATGGAAAGAAGGCGAAATAAAAAAGGGCACGAAGTATACGAAAGAGATTTGAACGGATTCTTTATTATGCTTGTGTCGTTAATCAAGGAAACACACGCCACATGCCGCACTTTACTTTCATGTTTAAACTGTAATATTCAGAAATAATTAAATACGAAAGAGTGGACGAAGAAGAAAGGTTGTGTAACGAGGAAGTAGTGGCGCACCTCTACAGCAGAGCACTAGTCCATTTAGAGTAACGTAAATGAAGTACAGTCTAACGTTACACAAGTAATGCTAACTTTCTTTTCACTTCAATAAACTGATCACCGTCTTCAAAAGCCACATTGGGTCATCTTTCTACATTTACTATCGTTCTACTGTATACAAAAATAGCGGAACTCTTTGTCACTCTATGTATCCCTCTCACGCCTCCCTCTCTCCGTGTTTATCTTTCTCAAGCTTGATTTTTTGGTTGCTTTGGCAACAATAAATATATCTTTTTGCAGGAAAAATTGGGACATATTGGGACAATTGTACGCGTAAAGAAGTAAATATATTTTGCTGCTCGCCGATCAACAACAAATCTCTTGAGTTAAGGTCCGGAAATTGGTGTTGCGTTTGGCTTAATGGTTCGGAATGACATCTATTTTCATTGCAACTGGTGTTAACATTAACACTGAAGTGAATATCAGGATATTGAGGGATCTCGTGGTTCAATGGGTGAACCTCTCTGAAGAATAAAACACACTCTAAGACATTCTAAGGCCCCAAACAGTCTGGACCTTAACCCATTTGGACGCAGGTCTGTAAATGATCGTACCCTAGAATGTGAAGATGCTGTGAAGTCTATTGTTCTGTCGAAGGGCTACGTTTTTAAGACGTGTACTAGCTAATAAACAAAATTGAACCCAAAAACACTGAATAGGTTACTTTATGTGATAGCTTATGGGAAGGATCGGATTTATATGCCTTAAATTTACATCCTCTGTACAGTATAATGGAACGAAGCCTTTTGCATACTTAGCAAAAAGAATTACTTTAAAACAACACATTGAAGAATCGATTGCGAAGAAAACTATCAACAAATCTCTGCTGAAGAGCAACAATTGTATTTGTCTAGCCTTTTGAAACAATGCTACTATTAACGAACAAGAACACGTTTGTTTTCTTTACTTTTGTGTGTAACTAAATCAATACCTTCGCTGACGGTCTCTCTGCCTATAATTAACGAATGTACATACCATATATCCGATGCAATATGCATCATCGTTACTACGAGCTATACTTATTATGCTTCCAAGCCGGGGATGCAGACGCATTGCAAGGAAAACACACATGATATTCCCTCTATATTCCCTACAGCATTCGAATAAGATGCGCCAAACGTTCAAACAACAGCAGATTCAGTAACAGTTTGTATGGTTGCTTGTTGCGTTACTTCCTAAACAAAAACCTTCCTACACATCGCCGCGCACACATAACACACTAAAAACTAGGGCTTTTTGTAGATTTGTGCGTTCCTGCCGTTTGTTGTCTTGCCCGAAAGTACAATCCAACCCCGTTGCGGATTGTAAATGTGTGTCATCTACTCACTAAATAACGGTTCCTTTTCCCTTTTCTGCACATTACAGCGCCATTACGTCGTTTATTGTGCAGCTTAGCTTAAAGCCTTACAGTCTACTGTGTGAGAACACCACCTATTGGACCGGTTTGGGGCGCCGTCTACACTATTTCCAGAATCTTTATTACACCCTCACTGTTCCCGGCAATGATGATATTGCTCTGCTTTCGCCAACAAACCGCCGACACAAACTCGTTCCCCTCCGAGTTGCTGCGCTCCATATCCGTCGACTGGAGGCCGCTTGTTCGCGAACTACTGTTACCGATCCCGCTACTACTTCCGGTACCGGCAGCACTTCCCGTGCCCCCACCACCGCTACCACCCCCACTGCTACCGCTCGTACTCGAAAACTTCAGATTAAACAGCTGCTTGGAAAGACCTTTGTAGTAGACGCAGAGCGAATTGTCCTCGCTACCGCACGCCAGATAATCATTGTTCGTCGCCAGCCCGGCAAAGTTTTTCTCATTAATATGACCGGTAAACGAGCGCAAGCAGAACGGTGGTGAGTTGATGTTCCACAGCTTCAGCTGCCCGTCCGTGCTGGCCGAAACGATTTCGTCCGTGTTGAGAAACTTCACGTACGATACCGCCTTCCGGTGGCCCTTGAACAGGCAGAGCGGTTGCTTCAGGTTGCGAAGATCGTAATAGTTCACGCAGTGGTCCGCCGTCCCGAACGCTAAATGGCAGGAGCTTTTGGGATTGAACTTGACGCAGCACACGTTAGCGCGGGCCTCGATCGTAGCCACCGAATGGTCCACGTTTAGCGACCACAGCTTGACCCGCGCATCATCCGACCCGGACGCAAGCAGGCGCGTATCGACCTCGTTAAAGTCCACACACCAGCACCGCTTATCGTGCTCCTCGAACGTTTTCGTGCGTGTGCGCGTCTGGACGTCCCAGATCGTAACGATACCTTCGTAGTCGCTCGATGCCAGCACCTGCTTGAAGTAGCTGTTCCAGATAACGCAGGAAATTTTGCTATTGCACGTCATCTCGTTGATCGGATAGTTAATGTCCACGGCCGCATCCCGGATGGCGGTGTAGTAATCGAAAATTTTGATCCGCTTCGTAACGCCCGCGATCGCAAAGTACTCACTGTCCTTGTCGAACTCGATGCTCGACACGATCGTCGAGACGTAGTTCGAATCGTTCGAGTAATTCAGTGTGGCAAGCGGTCGCAGTGCGCTGTACTTGGAGAACTTGATCAAACTCTCCCGGAATGTGTCCAACGATGAGCGCCCGCTACTGGACCGTGTGTTGTTGTCGAGATTGGACTGACTGCTGGAGGCGTTCGATGTGGCCGCACCCATCAACCGGTCGCTGCTTAAACTGCCACCCAAACCACCACCAACACCGAGACCCGTACCCGTCCCAATGCTAGCACCGCTCGAGGTAGATCGTTCACCAACGCCGAGCGAATCGGAACTACACGAACGATCCTTCCCGAAGTACAAATCTTCACTCCGAGCCGCAAAATAGCACTGCACAAAGTCGTCGAAATGTTGATACATCCGCTGCTTTCTAGCCAGAAACGAGGACGGTGTGGACGAAAGCGAACCACCACCCGCGATCGAACCCGGGCCACGCCGTGCCCCATGCAGATTGAATCCCTCGTACGATTCGCTCGCGTTCGAGCACGTCTCGTCGATGAGCGATCGATTCGACGGTACCGCAATATTATCGATCGTGTCTATAATCTGTATAATTTCGCGCTTGATCGCCACCACATTCTCGTCCTTCTCGTCCCGCACGCTCTGCTCTACCTCCGCCACCGTCGGACAGCTGCTCTGCACCTCCTTCAGCACCTTCTCCACGTCTAGCAGATCGTTCCGGATCAGTGCGATCTCGTTCGCGATCTGTAGCTGCTGCTGTTCCTTCTGCTTGAGCAGATGTTTCAGAAATTCGTGCAACAGCCGGTTCTGGGCCGCACACGATTCCGCTTCCAGTAGCGTCTTGCGCTGGGTCAGTATCTCCAGCATCACGTTCACGTCCGACAGGGAAAGCTTTTTCGATTCCGTCGCCAGAAAGTGCTTCAATGTGTCGCCTTCACCGCCGGCGATCGCGTCACCACCACCACCACACACACCGCCCGCATGCAACTGGGGTGAGTTTTCACCGGGCAGGGATTTGTGCCGATGCAGGAGTCCACCACCACCACCACCACCGCCACCGCCAACCCCCGCTTTCAACCGGTGCTTGGTGATGAGCTCGTTTAGCAGAAAGTTCGGCACAATGTGCTCGTGGGACGCGAGCGGATAGTTGCACTTGGGGCACTTTTTCGCGACGTCGATCGATCGCGCAATGCACTGGTGGCAGAAGGTATGGCCGCAGCGCGTTATGTACGCCTCGTTGATGATGTCGAAGCAGATCGGGCACAGAAAATCGTTCGTCTTATCGTCGACGCTCGTCGGGATGCCGTTTAGTGTGGCGAGCCGTTTCTTGCTGCTGCTGTTGCTGCTACTACCGCCGCTACTACTGCTACCGGCGGCACCGATACCGGATGCTCCTCCTGCACCGCCGCTACCACCGGCCGTTCCTGAGGACATGTTCCGTTTGTTTTTTGTTTGGTCGATCACCGCTTGCTTTATTGAGGTAGTGATTGCACACCATACAGCACCAACACAAACACTTCGAGGTACGTTATCATTAATTAATCCAAATGATTACTGCTCAACGCTTTTCGACCACAGAAAGTATCGCAAAAAACCGGGACACCGGTCACCACACAAAACTGAACTAGCAAAGCCCCAAACCCCCACGACAAGTGTCAAGGCTGTGCATGTATATGCTTCTAACTCTGCACCCCGCACATTAACGAAACGGTGCGGCGCTTCAGGATGCTCTCATTAAACTTAGCTTGTCCCGCACACCATCCCCATTCACATTTCGCACAGTATACTTGGGGATTTAATCTATCCTTTCATCCTTAGAAGAGAGACACACACACACATAGATTGCACACTTCACACACAGTTCTAGACGAATAAACTAGAGAAACTAGTTGTTTTGCAAACACGGTGTACGCCACCAGGTGAGGCTTAGAACATAACAGTGGATCTGAAACGAAAACACAATGCGAAAATAAGGACTTTTGAGCTATTGCTTTTGCACGTCTGATTTCTTTTTCGCTAGGGCACTAAGGGGGGGAAGATCAGTAACCGAATCTAGTGCTTCTAGGGTGGGAGTGAAAGGGATAAGAGGGAGAAGACGGGGGGAGGGGAATGGTTACATCGACTTGTGGCAAGAGATGGGTGATAATCTCGAGTGACTGACTACTACACTGCAGAATTAATATTACACAGTTTGAAATGTTGGGATTATTTAGTTCGAACTGTGCGTGATCGCCTAGTTCGAGACATTAGCAAAAAGCCTTGTAAAAAGGGCAGCACCGAACGTTCTCCATTTAAATTCAATCTTGAATAACGTAATTATGGTAATAGTAGAAGAAAGAGGGGGAAAAGAGCGTTTTATTTTGGTGTGTACAGATAGAAATAGATAGCACAGTGCAAAGCTCAAAACAAGGGATAATATATTTTCGCTGTATTCACGTTTTCGTTGATCTCACTGTGGTTTGGTTCGTTTGCTTACTGACCTGTATGTGGGCTTGTATGTGAAAGGGCTGGCTGCATTGCAACAAATGTTTCAATAAGTGTAACACGCGCGAGAACGAATACTCCCCCCCCGTAGAACTTACATTTCCAAAATATTTGAAATTAATAAAGCAATAGACTAAAGCCTTTCTGCTTTAAAAAAAGGAGGAAAAAGGCCAATTTTCAAACTTGAATAAGCAATTACAGAGAATCCTTTAAAACCTTAGTGCATTTAGTTATATTTGCTATTTTCGAATAAAATTTGAAATACAACTGCTTTTCCATTGCAATGACGGCCGGACTTTAAAAAGCAATTAGTTATTTAATTTTTAATCATTCTCATTCTAAACCATGATGATGCAAAAACAACTATAAATTTTACGATTATATTCCAAATTTCATCGTAAAATATCAACTAAAGCTAAAGTTATTGGAGTTTTTGAAAAAAAAAAACGTAATCAATGCCCGTAAATGTCGGTCGTAAGCATAAAGAAATGAATTTGCTAATTAACACATTAGTAAACTTGAAAATAGACATAAAGTCCACATTTTGTAACATAAATCTAAAAATCTTTTGCAAGCAACAACGCCAGAAGCATCCTCCATTATTATCATATGATCAAGATAGAACAAATAGATAAATGATTATGATGGTAGGGAAGAAAACAGAACAGGAAGGAGGAGACACATTCAAGACATTCAAACGGATGTTCGAAACGAAACTGAATCAAGTTCATGCATCCGTAGGGCACACGTGTGACAGAACAGCATTGACATCAGAAGGAGTAAATATGGATGGCAACCTACCAAACGATCTATACCTTGCTCTCGCACGCTAATCTGATCCTTTTCGGCTCTATTTCTTAAAACATAAACCCACCACAAACAACGATAGGCCAATTCTACCAGTCCCGAAAGCCATCCACGTGTGTGTGTGTGAGTGTACAGGTGCCAAAGAGGTCAAACAGATAATACATGAATTAACAATAAATCCCTTTTATCCATCCGTAAGCTACTTTTGCGCGCATATGTTTGTCGACCTCCGACCCAAACCGTGAAGGCGCAAGGAATGGTGTATTGGTTTGAATTGTTTCCAAAAATCTCTCTCAAGAGCAACGTTACACATGCGACACACAGCAATCCTCTGCATCGGTGTTCTATGTCATACAAAATAGTAGAAAAATAGACACACAGCAAACAAAGCAGGCGCGCAGCTGTCCTCGATTCGAAATTGAAAAAGCCACTTTGTTGTTCGTCATCACTCTTTGCGAATTTCCCGCAAGCAAGTCACGAACTATCCTTCAACTGTGACTTTTCCTCGCCGAGCTCGCAGGCTGTCGCCACCGGCCAGGAGCGGTGCCAAGCAAACACCGAGGAAAACGAGGCAGCAACATAGCAGCGGCCAGATTGAATAGAGTGTGAAAGAAAAATGCGGGAAAGCTTCTTCGGGAAATTGCCAACGGGCTTATCGATATTAACGAGAGCACCCATAAGGACATAAAGCGGACTTTTAGTACAGCGCACTCGATTCGCTTTTCGGTTCCGTTACTAACACACATACAAACACACACCCTCAGCTGATTATGATTTTGCAGCGAGAAACACAGAAACAGTCCGTGTGAACGCAGCAGCAGCAACAGCAAAGTGTGCACACGGCGTTTTCGTCAGTGTGTCGCAGCTGCGAAGACGATACGGTGCATATACCGATGATAACGAACACCACAAACGGAATAATGGATGGAGTGTGGCGTTTATGACAATGGTGAGTGGTGGGGTAAACGTGAACTATTTTTAGGTTTGACCCCGGCCCGGCGTATAGCCACGGTTTATGCGGATCGATATGCAACGACAACGGTTTTGCTCTTTATCAAATTCGCGACAAACGATTCCGCTTCCGAAACGGTGTGTTTAAGCGATAATTAAAAAACAAGCACCGGTCCGTTAATGATGCTACTCAACGGAATGTGAATCGGATTGTTGTTGAGTGCACAGTAAAGCTGTTAGGAAACGGATTGTGTGCGTTTATGTTCAGAACGGTTGTATTTAAAAAAATGTCTACCACAGTTGCATGGGCTGCTTAGAATGTAATATAATCCCAAGCCTATCTCTTGATGAATAAGACAAGGTTGGTTGCTAACCGTCGTCACAGTTACCTTGACGATTGCAGCACCGTGCTGCAATGGAATGCCCCGTTCAAGTTGAACGCTAGTGTGTCTTCCTTATCATTTGCTCGACACCTAGCAAGCAAGCTTGCCAAGATTAGATATGGCCCAGCGCACCGGTATCACAAACAGCATCCTTAAGTAGCACCCTTGGAGCATTACAAATTTTGCACTACCTGTCCGATGTACTACTGGATAATATAAAATGGATTCGATGGTCTTTCACAACGAAACAAAAATCTAAACCGATCATATATCGTCCCGGACACTTCCTTTACTCTGGAGACTATATTTATCCGATCCTGCTATAAATCGTTACTGCTTTTGGGCATGAATTGCACGACTGGGAATTGAAACACACCAGTGTTCACCATTGCACCAGAATAAAGAGCAACTTACGCTGGGGATGATAGACGTACGAACAGTCGGTGGTCTAGTGAAGATCGAGCGAAAGTATAAATTTGATAAGAACCGCGTTGCATATACTAAATACAGACAGACAAACAGATAGAGTGAGCGAAAATGGAACATAGAACGATAGGATAGTACAGTGAACAGGAGGTATTTTGTGAAGAGTCTAGCCCACTACCGGACACACTTTGCCTATACTTACATATTAATTTGCTCGAGCAACTTTCCAGCTGTTGATTCGTTGTACTTCTGGGCGTACGGCGTAAACTTCACCTCATCCTTGCCATCCGATGAGTAAACACCCAAAACGAGGCCCTGCTTCGAATGATGCACGAAGAAACACGAAGGACCCGGTTGTGTGACCGTGGCAACGAAACACCACCAGGTATGACGTCGTCGGCAATGCCCGAATGTGCCGAAAGGTGGGTTATCGTAAGCGTACGCACAAGCAATCGCGCGTGACATCCGCCGAACCCGCCGGATCGTGGTGAAGAGATGAGAGATGAAAAGGTTAGAAACAACGCGACGGCACTCTGGCACAGGTTTGGCAGGTTATTCGTTTGCCACACGGATACGTACTTTCTTCGACATTGATGCGTAGCTGCGACTAAACCGTAGCGAACAGATGCTGCTTCGAACTAAAAATGCCATTTAACAAAATTTTAGATAACAGCACAACAGATTCATCCAATATATGCCTTCTTCTTCTTCTACGCGAATAGGTTATATATCCCTCTACTACGATACCGCTAAAGCCAATCTCACTTTCAGGCGTGCGTTCTCTTCTCTGGGTAAACAAACCACACACAAACACACACACTGTTTACGGATTCGTTTGAAGCCTGAAAATACAAAAACTTTGCTTAATCTTCATCTATTTTGATGCACTTTCCCTTAACTATTATACAATTTACAACTTATTTCATTTACCTGGAACGAACCTGCGAAAGGGATGGCGTAATCGAGCGGCGATGACAAAGGAGGTTGTCTCTCTTCCTCACCGCGAGTGTAGAACAGGCTGGGTCATCTGGTGGAAAGTGACAAGTTGACATTACGGAGAGAAGTAAATACGTTTGACAGCATGTTTGAAACAACCAATTTCCGTTATGCTTTGCCGAAGCATAATTTGGAATTATGTTTTATGCTATTTATATGAGGCAATATAACCTCAAGTAGATAATAATATACAGTGGTGCATTTCAATATAAAAGCATTACAATAAAGTTTCCTCCTTTGAAGGAGCTGAATCATCATCCTTCTTGATCTAAATTGGCCCAACAATGAACATGTTTGTTGACCAATTTACAACATTCTTTCACAATTGCTTTAAAACGCCCTACTAATCGTCTACGGTGCAAGGATTTGTGGTGTTTAGCCAAATTTCAAGTGTTAAAATAATTTTATTTTCATTTTACTTGTTTTCGGTACGTGACGAATTGTTAATGATATCCGTTTCGCTCGCTGCAATACGTCTCCTACATTAACTTTTTCCAGCATCGATAAATTCGCTATCCTATCATCGACCACATCCTGCTCTAGCTCGGCTATCGAATGAAGGTACTTATGGTACATGTCGTCTTTTACTATAAGCAAACTTCGCGGTTCTAGTACAATACTGGCCACATGATTGCGAACTAATGAACCGTTGCTTTCGGACACACTGTCCTCGATTTGATATAAGCAAACTTCGCGGTTCTAGCACAATACTGGCCACATGATTGCGAACTAATGAACCGTTGCTTTCGGACACACTGTCCTCGATTTGATCATAGTACTCCAGCACCGTATGTGACCCACAGGAAATGGTAGTGATGGTTGGATAAAACAGCGGCCCATCAAGATGAGGCATTATGCCTTGCCCCGAAAGATATTCGTTGATAAGCACATGGTTAGCTTTGATCGTCTCCTCGTACACATTCAGCTGATTGATACGATCGACATAACGAGTCAACCAGGCCGGTATGTCTTCGGCTATCATTCCCTTCGGATGAGGCACACCACCGTAATTAATCAACCGCCGATTCGATAGCTGAGTCCAGCGAGGCTTTGGAGTCCTATCGATCGCTTGCATGATGGAACATTCTTCCTCCTTTGTAATGAAATCTGGCACATAGTAAACGCTCGGCGGGCACTAGAATGAGAGGGATAAATTGCAATTGGTTCTCCATCGAATCGTTGACGACCAAATCTACCAAGTCCTACTAACATTCGGCACGATAAAGTTTTTCCAATTCATGGCACTGAAACAATGTATTTCTTCGATGTTTTTTATGGTTAAATATGCACTAATTTGTCTAGAAACGTGTGGGACATTTCGTTATTGTTCCCAAATCTGCAAAGAATGATTGTGTTTGCAAATTCAAAACAATGCACTGTCATTTTTTTTTACCCCCAAAGTTGCTCAACTGAAGCTATCACAGTGGTTGTGAACTCTGGTCAAGAATCAGAAACGATGCGAAGGAATGCAAAAGTTTTAATATTAAATAATTATAATGTATTCTAATTTATGTCTTCATTACTTCCTTGAATCTTGTGGTACATACTATCTGCAATCAAATAACAAATTTCCTCTAAAATCTGTAGCCACTCATGTCATTTCGAGTTGCCCGCCATTTCTGACGACGCTACCATTGTTCCAGAAAAACGGCGTAGTGCTGGGAGTCGCTCCCGTTTAAGCGATCAATACAAAAATGAACCGAAATCATCAGCCCAACTTTCCGGTCATTTACGAACTCCTCAAACAGCTGTGCCAAAATCTTGCCGGAGACCGATCAAGTAAGTTATTTCAAGCATCCCACGAAACATCACGCCGTTTCTATAGACCCACGCAAAATATCAACCCCACCGGAGAGCGTCTTGTTGGCAGCTGGTTTGTTTTGTTTCGTTTTCATCAACGATTTGTTGTGCATTTTTGTAGGCGATGTGTTGAAGGAAGTAACCCGACTCATCGCGAACAAACCGAACTCGATCGCAAACTATGGTGCCACATCGGTAGCGGCAAATGAATCTATGATAGTGGCACGTATCAACCGGCTGCTAGCCTCCAGAAGCCAAGCGAGCGTGAACGTATTCAATGGCTTCTATGAGGAGCTAGTTTCGATGGTAAGTTTTCGGTTTGGTAGAAGTGGGCAAATGCTAACTTTTGTTTTTACTTTCAGACCGAAAGCAAACAAAGGACACCCATTTTGGAATTCCTGTTTCATCTCGCCGACTCCGACAAAAGTGCTAGTGGCAGCGGACTGCAGGTGGATTTGCGGAACGATGCAGGTTTTGCAGGTACGCTGGACAGTGTGTTTTCAAAGCTGAGCGTAGACTCTGGCATCGGCGGAAGCCAACGGTTAATGAAATCACGGTCCGGTGGCACCGTATCCGGTTCGACCGGTAGTCTCTGTGACACGAAAGCGCTGGTAGCGGATGATGCACAGCTTCAGATTGCCGACCGTAACGAACAGGAGGATCTGCTCATACAGGACGCGATATATGCTTGCACGGGAATTGAGGGCAAGTATCTGCGTAAGAACTTTGTGACGGGTGAATTCAAGCTGGACCACATTCATGGTCGAAATCTGAACGCTTGCGATGCTGGAATGTTGCTTCGGTTGGCTGAGGTTGGGTACTTCTACAACAAAGTGTCTCGATTTATAAACCCTAAAAGTGACTCGTATCTGATGGGAAACTTTGGCCAGGGATACATCACAGCGCTACAGAAGGAACTAACCAACTACTATGGGTTGATTGCGAATCTACAGGAGAATCTGGACCGTCAGCGGCAGGCAGGCGATAGTGCCGAACGGATGACACTTATCCGCACGATGGTGTGGCTTGTCGAGCCGATGGAACGGCTGCAATGGCTGGCGGTAATCTCCGAAGCTTGCCGCGAGGTAAAGGGAGGCGCACTCGCTTCCGCTATACACAAATTTATCTGGCACGGAGATCCAATGGTACGCACCATCTCGCGCGAACTGTTGCAATCGGCCTGCATACCGCTGCAACAGATGCTTACACAGTGGCTAACGGATGGGAAGATCGTTGATCCGCACTGTGAATTCTTCATCGAGGAACTGACGGACGTCGGGTACAATCGGTTGTGGCACGATGAGTTCCGCCTGCGCTCCTCGATGGTACCGTCGTTCATCTCGGACACGCTGGCCAAACAGATACTGGTCATAGGGAAAAGCATCAATTTTTTGCGCGAAATATGCAAAGATCGTGCCCCGGTACCGGAGCGAACCGATTTGAAGAAGTGTCTCAACGAGCATCTGGACTATCTGTACAGCGCGCACAATAACACCGAGCTGCACGTGCTTATCGACAGTGTGTACCTGAAAACTTCGAAGCGCGTGCTAGACATTGTCCTCGGCCCCCATCAGCTGTTCGACCATCTGAAAGCGATGCGTGACTATCTGCTGCTGGGCCAGGGACACTTTGCGGATGTGCTGATGGAAAATCTGAAAGAGGAGCTGGATCGTCCGGCAAAGGACATCTATCAGCAGGAGCTGTTTTCTATCGTAGCAGCTGCCGTGCGTAAATCGGCAGCCGAGCAGGAGGAACCCACTGTGCTGAACTATCTGGATGTACACTTTCTCAGTCCTTGTGAGGGCGACACCGGTTGGGATGTATTCTGCTTAACGTACAAAGTTACGGGACCGTTGGTAACAATCTTCCAGCCCGTTCAATGCACCTATCGGGCACTGTTCAAGCAGCTGTGGAACATGAAACGCTTCGAGTTCATTCTGTACGGCATTTGGCGCAATCATATGTTGAGCACAAGATGCTACAAACCGATAGCGAACGATATCAGCGTGGTCAAGCAACATCTCCAGACGTACTGCTCGAAGATGATCAACATAATTACGCAGATGCAGTACTACATACTGTTCGAGGTAATCGAGTGCTCGTGGGAACAGTTCAGTGCACGCGTCAAGCAGGCAAAGGCGCTGGACGATGTGCTGGAAGCGCACGACAAATTCCTCGAACGAATTCGTACCGGCATATTTTTGGATCAGTCGACACATTTGTTTAGCAGCTGCCTGGAGCAAATATTTAGCTCCGTCCGCAAGCTGGACGAATGGCAGATGAA
>KZ061754.1:8191-62584 GCA_002091835.1 Anopheles maculatus
ACGTAGCAGTAGGCAGCATTGATAAGAAAAGTGCAAGAGAACGGAATCGGTGGATCGCCCGCGGAAAGATGCACAAACCTGAATCGCCGACTCGAAAATATCGTTCTCGTTCTCATCGTCCGGCGATGTGATATCAACATTGTCGAAGGCTGGTTGGGTGTGTTTTGCCGTTGGCTCTCCATCTCCGTGATCCAAGGTGCCATTGGTGTCCATTTTGCTGTTCAAGGGGTTGACCCGGGGTGCTTCCTAAAACTGCTAGCTAAATTCCTTTATCCTCCTTCACGACGGTCACGGCTACACTCTCACAACAATGGCTCGCTTGGAGCAGATTCTGCTGGTGCTATACTGTCGGCGCTTCTTCCGTGCAACAAAGAAACCGTTCCGGTAGACAACCTGCCGCAACGCTAGCAAACACTGCTGTATTTATGCTTTTTGGCACCGAATTTCCTACAGCACACGGTGCAGACGACGGAAATCGTAGCGAAAGTTACTTGCACTTATCTTTGTACGCAAAAAATGAGATGATAAAAGAAATTTTAACTGCTTGTCGTCAGCAAAAACAAGAAACGTCATGCGGAGAAAACGAAGAAACGGCAAACTGTCAAAATGGTGGTGGCGTTTTTAGCACAACCAGATCGAACAAGGGAAAAACTAAAACTGGAAAGAGAGAGCTACGTTTGCGGTTTTACCACAACCAGGTTGATAGAGAAAACGAGTTGGAGCACGAATTCAAAATCATTTCCTTACCAACCAGTAATATTTAATAAAATATGCTGTGAAAATCGTAGAAAAACAGAAATATTCAATTTAAGCTTGATATATAGCACAATTTAAGAAATAAATAAAAAGAACACAGCCAAGATTGATACATTTTAGCACATTCCGTCAGCGCTGAAGTGGTTGTACTAAAAGTCGTACAAACGTAAACAAACAACAGGGCAAAATAAACGTAATCCTAATTCCGTCGGTCGTTGTTTTATTTCGTTTCAACAATCTCGCCTGTGTACCGGAATTAAAGTGTAATTTAGTAAGCTTGAACCGTCGCACAAAATGAAAGACGTTACGCCAAAAACCCGTAACATCCTATCGAACGTAAGTCCACCGTCCGAGCTGCCCAGCTTCATTACGGCGAACGTGGCAACAGCTGGTACGGAGAGTGTGCCACCTTCCACCAGCAATCCCGCGGCCATCGTTGATGATTCAGTGAAAAAAGATGAAACCGAACCCTTCATACCGACCAAATTTAGTCCGGCCATTCCCGCCAGCAAGGACACGTCGCAATTTACCGCAGAACAGGCAATGGCTGCGGCTGGTGTGCTTCCGGTGGAACCGACACCGGAACCAGTTGGGCGGGATTTTGCCAACATGATACTGAACCCGGAACCAGTTGCAGCTGCATTGAGTCCAATTACGCAGGGCGGATCGGCATTGTTCGGATGGATGAAGGGTGCCGTATCGGGAAGCGGCCTACTGCAGAAGGTGGCCGAAAAGGCAAAGAATTCGGTCGACACAATCGTTACTACGCTGGATCCACAGATGAAGGAATACATAAGTGAGTGGCGCACGTTGAAATGAAAAAGGGTTTTTCGGTTTCTAAATTTTGATTCTTGTTTCACAGATTCTGGTGGAGACACGGAGGTGATTGTGGCGTCGGACAAGGACGATAAAGTGCGTCCGGTGCGGGAAGCATTTCAGAACGTATTTGGCAAAGCCACCATTATGTGAGTAATGGAATGAATTGCAACAAAAAGTAGTTAAGGTTTTGTAACAAACGAATGATATCATCTTTACAGTGGGCTACCTGCTCAAGCGGTTGGCATTGCGGCCCAACCAGTCGGTTTCGCAGCCGGATTAAAGGGTGCTGAACATCGCATCAACAGTATTAGGGCCGAAAATCCCCGTGTGGACGATCATCTCCCAGTGCTGGCGGTAGAGAATTTCGTCGTAGAACTATTCCCCGATCAGTACGCATTTTCTGTCAATATAAGGATAGCCGAAAGCAACAGATGAATAAGCATTTTCTTACCCACCCACAGATGGTTCGAGGCTGGTGCGATCGTATTGTTTGACTACGCGAAAAATATTCTCCTCAAAACGGTCACACAGATGACGCCAATCCCGTTGCCCGTCATCGCAGCACTGCAAGCCGATACGCCGGAAGATTATATGCTGAAGGATACGGGTTTTGCTACCACGGTCGGTAGCGTTATGGCAAGAAATTTAAATGTAAGTACTGCCTTGTTTAGCATTCTTTTCACTGCAAGCTATGCTCGTTCATTATGATGCAATTTTCCATAACCGAAGGGGTTTCCGAGTGGATTACGGTTCGTTCTTTGATATAATCAAAGCGGATTGCACTTTCTTTTAAATGCATTTCTCATTTACGGCTGTATCGAGAACAAAAACAACAAAAACTTTTAATCAAACTCCTGGAACTCGTGTTTTATATTTTCCTTTTGCCAGATGCTGCATGGAGTTATCGACCATTGCGCTTTACATTTACACTGTTTAATCGGATTAGCAAGACTTGCTTTTGGCCGGTCAATTCTTTCTTCCGGTAGCTTAGCTAATGGGAAATGAAGAGCAACGCAGAAACGAATCGTGGAACTATTGGAAAACATTAACCAACCGCAAACTTTTGTAATTTAGTGCGGGCTTAATGCCATCGTTTTGTGGTATTTTGCATTATTACACGCCGGTTCGGTAAAGTTTGCCGGTAGAACGGAAAGTTATTAACAGCAAAAAAAAGGTTTCGTTTTTTTAGGTTTCCAATATGCTTTAAAACAAAACGAAGCAAACGAACATACGCTTACATTATCGTTAAATCATATATGTTGGTTTATTAAAATACTAGCAAAAAGGAAAGGGAAACAAAGAATTTCGGCGAATCTGCTGCTTTTGGACCGAATGCCGGATAATGCCGAAAAACAAAGAAATGGAAGAATCCTGGTCATCCTCATTATTGGCACCTGGTGTTCATGCCGAATATGACCACAACAAATGACTTTTCGGGCTGGGACAAAACGAGGTTATTATGGTTGAACCACAACACTGTTCGTTGTCTGTTTTGCTCGTATGTACTTAAAAGCGCATCTTTCAACGGTTCTCTGCAGTTTCGCCCTTTAGGGCACTCGAATATGCACTCCGTTGTGGGAAACCGGGGAACCAAATTGGATAATTATTACCCGTTAAAGGGGAACATTTTCATAAAACGCTTTGAAGTACACAATGTGGAGAAGGAAATAAAAATTAAAACTGCAATTAAATAGAGTCGTGTTTGTATGTGTGTGTGTGTGTGTGTGTGCGGATGTGGGTTGAGGGAGAGAGCGAGATACACACAGTTGTATGGTAAACGATTCTTTTATGTGGTTTGAATACCGCGCATCTGCTCGGACACTTGTTTTAGCTTAATTGTATGTTTACGCCAAGTTTTCAGAGTGTGTCCAGTTGCAATGGAGAGCGATAAGTATGGAATATTTTTCAATTTATTGCTGGTGTTTGGAACAGTTTCGCTGACGTGATCAACACATACACACAAATCACTATCAAGTGACGATCGTTTTGGTAGTGGATCAGTTGAGTCCTTTTGAAATGTGAATATCAATTATGAGGAAATGCTTGGCAATAAGTTTGCATTTGGTACGAACCTACAATTTGTTTAGCGTGGCGTTGTGCTCGAGAGATCTTCCCTATCTCGAATAAAGAACAAACAAGTAGTAGCATGAAAGCATTAGACAGCAATTATATGCACATTTAATATTAATACTGAAATGATCCTTCATGTACCACATACTTGAGCTTTATCTTCATAATCTCCCGAAACGTTTCCTCTAAATCTTCTCTCATGCAACGTTACCAATTGTCAAGATGGTAACATTACAAGGCCCACTTAACAATAGTGTCCTTCAGATGCAACAGGACAGCTTTCCAAGCGTGAAAGTTATAAAGAAAGGTCGCAAATAGATTGGAAGAACACACGTAAACAGAACATAAGCGAAAACACCGAGACTAATGGAACGTGTTCTCGCACAATGTATGCGCTTCGCTTTGATATACTACTTCCACAACTATGAGTTGGTACTGCTTGAGAAAATCCTTCCGTGGTAGTTTTGCCCCCGGAACCACACACCCAAATCCTCGGCGATGATTTATTGCATCCAGGCGTTGCGCGTCGTCATCGTCGTCGGAGCAAAACGGTACCAGAGGAATAGTAGTGCGTGTCTTCCCAGTTTTACCCCCGTCGGCAGTTTCCCGCCACGGGGAGTGGTTGATGAAGCCACTCTCGGGATGGTGCAACTTCCTGGGAACTCGTTACCATCCGTGGTTCATAACAAACTACGCACCGCACCGTACGATACGAAAACCTGGAGAATAAAAGGCAAAAATACGTCGCCAACTACCAGTCAACCGTGGCGAAAGTGCGAGCACGCCGTTTGCCTATTAAAATAATGTATGTCCTCGACCATTACTCTGCATCGGAGAGTGGCTTTTTCTCGCACCGGGTCGCCAACGATGAAATGTGGCGGTAACGGTGTCGGTCGGTCGGAAAGCCGAGCGACTGTTGGTATCAAAGGTAGGGTTTTTTAGACACACAAAAAGAAAAGCCACACTGTCCACAAGAATAACGTAATTTTTGCTATTAATTGAACAAATGTCATCTTTTTTTGTGCTAATTCTTAAATGTGCATTTTATATGTGTAGCAAATTTGGCGTTTGCTATACAATACTGTGTAAATTGTTTTATTAAAGTGGAGCTATATCTCTCAGCTATGTCTCTTATTTTCAGATGTGGTAAGCCCTGCAACCTTATCGTACCACTGCAACCGTGCGGGTTGGAAAAGTTGGCCACAATCTGCAGGGTTGAACTCCAAAACTGCGCACCAGTGTTGACAAACTACTAACGTATCTAACGTAGGATGGGCCCGAATGCAGACCGTTATTACTATTTGACCACCGTGTGTAGCATTTGTGCGCGAGTGGGCTAGTGTTTGGCGAATATGAATTATTAATAGCCTTGCAGTCGCTTTATTAAGTGTTGAGGTACATTTGTGTTCCAATTCCTTTAAGAACACCGTACGCGACTACCGACATTCAAAATTGCAGGTATATTCCAATGCGAGCCCGCACTGTCCTCATCTTGTGCGAGATGCGCTTTTCTTTGGTGATAAAATTACCAAGAACTAGTCTTTTGCCCCGGTTGCGGGAAAAGTTGGACAACGACTCAGCATGATCCCGCACTTTGCTGCGGAAGATTGTCTGCCACACACACACACACACACGCTCTGGTCTGCTTGAGGGAGAGCGCAGTCAATTTAAACCTGTGCAACTTAGGATCCGTCTATCCTGTGTGATGATTTGGTGGCAAACTGAACGGGAAAAGGCCACCGGTGGCATCGTTTTCCGGCGCAAAGTTTTCCCATTTTACACCGTGTGTACTCCATCTAATTCCAATCAATTACATGCACCAGGGACCTGACCGTTGGAACGTCGTCTTGCCGGCGGTTTTGTGTGTCCGGACACGGCGCTTGTGTTCGCTGCGATGCAGTATGGCTGCCCGTCGCACAAGTGCACGCTCGTAATTAGGTGCACAAACGACACGTTTGCAAAGGGGTGGTTTTTTTTTTTCGTTTTAGCGTTGCAGCACAGTCTAGAATGGATGGGAAAAATCGTTTTGGACAATGACGTGAAAAAGTCTCTGCCACGGTGGTGGCGGGGTACACACTTTGTACCCTTCGGGCGCTACTGTGACCGATAGCAGACTAGTTAGTTACCTTCATTGAATGAAGTTCCTCGAGCGCGCGCGTTACCCACCGGGTAGCAGCATCATAAAGGATCGGAAAAGTTTAGGTTGAGCTGTTTTTATTCGCCGTCCAAGCTGTCACCAGTTTGCCCTGGCAGGAGCGAACAGGACTGGCTGACGAAAATTTAAAAGTGCTCAGTCACAAAGCTTCACATTGGCGGTGGGGTGAGGTGGCCGAGCCAAAAGTTTTCGGTAAATTGGTTAAAGTTAAAGTGGAAGCAGCTTACTTTTTTTTTTGGTTTGTTGGACGAGGTACTGTGCAAAGGTACTTTAAGGCACTTGAAACGCCTGGTGTACCGGTGGATATTGGATCTTTCTTGGGGAGTGGAACCTTACTACCGAATGGCACGCCATTATGTGTAGTTTTACTTCATTTTGGCGGTTCAATTTGTATCATTCGTCAAACTTAAACTAATTATTTCTTAATTTTCTCTTTTTTCTGCTTCTAAATAGGAAATGTTTTGTTCTAAACATTGAGAAACTGTTAGACAGGATAAACTACGCCACATTCAATAAGACAGTTACCATTTCGCACTGCTTGCCGCGCACATCCACTTTGTGCGGTTTATAGGTCGTTAAACTAATTGCTGAAAAGTTTTTGACCACTTTGATTGCGTAATTGTTGTCGTTAGCAGACGCTAGCCGTCCCCACCAGGCATTAGAAGTCATTCGGTAAGCACACAATGCCCGAAAGTGGAATGTGGTTAGAGCTAGAAAGTTCGTACTTGGCTGTCCACTGGCATTGGGACTATTGCTTTCGGTGTAGGTTCACATTCCAGCAGACCAGCAGATAGTTGCCGTCTCGTTCGGACGGATAAGCAATTGTTGTATAATCATTACACAGGGAACTAGGTTGCCAGCTGACAATGCAATACCATTGGAAACAGTTGGCATTTGCTTTCAGTGAGCAATACGCTGTAAATTGTGTGCATTGTAGGATGTAAAACGAAGAAAACTTTATCTAAATGTTTAAATTGTTTAATGCTGCAGGGTGGTCACGACATGTAGGAATCTGAAACAAGCAGATACGCATAATGGTATGCAATATCTGGTTTGGTAAAACGTTTCGAGACTTTGTAGACCACAAAAAAATCCAGAAGGGTTTAGATTGCATACGTTTCAGGCGTTGTGATTGTAGAAGTAAACCCAACCAACATTATGTTGAGTGAAGCAAATCACTTACAGTGAAAAACGATAGCATGTAAAACTCCGAGAAGAATTCGGTTTCCTCTTAAGCGGACAAGCTTAAGAATCTTTTCCGTATCAGATAGTAAAAGGTCGGTCCTCCTTTTTGATTCGCTGCCCTCATAACAGCAAGCATCAACCATAAAAAAAATCCCCGTTCTACACTAGCTACTCTATCGGCTCGATGATAGTGTGAACCGATGTGTCTCGATAGGAAATGGATGTCGTTGTCATGTTTATCAATCGGAATATCCCTTCGATAAGCCTTCTCTAAACTTTCGGCAACCCCTGGGAAGGCGGAACGAGCAGGTCGATTAGATGTTCTGAAAGTTGTTGATTGAAGAAATCACCCGTTAAAAGGAGCAAACGATCCCTCGTACGTTGTACACGGTGACTGCATTCGAATCCACTGGGGGACCACTTTTAAGGGAACCGGTTGATCCGTCCTTACAACGGTTCGAAGAACACATGTTTGATTTTAAGTGAAAACGGTGTTTGTGTAAGCAACTCAACATAACTCCGGAAAGAATCCCCAAATGAGAATGATATTATGTGTTCGGGCTAGGCTACAAAACATCAGCGTAAAGTTATGCAAGATTTTCGCATCATGTTTACCCCCTGGACACAGGTTTTGCCGGGTAGAAAATCTTGTTTGTCAGTTGCGCTGATTACAATTTGATTGGTGTTCGGGTAAGGACGAGTTTTCGTCCTTTTTAGCTAACAGGCGGAACATCCGTCCATTGAACCGAGCTCGAAGTACATATCATATCCTGGTCACGGCACCAAGTGTGCTTGCATCAGTCGGACCATTGACATTATACCGTATCATCATTCCGTTACACCTTCTCTGCAGAACATTGCAAGGGTATAGGGGGACATACAATCGGTTTTCGATTTTAATTGATTGTTCCCCACTGCATTACATTCGCCACTCGGGACGACTCGTTTAATTAGTTTTGGTTTGTTATATCGTGCCGATGGTGGAAGGCGATAGGAGGGAAGCTAGTGAGAAGATGCGTCGATTTTCGAGAATCTCTTTGAACGCCTGTGAAAGTGGATTCCTTTAAAACATCCCCTTAAGGCAGGTTGTTATTTCCAGTTGATTGCGTCACAGTCATTTTCCCCAACACATTGGCAATGTGTTACCTTTTTGGCAGGCACCGCATCGTGTTATAAAGGCGTCGAAACACGGACCAGGGAAAGGTTGTTCTCGTTTCTTTATCGTCCTTCGAGTTCCCTTTTAACTCTTTAGGAGGGTTAAAAGCGTTTTGCTTTGGGTGTTTGGTGGATATTTTGAGTTTAAGAAATGGAGTTCAAATGCCGTCAACAGTGCTTTGAACAATTTGTATCGAAATAAAGTATCTTAACCGCAATTACGAGGATATGGGATTTGCACTTTTACGATATTTCATTTGCGCCTGAAAGTATGCTATCTGGATTCTTGTTGATGGTTTGCTAAATGCCCAAATATAATTTGGATCCATTTTTTGGTTTGGTTTATCCAGCCCTCGTCGAATGGAACGTCGTTCAACGAAATAATTATCCACTTTCCTGAATTTTCTCTGTTGGCCACAACAACATAATCACTTACAGCAATAATTAACTACGATGCATGGGTCTACAGGTTGTGATTTATTGTGTTTAATTACTGTTCTTTTCACAAAACTAAACACTATTCAATCCGCTATGGCTATTTCTCGTGGGAATTATTGTTTTAATTAGCGGACAGCGATTTTTTGTTTTGGTTTGGTTTGGTTTCGCAATGTGATTACAAAGAATCCAATTCAAATCACGCTACAAAATGACATTAGAAAGGGATTTGAAACCGACGATACGGTTCACTGTCACGATTCGATGAAATGAGGTAATTTTAATTAAATTTTATTGCCTCTTCCACGCTACGGAATGATCGGTGTTTTTTGTCTGTGTATTGCCGGCCACCCATTTTCCGGATTGAAATCGATTAATCGGTATTGCTTTTTTTCTTTCTAGCCGCGTGTAATGAGATTATGCTTTGCGTAATGATTTCAACGTTATGATACTGCGGGAGCGAGAGAGAAAGAAAGAGAGCGAGCGAACGTGTGCGTTAAACTGCACTTCCGCAAAGTTGTGAATAGGATTCTTGTTAAATTTACTTTTTTTAACGGGTGGAAAAAACAGATTATGGGCTCCTGTTGGACAAACTTTGGCGTGCTGTTCGGAATGTGGTGTCTCTAGCAGCTAAACTTTCTGTACCACTTAATTTTCAGCTTCGGGTCGTAGCGACTAATCTCTTCTTGCAGCAGCGGAACACTTCATCCTGCCCAGGCATTATTTCGGTTGGCTTTGTGTCTTTCCTGCCGAGCTTAATCGTATCTCGCACGGGGAAGGCGGCAAAACGCGCGTCCTATCCAAACCCCGGTAGGAAAAGGATTTGCAAATCACGAACACACTGACCTGCACACGGCGAACGAGCTTTATGGTGGGCGATGTGCCTGGATTTGCGTGCTTCCGGTGATGTTTGCCCCGGTGGCGGTTGCAGCTGCTTAGTAGCATTATGCAGAAATGCTTTTGCTTGACACGATGATCAGCTGTTGGTGGTGCTAGATACACATTGCCGAATGTGCCAGAACGAGTAACGTTATGCACCAAAAACGCTGACCGTGTTCTGGGCGCTGTCATGAAGTCGTACTGGACCGGGTTTGCAAATGAGAACTCCAAAAATGATGCACCACGAGATAACTCAAGTGAAAATGTTCGTCCGGCGGGTACGACGAAGGCGCACAGTCCACCATGGAAATCCGTATCGATTGGTTATCTCTAGAAACCGCCAGGATGGACGAGCGATATCTGTGTGCCGTGGCTGTGGGGCGCATTTCAACGTCGGAGCACCCAACTCCGGAAGCGAACTGTGGCAGGAAATGGATGGCGATGATTAGCCAAAAGGTTGTAGCTTCGACTGGGAAAGGAATGTGTTGTCCCATCGAAGGTTGGAGGGTTTCAGCAAAAAAAATCAGCAGGATCGTGCAGGCAAATGAGATATGTCTAAATTGGATTATAAACTACGTTTTCACTTCGTCTGCCTCTGAAGTTACGTGATGATGTGTCGATTTCTGCAAGGAAAAAGGCATAATATTTTACCACAACGTTGCCAGTGAGCTGCGCTGCAAGGCAAAAATTGAACCTTATCGAACACAATCTACCGCAAAAAGCTCGTGGTCATCGGATCGAAAGACGACCCATGTTAGTCCGGATGTCGAAAATCTTCGCTGCAGTGCTAGTGTAAGCGCCTGCTACCCGGTACGGATGTAGTTTTTCTTGCTTCTGGTGTGTTCGATTCGCTTTTGTTCGAATCACACATCCCGGGATGTTGGGAGCTTGTTCCGGTTTCCGGCCGGAACAATCGCTTCTTTACCTCCGGTTGTTTGTAGTGAAGAAATTAAAGATTTTCTGACCAACCTGATAGGATATAGGAGCACACAAAAGTAAGTTTAGTGAGTAAAGAAAATGATTGTATAAAGCATTGAACAGTTTTAAAAAAATATTTATCAACAGAGATTATCACGGCAACAAAACAAAACTTCGCTTATTTAAAACGATGTTCGATTATGCCAGCTGCAATGTCCACTTCAATTAAGCGATTGCATCTTTTGATGGTGAACAAAATACTGTTTTTTATTGCACTCCGATTTAGATCGATCATTTCAATACTGCCGACAACGCAAAACAAAAAAATCGGAGGAGTACACAAAATGGCACGTTCCAATGAAACGCCTCAGTTTGTTGTTTGTTGGCGGTGATGGGCCATTTAACCGGAAGGCTACCGGGAACACCCGCTACCTGGAACGTAGCGGTCATTATCCGGCAAAGGGTTGTTGGTTGTTGCGTTACTTTGTTAGCTGCTAAATAAACTGGCAATTAAAACGATTGGTCCTGGATTGACCGAGGGAAACTGTGTTGGGGAAGACGGTGTGCTTTCCGGTGTGGACGTTTCCGGTTGATTGTGTGTGCGTACAGTGGAAGATGAATTGATTGGAAAATGGTTTCGGTTGAACCTGTTTTGAATATGAATGCGAGTTGTATGAATAGAATATTTGCTTCATTCAGTTGAATGAGTTCGTTTTGTCTTACCAAATGGGAAGGAAGGACTTTCGATTGAACTTTTGCTTTCTTTGCGGAACATTAGTAGCACATTTCATTAGCTTTCTTATCGGCGGTGTAACGTACGGGAAGTTTTGCTTGAAACCCGATTAGCCCGCTGCAAACAGTGGTCACACCTATCATAAATCATCCCCTAAAAACGGAACCCCCTATCGGTGTAAGGTCATTCATTTACCATTTCAAACGAGCTGCTCATTGAGCTGTGCGTATTTCGGTTCAGTTTGGTTTGTGTGTGTAGTTTTTTTCGCTACTGTCTGTCCCTTTAAACTCCAATTCTAATCTCATGCTTACGGCTTCTTTCCCGGTTGTAAAACCTCTCATCCATACAGACCTCACACACCGAATGGCATCGGTCGTACACGTCGGTTTCCCGCTCCGAGATGATACTGACCGCGGCAAAAACGATAGCGACACTCTACAAACGAGCCGTACTCGACTACGAACACACAGTAGCAGCAGGAGCAGTAGCAGCAGCAGCAGCAGCATCCCAGCAGAATCCGATGCAGGTGGACAGCGTCGTCACCGGTGGAGGCGGAGGTCCCGAACCGGCGGAATAAGAATTAATGTTCACCATCATTAGGGCTTGCCACTGTAATCACTACTAAACGGATGACTGAAGCGGATGGACAAACATGAATTAAGCAGATAGGAATGCGAGAGAAGGAGAGCGATAGAGAGACAGAGAGAGAGCAGGGTTGAAAGATATCGAAAGAGTTAGAATTGGTTAAAGTTTTTCCGAACCTCCGCAACGGGGTCGGAGTTTTATAAAATGATTGTAAAAAGAAAGGACCTGCAAACATTGATGCCCGTTGGGTAAAGGGATCTCCTATCGAGGAAGATTTTGTTTTTTTTTGCTGTTGAGACCCCAATCGAACCCATACGGACGGCTGACAGATACAAACGGCCGAACGGAGTGAGCCCAAAAGACAAGGCAAGAAACGAAAGAAATCGCATAAAAGTTTTAATGTGTTCGGTGGGAGATTCTCCGTACACGTGAGGACCGGTGTAGAATATCATCACCCTTCTTTTTATATACCTACAGCCCGAGATTCTTTGCCCGAGAAAGGAAAATCGGGTCATGATTTTCAATTTATTGATTTGACCCATGAGATTTCCTTGCGCTTAGAGTTTACACAGCAGTAGACGGAGAACGAAAAGGACAGAACGAGTGCCCTTCGACGAATCTCGTGCGCTAGAGAACGATGTCCTGATCCCGAATGCTGTTAGGAACTGTAGGCGGTAAGGTGATCGTTTTAATTTCTAGAAAGAGATAGGGCGCGCTTATCAAAATTATGACCCTAGTTTATTATAGCACTCGTTGAAACTGTAAGCCTATTATCGTAATAATAACCAGTAATAAAAGTAACGCTATATACGTTTAAAATAGCAAAAGCCACGGCTACCAAAAGCATAACAGTGAGTGAGCGTCCCCGTCGGAATGCTGAAGGTCTGCGTGGACAGAAAATTTGTTTATCTTAATTCGTTTTTATATCCGGTACGGTTGTGTCGGGCAGTGTGTTTCTGGGCAGAAATTTTTGACGGCTTACTTGTTTGCGTTTTGTATGCAAAGCGGTGGTGAAGTAGTGAAAAATCTGCATTTCTTGCAAAACTTTCGCTCGTCGCCAATGTCCACACACACACACACACCTACACCGTGTGGCAAAGGGAAATTCATCTGGTGTCATCGTTTTTTTCGCTCGTAAAACGCTATGCTTCGAGCATGCGGTAGCAACGTTTTCGCAATGGTCGACAGGTAACGTCTTAAAACGCGTTTACTCTAGTGCTGGTTAGGAGTGGAAATTAAATTATGCATTCCGTATTTGCAGACGGTGTTAGCCGGCCGGTCTGACTGTCAGCCCTGGTTTCCTGGAAATCTGGTACCTAGTTTCCGTTGGCACTGTAATCTGTGTGAAGGTGACCGACCGGTCTCCAGCTAGCGGAGCAACAGCATTGTGGTCAAGAGCCGAGTGATTCAATGCTGCTGCATTATAAAGCAAAACCACAGGAGAGCCTGGGAGAGCCGTACACAAACAGTAAGGAATTATGATCGCTCTAGTTCGTTCATTGTTTGCTTTCATTAGATGTTGGAACTTTGTAGTCGGGAAATCGGCTTTTATTGTTTTCCAGGATTTTCATCTCCACACTTTTCATTAAGGCAATAAAATGGTAGTTAAGGTAGTAGACAGCTTATAAAGGATTGTTTCACTAGATCTGTTCGATTTTTTTTTGCTTCTCGTCGGTAAGTGATAAGGTGTTTGGTAAGTGAAGAAGCATCGTTTAACCTGTTCTCAGGTAACTGTTGCGTTTATAACGAGTAGTTGCGTTGGAATTGCTATTTTCATCTGTTTGATTGTGTTTGGTTATCCTCTAAGTTTTTACGTTTTTTGTGCATTTTTATTACGATTATTCGTTTTGTTCTTAAATTTTAATGAACTTGTTTATATTCAGTGTCTCTTTTGCTCGTGGACTATATTTCTCTTCATTTAGAGCAACTTTATATACGCTTCTGCTTTTTACTATTGCTAAACGCTTTAGGTATTCGATTTGTTTTGTGGTTATCTTTCACATTTATTATTAGCAATTCGGTTCTTTCCTGTCTAGTTTTCATATTTCATATATTTAGTTATCATATTTTGTCGTAGTTTTGTTTTACTAAACTTGTAATTTTACTTCTTTTGATTGATTCATTTTCTTCTCTAGTTTTTGTGTTTATTTATCCAATGTTTTCATTTTTTCTCGTACAATCGTTATCCTCTGTTCAAGTTCTATAATTAGTTCATTTTTAATTGATTCACTTTTTCTCTTTTTCATTTTACATGATTTATTTGTCTCCATATCTCTCATTCTCCAGTTATATCATTTTGTTTTCGTTCTTTTTTACCACAGCATGATAAAAATTACGATTATTAATAGTGAACATGATGCATATAAATAATCACTGTCAGTTTCTTGTTGCTTCGTAAAAACTAAGACAACGCAGTCAATGCTGAGCCCTTGTTTCTCTTCGCAGCCTTACTAATGGCTACTGGATCCCGCTACTACCTCGCAACAATCATAATGAAGAGAGCGAAGAGAGCCCGGTGCAGCTTAAAACTAGCTACCGGTTTTCTGCATGCCGCTCATAGAAGACAAATTGCAGTAGCTTGATTGATAGGTGTCCTGTAAGAAAAGGGGTTTGCTTTCTGCAACTCAACTGGAAAAACAGCAACAACACTCGATGTGGCCCACAAGTCGCACATTTTTCTTCTCGGAAAACTAATTACACGTCGTGTGCAAAGTGAGAAAGCTTACAATGTCTTGCTGTGTGGTTATTCGCCTGCTGCCAACACGGTTGTTCAAGCAAGCAATTGCAAATGTTGCTGGGCGCTGGTTTCATCGTGCAGTAGAGCTTAAAAAGAAGCGTACTAATTCCTACACTATTCCCTTTCAGCACATTAATATGAGTTTATGTTTCACCTACTTTCGTTTTTCCCTTGCCCCAGTTGCATGATTTGTGTAAAAAGTTATTGATACGTTATTGGTTCGCTTTCGTTTCCTGCACGGGATAGTGTTTTGGGTTTTTCTTTTCGATTCATCTTAATTAAACTATCACACATCTTCGCCACCACCACGCTTCAGCGTCCGTTTATCCGCGAGTGAGATTTTTGCTCCACATTGTGCCACGGTCATTCGAAGTGAGAATCCAATTTATTTCAACTTTCATACCCACCGCGCTATCCGTTCTCGTGCAACTGAATGGGAGGAAATGTTTTGTTTTTTGCCCTCACGCTTGAACGCCTTCCGGGAAATAAGGTAAGCCTTGTCACGAACAGCAGCATTAGAACGGAGGAGGACGAAAAACAAAAACAATGATGAAAAATAGCAGTTTAGCAACAGTGTTGTACAAACAATTGGTACCTTCACACTGGGCTGCAATTGCTTCAGTGAAACTCGTCGTGATCTCCCCCCCAACCATCCGGTGTGTGAAACGGGCGCGCGTGAAAAACGAACGTGTGCACTTGTGTGCAATCGCCCACAATTATCGTCTTTCTCTCGGCTAAAAGATCCCGGCGAGAGAGGAAAAAAATGTCCCACACATACTTGCTTGAGTGAAAAGTTCACACATCGATTTTCTTCATCCGAAGGCTTTAGTGCATCGAATGTACGACGGTATGGCATGCCCGAAATTAAATGTCCTGTTTATTGTTTTGCCACGTTCGTGCATACCTTGCAGGCGCAAGCGGGAAACGGGTTGGCTGAATTGCGATTTGATTGCACACATTTGGCGCAACACACACACACATAAGCGGAAAATCCTTCGTCTCGAGCCAAAGATCGACTTACCGGTGCAGCAGTTTGGAACGATTTCCTTCGTCCCTATTTATCCCGATTTGTCATCCCGGGTTGCCTACATTTAGGTGCTGCAGCTCGGTGAAAGACTCGCCCCGAGCTCGTCTCCTTCATTATGGGCTTTGTGTGTCGCTTGCCTAGGTGGAAAAGTTTTCCACCCGTTTTTTTCCTGGAATGACGTCCGTGTCATGTATTTAACGCGCTAGGCGCTCAACCGAGTTGTACCGTGCAGCAGCCTGCTTTCATAAGGACTCTTAATCACAACATTTCATCGAAGGCGTTCGATTTTCTGATTTCGATTTCGAACGATGGTTGGAACGCTTTTTAAGACGCGCGAGACGGCTTCAGGTTCCCATTCAGGGAATCTTTTTTTTTTTAACGAGTTCCAGAACTGGAAGCTGTATTCGATTCTGTTCTTTTTTTAGCATTCAGAAGAGACTTTTTTGTTCGAAACACTTTCGTACGCCGGCACGTCGTCTTCATCATCGCCGGCTCAATCCGTTAATCGACAAATAATCTGTCGGAACAAAGTGTAGTCGCTTCAACGCGGAAGTTGCATCCCATGCTGTTGTTGCTGCCATAACCGAGTAGACAGACAGTAAGAGCGTTCAATTAAAAGATTTTCCCACCTGCGCTAAGGAAAAAGAAAGCGACCGGTGGAGGTGGATAAAGAAAAGACAGCCATCTTCCGGCTGGATCGATGTGAAACTTTTGCCACCGGAATTGAGTTTTAATTATGGCATGTTAGAATTACGGTTTACGTCATGCTTACGGTTGGGGCCACCATAATGGTGGAATGCTTCAATATTTCTCATTTATTCTTTTTCCGGCTTTTTTGCTCTATCCTAAGGCGAGTACTGTGTGTTGAGTGGAAAATTATAGCCGTTGATGCAGTTGTTCCGAGCGGAGCGAAACATGGCACATGCACATGTTGCATTATTTCGTTTGCACACGATATATTCAATTTACGAACGCAAAAAAAAAGGAGTAAAGGTTAAGATATAGCACGTTTGGCCCCAAGGTTTAGGCTAGGGATAACGAATCTTGCACACTGGCAGGAAGGAACAAACCATTAAACGTTACTACAACTACATCTTTGGCAGCTGTTTAGTGCACCGTACGGGATAAGTGATGAGAAACAGGTGAATCGTCGGGTCTGCTAAGGTACCGAAACCTAAACAGAACGCTCCGATACACTTTGGCGCAAGGTGCCTGGTACCGAATGCAGCAACGCTGTTCGTGAGTAAAAACAACAACCGTAGTAGCAGTAGTACTGCCAACTTTCTCCTCAAGAAGTATGAAAGCGCGCACGGTGAAAACACACGCCCTTCGAGGCAAGTTTTTCTACCGCGCTTGCTGGTGGAATGTGAAGTTTTAATTAGAAACTTCCGCCAGCAAGATAGGATAGAGGAAAATTGCATCAGCACTGGTGGTTTCTTCGCTAGTGGATTGGTTTAGGCAAGGGATAAACAAGACGTTGATGCTGATGGGGAACACTCTTTCGCCGAGCGCTTGTTGCGAGAGTTGTGAAAATAAAGCCATACACTAAGCAGCTTTTCGCAGAAACCGGCTCGCACTACTATCGATGGTTGTCGAAGAAAGTGTGTGAGTATTTAGGTCGTAAATTAATTGCTCAAATGCATGGGAATAGTTTCGAACCATGGTGAGGACGGTTGTAGATTGATTTGTGTTAACGACTTCATCGACAAGCTTCTGATTGATTCGATCAAGTGGGCTCGGGGATGAGTGTCTTGACAGGGATGTACTTGTTGACGGGTTGATGGGAAAGCGGTCGAGGTTGATTTATAGAAGAAGGCTCTCAATGCGAGGGTTATACAAGCATTATACGACTTGTATCATTAGAATGACATCGGCTGCAAGAAGCCCAACTATTTACACTGTCCAATAGTTTTATTTTGCCTTGTTCCAATTAGGCTGCTGATGAGGATTTCATCAGAATATCTAGTATGCCTGATAATTCTTGCTAGTTAGCTTGTTCCTGACATCTGTTCTTGGAATAGCATTAAACACGGAGACAAGAACTTCCACATATATCAGATTATGTTCGGAAACGCATTTTTTCATTAATTTTTTGCACATATTGAGGTTTACCTCGTCCACGGACTGCATCCGATGTCGAGGCGTTCATGAAACGGCAAATCTCGCCCTCGGTGGACGCCCCCGCTTTATCCACGTCAGGATGAAGCAGCTGGACTAGGGTACGTTGGAAGCACTGGCATTGGACAACCTGCAGGAGTTCTTTCTTCACAGACAAGAGGAATGGAGCAGGTACTTCAAGGCAGCGAAGAGGGTCTCGCCAGTTTTGCGGGGTTACTGGGACTCCGAGTGTACTCCATTGGCAGCCCGTTGGGCAGAAGAGGCATCTTCGAGGGAAGTTTCGGACCTGGCGGCGATTCGTAGAACATGCAATGTTAGGATAAACGTGACTTGATGAGCACGAAAAGAACGTGAGAGACTGAAGACCTCAAACTCTCAGCGAGCTTGCATATCATTTTCAATTTCATATTTGAGCTCAAGGAGCATTAGAATCATTGGAGCATTTAAGGGCATTACGACAACCGAAACAAAAGCAAGAACTGTTGTTGTTGTTTGTATAATTCTATCTTTCGTATCTTGATAGCAAAGACTAGCCGTTTTGCGTAGCACCGATGAGAATCTAACGCGATTAAATGGCCGGCAAGATCTAGCAGGTCGTTAAGCCAATAACAAGAAGAGCATTGAAGTTCTCCGTCAGGGTTGCTAGACTAAAAATGTAGATCTTTTTTTTAAGAAGTTCCTGTGTAAAATCGGACTTTTCAAATAGGAACCGATTATCCATTCTCGCTTGTAAAAGAATTGATTCTCCATTGATCTCTCCAGTCTCCATTGATTCCTTGATTGCCTGAAACTGACAACTCTAACATGATTAATACTACTGCTCAATGAAATCCACTTAAATTTACTTTGCGATAACCACATCAGTGATCTTTCTATCCCTTTCAACAGGCATTATTAGTAATGCCTTTGATGATCTCATTTCGAAACGATCAATAATACCCTCCCCACACGCAAACACGCAAACCACAACACACGTGGTTCGGAAAAAAGGGTTCAACTTCACACCGTACATGAGGTTTTTAACGGAGTTTAGTTCCGAGTTAATATGCAAACAAAATGGACGGTTATCGGTTCCCTATAGAAGTTCCTTGTGCCCACGAAGAGAGGCAAGACACCAAAGTCTCTTCCGGATGGTGGTCATCAGTTCGGTTGTAAAACTTTTCGCCAAGGGTTCTGAAAAATCACTCCACCGTTTTAGGTGTTACTTTGTTGGACGTTTATTTTCCATCTAATTGCCTATTCAAAAACAACAAAAAAAAGAAGATCGGGAGCACAAAAACAACAACCACATAGCCTAGCCAAGAAGCTTTCGAAACTAAACACAACAAGGGTAAGGGATGTGTACATAGGAAATGGAAAAAGGAGCAGCATAAAAAAGCAACATTTCCCCATCGTCCGATGGAAGGGAAGGATGGCGTTTCTGATGGATATGCAGATATGCCTTCGGAGTTGGCGAAAGTGTAGTGAAAGCCCCGAAAGGATAAGCACAGTGTGTGTGTGTTAGTGTGTTGTTTTAGAAGGCGGTGTGTTTTTGTAAGGTTTAATCCCCTTTTCTCACACACAGCTCACTCTCGCTCTCTCTCTCTCTTTCGCTCGCTTTCGCTCACACTGTTCGGAGGAAAACTATTGAAAACACAAGCAGAAAATAGGACCTAAAACCAAAACAACTCCACCGTAGAAGGAGCCTGGTTCGGGCAAAATGGGGTTTTCCAAAGGCAGGACATTAATATTCCACAGGCAGAAGCTTTCATCTTTCACCGGATAGCCGAAAATCACTTTCGCTTGTTCATCAATAGCCGTTGGGGCCGTTACCTCCAAACGATTCCTTGATAGGGTACATCAGGGTCGGCCCATTTGTGCTCGTGCTGACATCCACCGCAACACTGTAACAACCGCCACGCTTCCACCACGTCGATGGGACATGGATTCGAAGGGAAAGTTGTTTCGGATTTGAGCACGTAAAAACAACATGCTTCCAGCAATCCAGCAGCCCTTAGCACCGGTGTTCGGAGTGCGACTCTGTCTGTCTATAGTTTAACCGTGCAAAACGTTCGGTCCAGCTGACGCGCTACGGTGTGGCTTACGTGCGTGCTGACGGGCGCCGGTCGTGCTAATCAAATACTTAGTACGATGCGATACGATTGATGTCTTTCGCACATTTTCGACGACGACAAAAACAACGCACCGCCGAGAACGTACAATAATCAACCTCATTAACAATCCTGGTCGCGTTTCGAACTGGTGAAGTTGAACTGGTTTCCGAGAAACTGCTTCATGGTCCCCGCTTGTGTGCGTGTGTGTGTGTGTGTGTAATCTCTTCATTTAATGGCAAATTCTAGCCTGATATGATGCTACCAGATGACACGGCTCTCTGGTGGGATGGCCTTACAAAAGCTTCCGGTGCTGCGTTTGACTTTTGTACGGCAAATAAAAGGTTAATATGGGATTAGGGGAACAAATTAAATTGTTGATCCCCGGTCCCCTCTTTTTTATTGCTTCCGTGATGGGGATCGCCGTTCGGCGGGAGTTTAAGGGTTTCTGGCGAATGTTTTGCACGTGTGCGATATGTTCACTTTTTTAGTGGCGAGCCTACCACCAAACCCCGGGAAGCGTAGGATTATTTCCGTGTGGAGATTTACCTTGGGCGGTAGTTATAGGAAGGGGTTTAGGTTTTCCCAGGGGTTTACTGCAGTAGTCCGGGTTTGACAACAGCACGATACAGAGGCTTGTTGTGTAGGTTTGATAATGGGTTCCAATAAAAATTGTTCTTTAGTCATCAAATTAGTGGCTAGCGTAGATAAGAGCGTAGAGCAATTTGTTAAATAAATAAAAATATAGTTTGTTAATAATAGTAGGGAATCTATTGCGTGTTGTTCGTACCAGGATTTGCAGTACGGTCCTTTGCATATTTGTATATTTAATGTTTATGTTGGCTCCATTACACCGCTAGCTAATGTACCTACAGAGCGAATTCTAACTCCTGAATGCATGCAAAGAGTTTGTTTGTTAGACAGGTTATGTTTAGGGTGACTCCTGTATGAGGATTTACGTCTTACGTGTAGGTTTTGTTCATTTTGTTTAGTTTTTTTCTTCATGAGAACTATTTTAATCAAATAAAAAACAATCTTTTTGATGCCATGACCAGGATTACGTGGAAATGTCTAAAGTAGCTAGAAAAAAAAATATATATTTGTTTGTAGTGTATCTCCATGCGTTAAGCAATACGGCCATGCCGTTCTAATTGAACTAAAAAAAAAACTCCATGCGTTAGATGGTAACGTAACGTTATAAGACTACTACAGAGTGAACCTAGGTTCCTGGATTTATGCAATGGGAATATCTTTAGGAAGGCTATTCTTAGGCAGTGTTTTAGGAATCGATTACCACATAGAACTTGTAGAATAGGGAACATGTAGACATGCCTTACAAGAATCTCTTCCGAAGCACTCTAAACGTTTCTCCAATAACATCTATTACGTTTGCAATTACATCAAACAGCTAATTAATAGGCAATCACTCCGAACATTATCTGATTTTCGCAACTTTGGCCACTGGGACTAGGTAGTATTCCTAAACGAATTGTATGTAATTAGTATGAAATTTCATCAATCTTAATTCTAACCTTTCGGACAATTACTCCTAACGCTGCCGAACACCGAAGCTGCCATAGCAGGAGGGTGTATGTGTGGTCATTTACCACACGTACAACTAGTTGGCCATTAACGTTAATTGCATTGCATTTACCATTTTAGGAGCAGGTCTCGGCTAATGTTTATCATTAAATCAATCTTTCAACTGTAACGCCAAAGATTGACGGAAAATCGATTCCAGCCGTCCGTCGTTGGCCAGATGTAGAAAGCTTTTAAAATGTTGCGGCCCTGTGAGAATCCGGAGGGCAGTAAAAGTCAAAGTCCCTTCACATCAAAGTCAAAGCTCTTGACGAATGGTTCTAGATAGTGTTGTTATAGATGTTAGTAGGACAGACAATTAAACAACTCACCTGCATTTTTTATTGTACCGATAATGTCAAAACCGTCAAAAGTTTATGAGCGATTGAGCTGGCCCTGCAGAGCACACCATTTCCAGAAGGTGTCCATCATCATCATCATCATCATCACCAGATGATGGACCAACTACATTTAATGGGCCGCTTCCGAAGGTGGAATTTTCATCCGCACTAGTTAACGTTTATTATGTCTGCAGAACGCTGGGATGACCGGGGTTACGAGTCGATGCGATAAGCGAACTTCTGTCTCACCTAACAGCAAACACAGTGGGTTGAAATATTTCACGGTAATGATCATTTGAAGGGTATCCCTTTTATCCTTTTCCTCAATTATCTTCCGGAAAGCTGCTGCTGTGGCTGATGACGCTTTACTTGTAATGATGAGGCTGGTGCGGAAATCATGCAGTGAATTGTCGCTCTGGCCGGTTTGCAACGTACCAGCGGGACACACCTGACAGATGAAAGACAAACGAGCACGGAAGGCAGATGAGTGGTTATAAATTTTCATAGAAATGACGTGACATTCAACTTACCGGAAAACCGGTGGTGCACCAAAATGCTGGCACTGCCAGATGTAGATCTCGAATTCAGTCGCTCAGTCAGGCAGGTAAATATTTCAGCTCAAGGTTCCATAAACTTCAAGGGCGGGATGTATATGTAGAATTGCGGCACCGAACGAAGCTCGTATTTCAGGACAAAACGATTGGGTTCGACAACAGGGGAAGAGTGGTATGGGCACGCTGGCACGGGAAGGGGGTTGATTAATTATGTTATGGAAATCTACAAAATATGTTTTAATTTCTCAAATGTCAACGTCATGCACAGGGTGTGTGTGCGTGTGTTTTTTTTTTGCTCTCTTGCCGGAAAATGTTCCGGATGGTTCACGTTTCCTGGTGAGCAGACCGTAGGCACACCGTTCGTTATGCGTCTGCTGTGGTGGAACAGATTGCAGTTCGGTTAGGATAAATGGGGTTTGTCTGTTTGTGGTTAGATTGGGAAGGTTAGCGTCAGGTTCATAATTTTAGGGTAGAATGGCTTAAAAACATGCTGTTGAGAGCGTGGGTAGACCAGAAGGCTTGCCGTAGTTGTTGAGGATGCTTTTGGCACTTACGTTTGACAACGCAATGCGTATGAAGGCATGGTTTTGCTAGATGATTGATAGATGTGGGATAGTTTAATGTAGTACGAATTAAAATGAAATATTTCATCGAAATATTTCATCCGCTTAGAGCATCATGTCGAAATGTTTTCAACTGACAGTTACTATGTCGACATCTGTCACTTTGTTAAGTGCTGAAATAAAACCAAGGTTCATAGATTTGAGGTAAGTACGTGTACTTAAAATTTACTCATGTTTCAACACAGTTTTAAAGATATTGAAATATTCAAAGCTTTTTATTTAGTAATAAAATTGATGTTCCCACTTTTGCTAGCATTTGAAACGATTATTAAATCCATTAAACATTCTTATCTAGATCGCTTTAAGCGCTACAAAAAATGGCACCCCTTTCGCGTGAAATAACAAAAAAAAAAACAAACCCATGACAAATTTCCCGAATCAAACCCACCTTCAACCATATTTATCATCACAACACACCGATGAGATAATTTTTCATACTCAATATATTTGTGCGCTTTATCATGGAAACCTCTATCCTTTCCTCTCCCTCTCTCTCTCACACACACACACACACACATACCTGATCTAGATCACCACTCTGTACCAGCTTCGTCGGTACAGCTCGTTAGCAGTGAAATATGAGTGAGTGAACTCCTTCCACACAGCGCCCGACCGATTTCCTTGTCAATGGCGAGTCAAGTGTATTATAAATGATGCAATTTAACAAATGAAAGCAGTGGCTCCCGGCACCAGTATGCCTCAAATTTGCGTGTTGAGTTAGTTCTCTAAGGTTTGGTCTAAAATTTGGGGGAAAAAAAACAAAAAACAAAACCCGTCGTCTACGTTATCGATCGACATTTAATTCTTTCGATCAATCATTTGGATTTGTTTCGGGATGGGATCGTTCGGGAGACGTTTGGCAGATGGACTGTTTTTCAAGGCAAGTGTCACAGAACGAATGTTTGGAGGTGAAGAGTTGACTGAAGGGAGTAGAAGAGACATCCGAAATCAATCATTCGTTAGATCTACGGGAGCGTTCTTTGTATTGTCTTATAGGGAACTGGAAGAATGTTTTGTTTTATTTGATAAATAAGGTTAGTTAAACTGTGAAACTTTGTTGGTAATGTTTTATTTCTTGGAAATAGTTTTAATACTATTTCTCGTTCTTTATCTAATCTTTTAGTTCAATATAAGGAAAAGCAAAAATGTCTCCCTTTTCACCGTACAATCGTGCGATAGTATCTCCATAACGAAATCGCGAAACGAAAACTTACCGAGACTGCAATCAGACAAGGAAAAGTTAAAAGCTCAGTTCCGTTTTTCCCGTCCGCTTATGCAAATGCTCTTGCACCGAACCCTGACCTTCATTTTCACTACCCCGGAGCTGGCGACTAGAGGTAATGGATGGAAATTTAATTCAGAAATCAATCACCAATATTGTTTTTATCCACACAAAAAAAAGTCCGAAATCGATGAAGACGTTTGCCACCAACGGATCTAAAAGGAGGTCCTGCCAAACTGGACCTCCTTGGTTGAAGGGAAAACAGTTGAAATAACAAAGACAAATCAAATTGTACGAAACCTGTCGGTTGAGGGTAATGAGGATGAAACTTTATCTCACAAAGCAGACCAAAGCTTGGGGCGATCTATAGCCCCTGACGGGGCATGCAGCGGATTGGGGCAATTTATTTTTCGTTCGATCTTTTCTGGGACTTCGGTCCACTCGGGGGGGGGGGGGGGGGAGGGGGAAAGGAGCGCTCATCACTTTTGCAGCAAAAGCCAAAACCGAACGAAGATGGGTGATGCCGCTGCTGCTGCTGCTGCTGCTGGGAGAGACAGTAAATGGCCGGACGGAGTCGCTGCACAAATCCGGAAAGAAAATGGCTCCCAGTACGACGGATCGTTACCGGTGTTTGGCCGGCACGGGTAGGAAATTGAAAACAATTTGTTTGAACGCAAAACTTTATCCAAATCGTGCAAGGGTGAGCATTTTGAGGGCGGGGTCGAGTTACGAAGGATCAGTGGAAGGTCTATTATTATTGTCAATACTTTTGAACCGAATCCGTGTGGGCGGGGTTTGCATTGGAGTGCCCTCGTGGAGACGTTCGGACAATTTACTGGCGCGCTGGTGTAGTTTGTGTTGCATCAGCAGCAGGAAACAAATGATGATTGATTTTAGGGGAAATATTTTGATTAACTTCATTTGCTGAATTCGTTTTGTTTTGTGTCATACAGAAGAAATGCACCATAATGACAGCTCGAGCTCGAAACCATCATTATGAATTTGAATGACGAAATCATCCCCCATTAGACTGGGCAGTTACACAGCATTGTACATTTCCTTTCGCTTGTAAATTTATGCAAAGTGAATATTTATTCATGTCTTTGGCTATGCTTTGCCTTCTTCATTTTTTTTGTTTTTAGATCGTTTCTTTATTGTAATTAGAGCTCAAAAGTTTTGAATATCGCTCAAAAGTAGGACACTCGACTGGTAGCTTCGAGAACAGTGGCACAGTTTTTACCGGGCGGACCCATTCAAAGGCTAAAAATGTCATAATTATTTTGCTGCATAGCTCACGCCAATTAGTGAGCAAACCATTACAGCTCAACATTACGCCAAACTTTCTCCTTTCAACCTATCAACGGAAACGCACAAGTGGTTTGCAGATTCCACCGTACGATTTCAAACCATTTCAAAACGAAGAACAACATTATCTCTTGTTTTTTATTCTCAAATGAATCGACGCAGCCTTCTTATTTGTGCTCATCAATGTTTTGAGTAAAAAACAAATCATACAAAAGGGAAAAATTATGCCAAATTACCCGAAGGCAGAGCAGCGCTGTTAGTAGCGACAAAATGGGGACCATTTAGGCGGATCGTTTTGTATGTGACAGCGCGAGCAAAAGACGAGCACCATTGTGGTGTGGATGGTTGGAGCCAAATTAATTGGCCAGCTTTTGTGTACGATTCGCGTTTCGTTTTTTTTTTGATTCGGGGTGGACAGAAAGCAGAAGGCATTTAAGGGTAAACTTTTCAATCTACCGTACGGAAACTTTTTCCCGCCCGGGTAACACTCGGGACTGGTGGTTTGGGTGGGAGTCCATTGATGCTCATTAGACGTGGACATCGGTTTACTTTTTACGTACTACATGTCCGAAGTTTTTGAAGGGTGCTTAGTTCACAGATTTGCAAAGGAAATTGTATGCTAGATTTCTGTTTGAATCCAGTGTTTTTTTGTGGATATGCTAAAAAGTTGGAGCAGTAATGGTTGTTTGGAAGATGTCGGTAAACTATACTGCCGGAAGTTTTGGTTTTTTTGGGTATCTGACTATATTGATCATTGGTTAGACCAAATAATTTGCCTTATGGGCAAAGTTTATAGGTGAGTTTATCATGATCAAAACTTAGAGATAAACATTTTGAAAGAAATCTGTCGCACTTGAAAATTCAGCTCCTACTGCTATGGTTGATAATTTTATAAAGGTTATAATACATCAAATCTCAGTTAATAACTTCTAAAAAAGGCATGTTTAAGGATGTGCGTATTGGGCAACTGCTAGCGGCCTCAGCTCTAAGAAATGGGAACATTTGAGCGGTTCTTTGAACGTTATTAACGGCTGCTAATACTTTCAGTATTTCCATTTGATTACTTTATGTCTAAATTATGATCAGAGTATAGCCTAACCTTTTTGTTCGCCATAATTATTAGATTTAGAAAGATGTAGATTAGATGTAGATTACTGTACATTTGATTAAGTCCTTCTTCATGTCCAATTTTTAAACTATTAGTATTAGTTGTAATCATGCAAGAATTAGAAAAGGAACACCGCTGAGTCACCGGATTTGGTTACAGAGGTTTAGTATGAACGGAGTTGTTTACTGTATGGTTTGCCTTCTTTGTCCTTATGATCATTGAAGAATCATTAAACCTATTATCGTTTATCTGGAATGTTTTCATACATATGGGAGCAACTATCTCAGCAATGCACGCAACTACAGTAGTGTATGGAACAGGCTGCATGCATGTAGTTCCTTATGTATCAAAACATAACCCATAAATCGTCTTATAATGATCGTTAAACTAGAGGAAAGTTAGCTTGTAAATAGACAACAAAGACCAGGTACGAACTGTTTAAGAAGAGGAGCAAACTATCGTCTAAAATCTCTCCGGAATGCGCTGAGGAACTCTGGGCGATAAAAACAGTAACAGTCAAAAACCGGTTCAACAGCCCTGAAAGCTACGCACGATCGTACTCTCCCGGTGGTTGTTGCCCACGATCGTTATCTCCAAGGTCGATCGGCTAGCGCGTGCTTCTCTGTTTCGCGTTTCATGTTGCATTGTGTCAGTGTAACGGTGGAAGCGTTCGGAGTAAGATGCAGTTCATCTGGCAGAGTTTAGTTGTGTTTTTATTGTTTTGCAATCATTACAGTGAGTAGTTAGTTCTAAGATGAGAATAAGTGCAACTGGAATAACATTTAGTGGTTACATTGTAGGCCATGGAGACAGAACGGTTATGGCACATTTGGAGAACGAGGAACAAAAAAACGCCATAGAACTAGCGATGATGCCAAATGTTCGGGAATCACTTGATGGTAGGCGAAAAGAAAGAGCACCTATTCACCTGCTCGATGTTATTAAAAACATGCGTCAATTGTTTCTGGTGTTTAGATTGTCATATGCGATACTACAAATACGGCATACGAAACGTAGAGTATTCTGTCTACGATCGACCTCGTCTAAAGTTCCGAGAGTTCCCCCATCTCGCTCAGATTGGCTGGACCGGTTTGGATGGCGCCGTGCAATGGAACTGCATGGGAACGCTAGTGTGGGAGAACTTCATCTTAACATCAGCTCACTGTACGCGCAACGAGAAGTATGTCGGGCGAGGTATAGTATATCTAGACTAGAGCTAGTGTGTTAATTTTGTTTCACATTCAGGCTAGTGGCACCCGATGTGACGCGAATGGGAAATCCCCGTGAGGAACAACAGATAAAGATCGCCGAAGTTATACGTCATCCAGAATATAGAGAGGCTGGCCGACAGCACAACATTGCTTTATTGCGATTGGAATCAAAGGTTGAGTGAGTATTGGTAAGGTGAAGATCGATCTACTTAATCATGATTTTGTTTATTTTTGATAGACTTGACGCTACAGTTGTTCCTGCTTGTCTTTGGAGAAATGAAGAAATAAATTTTCTTCGTATGGAAGCGGTCAGAGAAAATGGTGCAGAAACTACAAAACATTCTAAAGTCACTGTTCGTCCTGTTCCGGGTGGTTGTGATGGAATATCTAGCAATAACACGGCACAAAGTTCTTACATGTGCGTTGATGGTAGTGACGCGGATTCGTGTTTGGTAAATAGATTAAAAAGTTTTGTGAAAGTTCTCAACCAACTTTGTGACAATATTGCAGGGTAGCTCTGGTGGTTTTCTTCAAGTATCGTTGCTCCACAGTGCAAAGATGTCTCCATTCGTCATTGCGATTGGTTCCACTACAAGCAGTTCCTGTACTCAATCAAAACTCGTGGAATATACTACAGTGCCCTCATACGTTGAGTGGATACGTTCAACTATTGAGGCTGCAGGAGAATCAGCATGGGGTTGGCAGTCTACAGAAGTTAGCTTGTGTCGTACAGTAGACCTAATATGATATTATTTTATTGTAGAGTGGAAATTTAGGGAAGCTGAATGTGCTCTTCGCTATGTAAACTTAAGGCCCTACGAAAAGGATGCTATAATTGGCGAAACGGCGTCTCACAGTATAGTGTCACCGGCTAGAAGGCACATAGAACCGAGGTATACACATGCAATGGTTGAAATACACTTTACTGGATACTTTTCGAACCTCGCTGATTGTAACGGACTAATAATAGACGAGGACACCGTACTAACGTTGGCCCAATGTACTACGAAACATGGGTAAGAGCATGCGTTGTCGTCTGTTATTGTATGCAATAGTAATTGAACTTTAATCTAGAAAACGAGCCACATACGTAATGTACCTGAACAACGAGCGAAACACTGTTGTGAAGCACTACAATCATCCGGGCTATCGTGAGGGACAGTTGTACAATGACATCGGACTGCTGAAGGTACAAATGCGCTTCACATTCTTTGGGTTCTTTGTACCGCAATGTATTTGGCTTGGTGATGAGATTCCTGACGGGAAGATAGAGTTAACTGGTAAAGGAAGACGCGACCTCAACCACTTTAGTCTACACAATGAATCCGTGGATGTGTTTGGTAAGCAATGAGCACCTTAATAGGAATGATAGGAATGTAATCTTTAACTTTTCTGACCACTCTAGAACCACAATCCTTTGAGCTGATACCACGTGCTGATGTACTTCCACTTGGCAACTGTTCATATCCGGCAGAGTTCTCGAAGAATCTACCAAGAGGATTAACACAGGAACATTTGTGCTTCGGAAACGAACCGTACCTAGTGCCAGAAACGTGTACACAAACCTTCGGTGGGCCAATCGGACGTGAAGCAAACAGATTCAACAGACCGTTTAGATATGCGTTCGCACTTAACTTGGTCGGTCGTGACTGTGGTTTCGGATGGGCAGCATTAGGTGTTCGGCTTGCGTCGCATGTTGACTGGTTAAAGTCGATACTACTACCAGGCTACAAGAAGGATAGTGGATCAGTTCACTTTTTGCATTCAGATTTAGAAGAAAATGACACCTGCCGTCATGCGGACGGTTCCGGTGGGTTGTGTGTGGATGCCGGAAGATGTCCCAGGATACGGTACGACTTCTCGGTCAACCGTCAGGTGGTGTTTTGTAGCTCGTCTAGTGTTGTTTGCTGTCCGTATGAAAATATAGTGAATGAAACATCTGCGGCTGGTCGGGAGCTGGATGAGTGTGAAGAGCGTTATAAGGAGGAACGCAAACGTTCGACGGACAAGTTGTTCGGAACTGGACCCCTGAGTGATGATTTTCCACATTTGGTATATTTTCGTCTTGGATTTTTGTCTTATTTTGAGTGTTCAGTGCATTAATTTATATTTATTTCTTTTTGCAGGTGGAAATCGGTTGGCAGACAAACGGCGATGTAAAAGTTAGTTGGAACTGTAGAGGAACTATTATTGGTTCCAGGGCTATTCTGACTAGCGCGAAATGTGTACAGCAGCAACAAACCAACATACCCACCTTTGTGCGACTTGGGATGAACGAAACAGCACCGGTGGTAGACGTGCAGCAAAAAGTCATACATCCGGAGTATGATAGAGCTACGGGCAAGAATAATATAGCAGTGATCAAGTTGAAGGACTCAATCGAAGGAAGATCCCCTACAAAATATCCTGCTTGTATCTGGACCAATCAAACTCATACTCCGTTTGATCTGATTCAGCTTGTAATAAGTAAGTCGATAAATGGTCCAGTATAGCAACACTGTTAATTTGAATATCTATTCACAGATGAAACGACCGACGATTACGTTTCTGCCACAGCCAAATACAACACGGATTGTGAAGATTCTGAGCAGCCATTAATTTCCAGTCAGCTTTGTGTTGATGTATTTCCCCCCAGCATGGTGATCTCGGAGGGCGATCCTATGTTTTGGTCTAAACCATTAGAGGACGGTACAATGGTACAGTATTTGGTAGGAATTATGAGCCGCACTGCGGCTAACGATAGGTCAGTGAAAATCCACCATAGAATGGCTTTGTACGTTGGCTGGATAAAAACTATTTTGTAGATAATGGTTCATGAAGTCTAATAAACATCAACATTGAAAATATTAAACCAATTATTAAAATAGGTGCTTTAATTCATATCGATAATGATTCAGAGTGTGTGAATTTTTAGGCGATTTTTTTCAGACTTGATAGAGTTAGAGCCAGCGGCCTCGATGACAACTGATCCGTAATATATTGTTAAACTCCACAGTATGCAAACGAAGATCGAACACGTCTAAGGAAGCAAAATCTTGTTAAGTCAAACTGGTTCTGGCTATGCACAAGGGCAGACAGTATGTTATGAAAATAAAACCGGTTATCAGTGCACAGCGCATTGAATCGATTTAATCAGTGGTATAAATATGAAATCAACCGGCATATATGGCACACACAGGCACACACACATTGAGAGAGCAAGCGATAATCGTATCGTCGATTGAACGCGATCTTCAGTACAAGTTTGAAGCTCGGCAAGATGTTTCCTCTGTGCTTCGTGATAGTCTTAGCCTTCTGTTTTCGATTTGGTAAGAAAAGTTTTAGGTTAGAAGCTAGCGAGTGTTTCTCACAAATTAATTTTGCATTTTTCTTAACAGCAACAGGAAACATTTTGATTCCTGGAGGCGATCGTAAGGCTCCCAACATATTCGATGTAATTTTGCCTAACCAAAGAGAGTCATTAACCGGTACGTTCTCGTGTTTATGTTCGATTTCTTCGCTGATCAACGTTGAATACTTCATTCGTTTGTAGATTGTTACTACCGGCACTTTAAGTATGGTAAAAGTTCAATCAATAAGCCAGCCTATGGTCGACCTACCTACCTGCGAGAGTTTGCGCACATGGCAGCGATAGGATGGACACAGCCGGATGGCAGCATTACGTGGAACTGTGGTGGTTCGTTGATATGGGAAAACTATATTCTAACAGCTGCACACTGTGCCGAAGACTCACAGTAAGTATGAGCTGTGGCATAGCATTAGACATTGTAAACGAGGGTTAATTGATTATTTAAATTGCGTTAGGAATGCTCAGCCGGATGTGGCACGATTTGCTGATCTGGATCTGTTCAATGATACAGACGATCGATATGCTCAGCAGCTAAAGATTGTGGAGATTATACGGCATCCAGAGCACAAGTTTCGGGCACGTTATCACGACATTGCACTGATGCGTCTGGAGCACAGTGTGAGGTAAGTTGATGATTGTGCCTATTGGCTGTAATTGATCTTAATTTTGTTTTTTTCGGCTTCAGTGTGCATGACACCGTAGTCCCGGCCTGCCTATGGACGGATGAGGAGGTTCGTTTCAAAACATTTGAAGCCACTGGCTGGGGAGACACCGGTTTCGGTATGGAAAGTGAAGGACAATCAAAGGATAGTGTTGCAATTGCTAGTCTCTATTACAGGCGCAGAGAAAACACCTATCCTGCTGAGGTCGGGACTGTGGTTTCGGTGAAGCGGCTATCGGTGTACGGTTGTCGACCCATATGCCCTGGATGGAATCGGTGCTGCTTGCGAAGGCAGACGAGGACGAAGACAGACCGGAACCGTTCATATTTTTAAACCACGATCTAGAAGAAGGCGATCCTTGCACGGTGAATAGTACAGTGTCGGGAGTTTGTACCAGTGCAATCGATTGTCCCTTTATGCTGCACCGCTTTCGTCAGAATCAACCGGTCCGCTTCTGTCAGAGTGGATCAGTTATGTGCTGTCCGCGGGAGTACGTTCGCAATGAAACGGATGCAGAATGGAGAGAGATAGACGGTTGCGCAAACGCACCGATTGAGGCGGACGAAGATTTCGATCAAAATCGACATGTGGTAAGTTTCGGTAGATAGCTAATTATTTTTCGCTTTGCTTAAGCGCACCGTTCCTTCTAATATCTGTAGGTCATCATTAGTTGGACGGTTGGGCAAGAAGAACAAGGTTGCATCGGAACAATGATCACTACTAGAACCTATGTGACAGCGGCCAGTTGTCTGGAAGGTGCCGCCGAACCGGTGTACGTACACGTGGAACCTAGAGATCTTCCAATGGAAGTTTTAATCGTAGTGAACGACATAATCGTTCATCCAGAGTACGATAGCGTAACAAAACGCCACAACATTGCACTGGCATCCACCACTGTTCGTGCAGAAGCGTATATGGGCAAGGTACCGGTGTGTTTGTGGAGTAATGCAACGCATACACCATTCTATCTACAGCAAGTTGGTTTATCAGGTATGTTTCCATTTTATCAAGGAGCAGGATAACGTTTCATCACAAAACAATCCCTCCTTTCCAGAACACCAAGATCCGAACATAAAGCCTGCCTTTACGAAATTCAACACTGACTGTGAACGATCGTTCGGAAGAGGTCTGGTATCCGAAGAATTGTGCCTGGATGTGGAGTACCCAGAGGAAGAAATATTTGTGATTGATGAAGGTACACCAGCGTTCTGGACACATCAGAAATCGATCCACTATCTCGTCGGCATTGCAAGCCACAATGCTACGAACGATAGTAGCGTATTACTTCACACTCGGATTGCACCTTATGTGAGCTGGATTAAGAGTGTTTTGTGAGAAGTTGAAATTGAAGAGTAGTTTGATATGTAGCAAGAACATTCAAAATCGACAAAAAGGTTAAAAATTTTAAATCTAATGCGTGTGCACAATAACTGTGTGTACTAAATGGTCTTGAAAATGGCGTGATCTGAGAGTTTAGGTATCAAAATAATATAATGTATACATTCAATAAACTTATATGGTTCAAAAAATGTTCTATTTTTAAAAGAAATCCTTATCTTGGTATGAGCTCATTAGGTAGACGTAAGGGGTAGTTTGATTTTCTTTATTTAAGAAGGTTTGCATAGTGGTCGAAATTCTAGAATAATATATACAAGTACTGATCATTGATGATCAAATGTTTGGGTTCAGAGGAGACTGCTTCAATTAGAGTCCATGAATTGCTTGATTTTGCTTTTCAGTTAGCTTCTACTAGTCTATACGAACACAAGAGATATATTAGGCTTATCTTGATAAAGAGTTGGATCGTATTCAACACGTTAAAACCCTCTGACAACCCTCACACAATAACTAAATGTTTTATGATTTATACCGATACTTACTGCAATAACATAGAACTACTTCTTACAGGAATCATAAGATGTCAACTTTTAACTTTGAACGCCGAACAAGAGATATTGTAAAGCATAGCTAAAATGAACTAGATTTAGAAAGATTTTCGTTATGTTTCGTTAAAATTATGTCATCTAGACTTTTTTGGAGAATGTTTTCAATCTCATGTTCGCTCTGTAGCAAACAAAAGTATCTCCAGTACATCATTCCATCCATTAATTTCAACATAAACGGTTGATTTCCCTTTCCGTTGTATAAGATTTTATTGTGCTTCTGGGCAAACTTTTGCAACGCTTCACATCTTCCTTTGTTGTCAATCAGACATAGCGACAAAGGAGAGAGAAACGATTTCCATAGTAGATAATAAAAACGGTCACGCCTAATGTAGTTATCGGGATGTAGCATTGTGGACCACCGTATCGAAGGGAACAACGCTGATATTTCGAATTGAAATCGCTTACTACTTCCCTGCTATCAGCCATTTTTGTTGTTATTGTGCTGAGTAGCCTGCGGCAGCACATGTAGTTCGGAAGCTAAACAAAAACAAATGTCGGGAACTTTCTTTCTGACGGTTGCCGAGCAGCATGATATCAACTTCCCGACGCACATCCGGCTGGACGCTAATTGATTTCTTGGAATTGTGATTACTTCCTACGATTTACAACGTTTTCGCCTTTCTTTCGCTTCGGTAAGGAATCGGTAGGGAAGCAAGCTGATGGGTGGGTAATTTTAACGCTTCATGCAGATGATACGGATATGATAAGGCAAGCTGGAATGGTTAAACTAATTGAATAATAAATAGAATTACAGGGCGAGGATAAAATACAACAATCTGACAAAGAGTTGTGTATGGTGTGCACACTGGAAGGCAAACACCGAAATGGGGGAACTCACTAATGAAAGCAATTGAGCGACATAATTCAGTATAATGACTGCGCTGCTGATAGGATCAGCTTACAGCAGTTTTTGTTTTGTTTTCGTTTTTATATCGTACCAATGAATTCTCAATTCTTAGGATTTCTTTTCCACCACTTCTAGTAACGTTTGAAACTATATACCGTGTTTATTGTGGCGAATCCCTTTTTCGGGCGCTATCTCCCGGAAGCAGGTGAAACGGTAGACTGCGTACGTGGCGGAAATTAATGCCGACTCTCGCCTTCGCCCCCCCAAAAGAAAATGGTGCCGGAACTGATGTGTCAGTGGTTCCCGGTGGCGTAAGTAAATTTTCTCCGCGTGACGGTTCGGTGCATTCGAGGAACGGCGAACTTTGGCCGTCAGCCGGCTGGTGCTGGAAGAAAATTAGATAAAACAACAACGCTGCCTTCCTTCGCTGCCTTAGAAGTGAAGGCGACGTTTCGTTTGCTGTGTTGCTGTGCGATGCTGGCTGGCTGATGGTACACTAAGTGTTGTGAGACGGTGTGTGTTGTGTGGTTCGAAATGTTGACAGGCGCTGCGTTCAAGGTTTTCCTCGGTGCCACGAATAGTTTATGGTGGAAATATAATTACATGCGTTGATAAACATGTTTAGCATTGAGGGGGCTTCTTGCACGGCTGGAAGTTGCGAATGCGACGGCTGAGTGGTTGGAAAGTTTGTTAAGTTTCGAGATGGGTTTAAAAAAGTATTTAGGTTGTAAAGCACATCGGAAATGACTTGTTATTGCTTATCCTTATTGCTTATTTATTTTAAGAAAATTTAATGTATTATAGATTGGATTAAGAAATAAATAATGTTTCACAGATGTGTCTTATTATGATTTACAACTTGCTTCAAGGACTTGTGTTCGTTGTCGGTTCCTGTTTTTGTTTAATGCTCGAAAAAACAGACAAAAAAAAGGGGGATAAAATCTCCTATTGTCCATATCACATCTTCCCATATAATTCCGATCAGTAAAATTGTTTTCCTCATGAAAAAATCATAATTAAAAATTAATAAATTCGTTATGCACATAAGCGAATAATATTTTAATTTGTTTACTTTAAATCTACAAATCAATATGGTGAAACATTGTTTGAGGAGATACACTAGCGCCATAATACATATTTAAAAGTAGTAAGTTTGTATAAGAAACTTATCAACGAAGTGACACAAAGGCAGTTATGTCTTTCTTTTCTTGCTGTGTCATATTTGCACTTATTTCGCGCCCGAAAACTGGCTACCAGTTTGAAAAATCCCGCTGAGTAGACACATGTTACACGTGGCACTAGAACGCAAACCGGTAATTCAATAGCTTCCATTGATTGCTGGCAAGAAATCAAACGATCACTTGAGGCGTGTTGGGGCGTGTTTTTTTTTGCTTTTTCCCTCCTTACTTATTGCTACATAGGTACGATGGTTATCAGTACCACCAAGAGGTAAAATTGTCTTCCATCTGGTGGTAGGGAGGATGAAACGAGCGGGAGTAACGCATCACGAAAGCGCACGTGTACATAAGTGCTTTCTTAAAAATTGGCACCACACCGAAAAAAAAGCGAAACACGAGTTGCGAAAAGAAATGTTCTTCTTGTTATGGTTGGAACTTTCTCGTTGGGAGTACTAATTAATGTACACGATGATCACTACTAGAACCTATGTGACAGCGGCCAGTTGTCTGGAAGGTGCCGCCGAACCGGTGTACGTACACGTGGAACCTAGAGATCTTCCAATGGAAGTTTTAATCGTAGTGAACGACATAATCGTTCATCCAGAGTACGATAGCGTAACAAAACGCCACAACATTGCACTGGCATCCACCACTGTTCGTGCAGAAGCGTATATGGGCAAGGTACCGGTGTGTTTGTGGAGTAATGCAACGCATACACCATTCTATCTACAGCAAGTTGGTTTATCAGGTATGTTTCCATTTTATCAAGGAGCAGGATAACGTTTCATCACAAAACAATCCCTCCTTTCCAGAACACCAAGATCCGAACATAAAGCCTGCCTTTACGAAATTCAACACTGACTGTGAACGATCGTTCGGAAGAGGTCTGGTATCCGAAGAATTGTGCCTGGATGTGGAGTACCCAGAGGAAGAAATATTTGTGATTGATGAAGGTACACCAGCGTTCTGGACACATCAGAAATCGATCCACTATCTCGTCGGCATTGCAAGCCACAATGCTACGAACGATAGTAGCGTATTACTTCACACTCGGATTGCACCTTATGTGAGCTGGATTAAGAGTGTTTTGTGAGAAGTTGAAATTGAAGAGTAGTTTGATATGTAGCAAGAACATTCAAAATCGACAAAAAGGTTAAAAATTTTAAATCTAATGCGTGTGCACAATAACTGTGTGTACTAAATGGTCTTGAAAATGGCGTGATCTGAGAGTTTAGGTATCAAAATAATATAATGTATACATTCAATAAACTTATATGGTTCAAAAAATGTTCTATTTTTAAAAGAAATCCTTATCTTGGTATGAGCTCATTAGGTAGACGTAAGGGGTAGTTTGATTTTCTTTATTTAAGAAGGTTTGCATAGTGGTCGAAATTCTAGAATAATATATACAAGTACTGATCATTGATGATCAAATGTTTGGGTTCAGAGGAGACTGCTTCAATTAGAGTCCATGAATTGCTTGATTTTGCTTTTCAGTTAGCTTCTACTAGTCTATACGAACACAAGAGATATATTAGGCTTATCTTGATAAAGAGTTGGATCGTATTCAACACGTTAAAACCCTCTGACAACCCTCACACAATAACTAAATGTTTTATGATTTATACCGATACTTACTGCAATAACATAGAACTACTTCTTACAGGAATCATAAGATGTCAACTTTTAACTTTGAACGCCGAACAAGAGATATTGTAAAGCATAGCTAAAATGAACTAGATTTAGAAAGATTTTCGTTATGTTTCGTTAAAATTATGTCATCTAGACTTTTTTGGAGAATGTTTTCAATCTCATGTTCGCTCTGTAGCAAACAAAAGTATCTCCAGTACATCATTCCATCCATTAATTTCAACATAAACGGTTGATTTCCCTTTCCGTTGTATAAGATTTTATTGTGCTTCTGGGCAAACTTTTGCAACGCTTCACATCTTCCTTTGTTGTCAATCAGACATAGCGACAAAGGAGAGAGAAACGATTTCCATAGTAGATAATAAAAACGGTCACGCCTAATGTAGTTATCGGGATGTAGCATTGTGGACCACCGTATCGAAGGGAACAACGCTGATATTTCGAATTGAAATCGCTTACTACTTCCCTGCTATCAGCCATTTTTGTTGTTATTGTGCTGAGTAGCCTGCGGCAGCACATGTAGTTCGGAAGCTAAACAAAAACAAATGTCGGGAACTTTCTTTCTGACGGTTGCCGAGCAGCATGATATCAACTTCCCGACGCACATCCGGCTGGACGCTAATTGATTTCTTGGAATTGTGATTACTTCCTACGATTTACAACGTTTTCGCCTTTCTTTCGCTTCGGTAAGGAATCGGTAGGGAAGCAAGCTGATGGGTGGGTAATTTTAACGCTTCATGCAGATGATACGGATATGATAAGGCAAGCAGAAATGGTTAAACTAATTGAATAATAAATAGAATTACAGGGCGAGGATAAAATACAACAATCTGACAAAGAGTTGTGTATGGTGTGCACACTGGCAGGCAAACACCGAAATGGGGGAACTCACTAATGAAAGCAATTGAGCGACATAATTCAGTATAATGACTGCGCTGCTGATAGGATCAGCTTACAGCAGTTTTTGTTTTGTTTTCGTTTTTATATCGTACCAATGAATTCTCAATTCTTAGGATTTCTTTTCCACCACTTCTAGTAACGTTTGAAACTATATGCCGTGTTTATTGTGGCGAATCCCTTTTTGGGGCGCTATCTCCCGGAAGCAGGTGAAACGGTAGACTGCGTACGTGGCGGAAATTAATGCCGACTCTCGCCTTCGCCCCCCCAAAAGAAAATGGTGCCGGAACTGATGTGTCAGTGGTTCCCGGTAGCGTAAGTAAATTTTCTCCGCGTGACGGTTCGGTGCATTCGAGGAACGGCGAACTTTGGCCGTCAGCCGGCTGGTGCTGGAAGAAAATTAGATAAAACAACAACGCTGCCTTCCTTCGCTGCCTTAGAAGTGAAGGCGACGTTTCGTTTGCTGTGTTGCTGTGCGATGCTGGCTGGCTGATGGTACACTAAGTGTTGTGAGACGGTGTGTGTTGTGTGGTTCGAAATGTTGACAGGCGCTGCGTTCAAGGTTTTCCTCGGTGCCACGAATAGTTTATGGTGGAAATATAATTACATGCGTTGATAAACATGTTTAGCATTGAGGGGGCTTCTTGCACGGCTGGAAGTTGCGAATGCGACGGCTGAGTGGTTGGAAAGTTTGTTAAGTTTCGAGATGGGTTTAAAAAAGTATTTAGGTTGTAAAGCACATCGGAAATGACTTGTTATTGCTTATCCTTATTGCTTATTTATTTTAAGAAAATTTAATGTATTATAGATTGGATTAAGAAATAAATAATGTTTCACAGATGTGTCTTATTATGATTTACAACTTGCTTCAAGGACTTGTGTTCGTTGTCGGTTCCTGTTTTTGTTTAATGCTCGAAAAAACAGACAAAAAAAAGGGGGATAAAATCTCCTATTGTCCATATCACATCTTCCCATATAATTCCGATCAGTAAAATTGTTTTCCTCATGAAAAAATCATAATTAAAAATTAATAAATTCGTTATGCACATAAGCGAATAATATTTTAATTTGTTTACTTTAAATCTACAAATCAATATGGTGAAACATTGTTTGAGGAGATACACTAGCGCCATAATACATATTTAAAAGTAGTAAGTTTGTATAAGAAACTTATCAACGAAGTGACACAAAGGCAGTTATGTCTTTCTTTTCTTGCTGTGTCATATTTGCACTTATTTCGCGCCCGAAAACTGGCTACCAGTTTGAAAAATCCCGCTGAGTAGACACATGTTACACGTGGCACTAGAACGCAAACCGGTAATTCAATAGCTTCCATTGATTGCTGGCAAGAAATCAAACGATCACTTGAGGCGTGTTGGGGCGTGTTTTTTTTTGCTTTTTCCCTCCTTACTTATTGCTACATAGGTACGATGGTTATCAGTACCACCAAGAGGTAAAATTGTCTTCCATCTGGTGGTAGGGAGGATGAAACGAGCGGGAGTAACGCATCACGAAAGCGCACGTGTACATAAGTGCTTTCTTAAAAATTGGCACCACACCGAAAATAGAGCGAAACACGAGTTGCGAAAAGAAATGTTCTTCTTGTTATGGTTGGAACTTTCTCTTTGGGAGTACTAATTAATGTACACGACGAACGCGACGCAGGACGGTAAGATACTCAAGCATTGATTTTTGATACTGTGCGTTTGTTTGTGGGTGTGCCATTCTTTATCAAAAACAATATACTGCTTGTCTTTTTTTCATAATATACTTTTGTCTGTAAATCTTAAGCTTAAACTTGCTTGCCATTCTAATGATGCTGACAGGCAGCAAGCGCACACATACAACAAAGACAGAGAGTTTGTTTAATTTTCGCATTATGTATTTCATCCACTGAGTCGCATCGTTCCGTTGTGTTGTAGATGGAACTGGTAAACGTTGAAGTGAAGCATTATCTACTGACCACATTTGAAATATGCAAGCTCTCTGTTATGTCTTGATGTTTGCAATTGTTCTTTGTCAATATTTGCAGAGTAATCGATCAAAAATCTATGAAAAGCGTAGCAATAGGTGGTCTTGGGTTGGGAAGTACTAATATTATAAACAGAGGTAGATGCCATCGTACTTAGGTGTACAGTAAATGTTTGCTGTGGACTTTAGAGTTGTATGGTTAAGAGAACTAGCAGTATAGATTTGTTATGTAGAAAAATAAATTTGTGGGAAGAAATCGTTTGTTTTTGTATCTATAAAAATGAGAAGAGATTTAGAGACTTAGAAAAATCCAAATTATATAGGGCTAAACATACAAGATATCACCTTTTTGGGGATGTTAATTTGAATATGGTTATAAAAATTATATTTATTTGGGTAATTTAAAACCACTGCTTGTCTTGTGTAACTTGTGCAACTTGTTTAATTTTACGTTTATCATTATCAGCATTATCCAAACAGTGTTCTTAGTACTTGTAAAAGCAATAATACCTATCTCATTAACTAAATTGTTTGCTGTTATGTCTAGACTCAATCCAGAATCGCGAACAAATTGAAAACTAATGCATAAAATATGGAGCAAACGAAACAAGTTTTTCCTGGGTAAATCAGTACCTTAGAGACGCTGAATTTGCGTACCCCAGCTTGGAAGTATGCACCAAATCAAGAATCAATATCGCCTGATTAGTGTTAATTGTGCCGTTATGCTGTACGGCTCTCTATCCTTTGGGGCGAGATGTGGCCCTCACCATTCAAATAGACTGTTCGATAGCGGCTTCGATGCTGTTTGAATAATTGATCAAAATCCAATGCCCAGATACAACGCTTTCATTCGGCGCCGCATTCAGTTGCTTCACCCCGAAGCTTCACGGAAGTCGGTTTAATTATTTGACGGCAATCATTTATGCATCAGCAGTGCGTTGATCGGAAGCGGGCGCTATTGGTGCGGTTTCTGCAATGCAACGCTTCTCGACCACGGTGATGGAAGGAAGTTCAATTCTCTGTACTACTTCAGGTGCGTTTGGATGGCAGGCAAACCACCCCGAATTCGAACAAGCTGTTGAGCTTTTGATTCGAAGTTTCCATAGGGTTTATTCCCTCGGCGTAAGGATCAATTGACATTCAAACCGATGGTTTAGCGTTTGCCGCACCACATTTAGGCGTGTTAGATGTTTTCACGTAACGCCCTGAAAAGCGGTAGTGGGCCATCAAACACACACACAAGGCTGATGTTGTGGCGCAGACGTCGAGTAACATCGTAACTGGTCGGGTCGACGCGCTTACATCTTCTTCATTCGGTCGAACAGCTCATCGAGCTCATGCAATGCACGTCGTCGTCATCGCCGTACTTTATGACCTTCCGAGGTATGGTAGAGTCGTTGCTGGGATCTGCGGCAAACCGGGCGAACAGGCAACGATAAAGAAAATCGACCCATCCTGACGATGATTGCCGACGTCGTTTCGTTTCGGTTTGTGTATCTGCTTATTGCATGTTTTTGTTTCTGTTCTGTCTATACTTTACGAGCGACGGCACTGGTTGGTGCAGCTTGTTCGGTAAAGTCGTAAAAAACTTGACATGCCGTGTGGGTAAATGTATGGCACAAAGAAAATGTACAGTGCAAAACTTTCAAGGTTTTAGGCGATAGAGAATTATTTAAAGTGGTACCATTTCATTTATTTAAAATTTATTTGGTTGTTTCTTCTCTTATAGGAACTTATTTCTAGAAAAATAGATTTAATTTGGAATTAGAATCAACAAAACACAAACTTCAACAAAATAAACTATTGAAATGGAGACAAGCAATACCCTATAGTTGTATGTTCACTTCGAATATGTTATATCGTCTTGTGCAAATGCTAAAAACAAACATATACCGACGTACCGCCAGCTCGTCAACACACTCAGACGAGAAAGGTTAAGAAGTAAACTTTGCCAATATTCTTCCCTTTGCAAACTATCGATACGAGCTTCTTAAAACTTCAGCCATCATCATGACGATGTGACGCGTCGTTGCGTTTTGTCACCGGGAGTCACATCGTCGAAATGTTGCTACACCAAAAAACCCTGCCAGTAGTAGTAGCTGTAGTAGTAGTAGTAGTGGTGGTGGTACACATCTAGTACTTCCGGTTGTTTTATCACTGTTGGAGCATTTCGTTTTATTTCCTTCGTGTGTACACATGGCGAAACAAATCGAAAGAAATAAAATGAAAATCAAGAGAGTTGCTGCAAGTTCGGTAAACCAGCGACGACCAAACATTTGCTCTTTGTGACCCACGGTTTTCCCTCTCTCTATCTCTCGTTTTCTTCTTCTCTTTCTTTCCGTGCAAAGGGTGTACAGGACATGAATATGTCACAAAAAGTAGTCCCCACCATCAACGGTACGCATGCATGCATTTGAATACAAACTTATCTACGCTGCACATGAATCGTGTGTACATCTTGTTTATTTTATGGCGTACGTAGGAGTACGTATTCCATCGCACTGTTGGGAGGAGGTGGTCAAACGTTTGCTATTTCACTTTTGGCTATGAATATCTAATTAAATTATTTTTTATAATAATTTTTAAACAGGGGTGAAATTGTTACTTTTCGAATACTATGCACCGCAAGCGATAGTTTTTCAGTGATTTTGATTGAAATTAATAAACAAAATTCAACTGTGGTATTTCGTATAATAAAAAAACAGTTTTTGAATTTTTATCCTGTTTTTATTGCAAGTTTTCCTTCCTTAGAAATTGTAAAAATTATTCCAAAATCTCCTATTTTCGATGGAGGCGCCCAGTATTTGACAGTTTTTATTTATTTAGAGGCTCGAATACAAAAATATCGTATTTTTGATTACGATTTAAACCTTACTGCCCCATAGTCCTAAGCAGCATCGGTAACAGGACGACATGAGTTATGGGTAGCGGGGAGCATGTAGCACATTGCTCTGGGTTCTGTTTCCGTTTTTGTATAGAGGCTGGATTAAGTCTTTTAGCACAACACTTCACAAAATAATTCCCTCATGAGTTAGCTCTAACTCGTTGCCATACTCACACACACATATACATACACAAATTCGGGAGCGAAGTTAGCATGGCTTAATGTGGAGAAATCTTTTCCAGTGCTAAAAATCGCATACCAACCACCAACGCACGCTGATATGGATGCAACGTTTCCCGTAGCTGCGGCATTCATGAACGCATAGAATTTAACATAACAAAAATCCTTGGAGAATATAAAGTCTGTACAGTGTCAAAGCTTTCGGACACAACGTTTAAACTGTTCAGAGGGCACAGATCAACGGTTTATACCCAGTGTTGCAAATGGATTTGTGGTTGCGCCGTACATGTTTTACGCAGTTAGCAGTAGCTATACTGGATGCTATTATGAAGTTGGTTTAAGCAGATAGGGAAGAGAATAGATGGAAAAGTTATTGGAAAGGCATTATGCCAACGAGTCGCTTCCTGTTTCGCTCAAATAACACACACAATCTTGATCAGATGATGATATTTCATTGCTCGTTTAGGACATAGAATCGGGCTGATGTACATGTGAATACAAGTTAATAATGATGTGTGGATCGCTAATTTTATGTCATTACTTGCCTGCGAGAACGTGGAGGCAAGTAGATAACACACGAGGAAATAGTTTGGTAAGGCCTTTTTCATACAAACTATTTGCGAGAAGATTGGAAATATGAGGTCAAAAAGCTCTTCTGCCCTTGTGAAAAGTCTGGTTTGATTATTTATTACTAAAACGGAAATAAAAATAAAAGATGTCTTTCACTGAGGAAAAACTTAAATGAAGAATCTAATGTACTCAATCCTATTTATTCTTATAATACGCCTTTAAAAAATCTTAAATCAAATGTAAAAATGAAAGCATGAAGGGAAATGATGAACGATTATTGGTTCTGATTCATTTATTCTACTTCAAACATAATGTTGACTGTTTACCGTTTTGTTGTTGCTTCTTCCGGTTCATTATTGGCTTTGAACAATAACATCCAACGATGAAAAACAAACAATCATCCGTCAGCGTCCCTTCTCTCGTGCTCAACGGTGAGTGGGCATTACTCACTGGTAGAAACTGCTGCATGAGAGCACTCACCAGAGCACTAACCTTTGAAACGTAAACAAACGTTGTCTGTCTCGCTTGTGACGGTGTGTGAGTGTTGAGTAGATGTTGAGTGGGGGAAAATTTGTTCCAGCAAATCGGTGAGTTACTTAGCTGACCTTGAATAACCATTGTTCGTGTGTGGGTAGATAAATAGGGGAAGGCACTCAGTAGCTCAACAATATTTCTCTCTTCCGTTTCGCATTTTCACACACTCAGAGTGGGTTACCATTTTTGAGGCGTGCTTTTATCCGTGAGATAGCTTATATGAGAACCAGATTGTTCATACGTCTGCTAGTTGAAGCGAAGGTGTTACGGAACCGGAAATGCTTTGACATCTTGCCGTCCTATTATTAATCTCACCACAACGATCGTTACAATCGGCTGGAGGGTGTTACATTCTTCGTACAATGTCCAGGAGATTATCTCATTATTTGATTGACTCCCAGCAGGTGTCACATAGAGTTGATGTGTGTGTGTCTGTTTGTTTGCATTATCGCGAAGTGTTATGATTAAAGAGTAGATGATTCTGGTCCCATTCGCGTTCATTAGAAAGGGCGATGTGAGTAATTTAATTAGACAGGTCGCTTTTTTTCCTGTGTACAGTGTGATGCTGTATGGGAACTGAGACACTCGGGGCTTTTTTCAATGTAGTTCGTAATAATATTTGATTATGAGTTGCTTATGGAAGGATCAGGAAACATGTTTATGTAGACTCACCGTGTGTGATGAAGTCATGGAGTGTGTCATGGAGTACGAATATAATAGAGCTGGTAGAATGTTGTGCTTACCGGAATATATATTTATATGAAATTTTGACAGAAATGGTTCTTTTTTATTTCAACGAAGGGAAAGAAAAAAATCTGCAACAAAGTTTCACAGATCATGTCTCTTTGCGAAGCTTTATTTTCCACCACAGAATTGTTTACCAGCTTAATCGTAGGGCTAGTTAAGTGTGTATGTGTCTGTGGTTATCAGTGCGTGGTCACTGTTGGATTAAAACGGTTCGTTAAAATATACCATGCAGCGCATCCATCCCATCGCACACTGTGCGAAATCAGGTTGGATGGTTGAGGGTTTTGTTTGTATTTTATTAAATTCTGAGTGAGTTCCTTTGTGCGTGGTCCACTGGTCCAGCGTTTGTTGCGTTAATTGACAATTTGTGTTGCGGTTAGGTGTATGGGCATCGAAGCAACGAATGCAAAACCACATGCTGGTACATGTACGTAAAACAAGTGATGTTGAATATTAAGTATATTTCTTGGTAATGCTCCTGGGAAGAAAGAATGTTGATTATATTCACTTTTAAAAGAGTGTTATGAATGTCAATTAAAAGTTATTAAAAACCAGGTGACATCATTAATTTTCATAAAGGGCTGGGCGTCTCCATTAATAGTAACAAAGCACTGGGCGGCTCCATTGATAGTAACAAAGTACTGGGCGTCTCCATCATAAATTTATGAAAAATCGTACAGTTATTAAACATTCCTCGAGTTGATCTTAAAACCTTCGCAATTCCAAGTGGAGATTGAATCAAGATGGATATTTGAAACGAAATTCTTCACCGCACTGATACAGGGAATGTTGAGAAATGTTATAAAGGTGCGAAATAACAAGAAAAAATGCTTCTTTTTCGCACACAAACGGCAACCTATTCATCATACTCATAAGCGGGCTGTGTTTTACGCTTCAATTGCTCGAACAAATTTCGTGCATGCGATGGCTTCCGAGTATCGATTGCGATCTGCCCGATGTACAATATTATTGTTTCGTTTGAAGCTTAGCGCGGTAGCGGTTCCTGCTACCGTGTGCACAAATATTTTGGTTGGAAACCATCCCCAAAGACAAAGCAGGTAAAGCGTAACGTTTGACTAATTTCGTAGAATAACAAAATGAATTTTATCGGACGCACAACACCATGGCAGCAATGCAGCAGCAACTTGAAAGGGCATATTCCGGGCAAATGTTCTTATCGTGTGTTCTTGGTAGGGACATTCTTTCGGTGTCACTTGTGAGCTGGCACGCTCAATCAGTATTATAGGGACGCCGCCTTCAACAAGTGCCAGTGTTGGATGGTTGGGAAATGGGAAAACAAAATTCCAGTAACCGGTGAAAATGATTGCGAAAATAAAACAGAAACAAGCACCAGTGATTAAACGTAGTGAAGCTGTTTTTGTATGTGTGCGTTTCTTTTGCAACTGTCTTTAATATTTATAGACCGTAAATAAAGTTTTCGAGGAGTGGCATAAAATACTAAGACCCTCATGAAAAGAGCCATTCAAGAATGAAATGGGTTCTGCTATAAACGCAGGGTACGTGTTTATACATTTTAGAAGGTTTTGTTGATCTGCGGTTCGTTATCATGATTTTTAGCACGATTTGAAGGACGAAATATATTTTCATGAGGAGATCTATTCAAACGAAGCGTTATTAGTGGTCAAACGCACTAAAGCCTTCAAAGTTGTGTGAAATAAACACAGCTCAGCAATTTGATGACCTGTTCCATCCATCACAGATGATATTATTTTAGTAAAAAAAGATCCCAAAAAGCTAAATGTAACAGGAGACACCTTGTGCTTTGACGATCTTTGCTCCCCAATATTTGAAAAATGCTACAAAAATAAATGAACCAAAATATTGCGGCAAAAAGCAGTGAAAATTCTACCTTGAAATTCATAGCATTTCATCGATGAAGTTTCACCCCTATGGGTGTGCTAGGGTTTTGAGTTTGGTGAGGGTGAAAACTGATCTACGCTGCCAGTTGGATGCCAACATATCAAGCCAAAAAGTCTTTCTCCCAGTGTCTGTGTATTGTGCCGTGGTGTGCACAGCTAATGGTGCAGAAGATAATACGCTTCTTGGGCGACCGAACCGGTAGCGAGTTTTTTTTTGTTCTGCTCAACCTCCGATCGGATGGTAAGAATTTCAATTTTCCCATCACCGCAATGTCTAGACAGAATAAGCAATCTTTTGAAATACCGACCCCAAACCTCCCGGTTCGCTACACGTTGCGCATCGATTACCGGTTTTGGTTTTATGGCACTTAGTTTAGCCGCGAAACCACACGGCTCACGTCTTTCAAGTATACCGCAGAATGGGCTGTCGCTATGTGCAGGTTGTTCCTTTCCCTTTTGTAATGGAAATCAATGTGCAAATGGTGGCTGAGATTGTGCCGCACCGGAAAGTAATTCAACGAGCTGCCACACGTCGAGTGAATGGAAATGGTTGTACTAAAGGTGTGCGAGCAGGCACTAGTAATAGACACTTTTACGGGAAGCGGAAAATCGTTCAAGCGCTCTTTGTAATGAATAAGTTTTTCGGGGTAAAGTTTTAAAGGTTTTGAAGTGCTGGAACGATCCGCGAGTATCAAGTGTTTCAAGCAAAAAAGAAAAAAAACTATCCAACATCATAGCTTTATTTTCGGAGTCAAAAAGACGTAGGAAAAGCTTACCCTCTTTTTCGTTTCATGGATCGGATGGTGGATGAATTATTAAATCGAGCCGACTGTTAATTAAACAGATTGCTTATCTGATTATCGCCCGGATTGACGGTATCGGATGCCGTGCGATTTAACCCAGGTGCAAACAACTTCATCGCGCAGCCTTTTGCACTGCGGGTAAAATGGACGAAAATTAGCTTTTCCGCTCTTGTTTGCCCCCTCCTTTTCTTGCCGGCTTTCTATCCGCCGCAACATCTTAATTGGAATTGAAGGAGAAGAAGCACAGAAAAAAAATACAGCAAAAACACACAGACTAAAAGCAAAATGGCAACTTTTGTCGCAGTTGGAGATTGATTCATTTGTTTGGTAATTATGGTGGGTTTTGCAGTGAATAAAATGGAGCCACTTTGTTGGTGGGTTGTGCTCACTTTCAAGTTAGGGAATGGGTTTTAAGTTAATTAGAGCCGCTTTAAGTTATTACTGGAGGATTAAAAACCAACAAAAACGCTTGAACGAAGAGCAGACAAAGTAGTGAAACGTTTTGCAATTACCGTTTGGTGGGTTGGTGGAAAGAGGGAAGCAGTAAAATGATACTTTAAAGAATGCCAACACCCAGGTGTACTATCACCCCAGGAACCTATCATAATTGAAATAAGTTCGGGCAACCGCTCGGCCAACTACTTTACGGGGCGAGATGTTTCTTTTGCAGCCTAACTACGATCCAGCGGACAAAAATGAGACAGAGAAACGGCACTGTACAGTTGGAACCTTTTTGGTCAGTGTTTTACTATCGCTTGTTGGGTGTTTCGTTTTGGTGCAATCCGATGACAGGAAAACTTTGTCAGTCAGAAGTTTTCCCTACCGAGCGGTGGTAATAATTGTGAATAAAGTGAAGCAAGTGAGCTGGGTAGATCGTTATTTATTGCAAATGAAATGAAGTTAAATCAAGTGAAGTGTTTGTTTGAAGAAATTTTTTAAATGTTATATTTAATTTGATGCATTTTGTCAACAATAGTCGACGGGTTCGACCCGCGTAAGAAATGTTTATAGGGAACGAGTTCGCTTACTCACAAAAAGAAAGCTTTCGCTCGCTACTGCCCGACAGATGGCGCTGTAGCGGCTGCGCGTTCGGCCTATGTTTAAGTGTGTAAGTACACGAAGCCGACTAGCCGGTTCGTTACGCATAGGTAAAAAAAGTAGGAGTGTCTTTAGAGAAGCAATTAAGACATGCCCAAACATGGTAATGAAGAAAAAGGCACGTCAAGGAGTTCAGAGACATGACCATATTTGGGCAAGAAAGCAAAAGAGGACTAGGACGAAGCGAACCCGGGCAGCCGAGATGGATTAGTACTGTGTGAACCGCCGAACCGAGAGAATATACGCGTTTTTTAACGACACTTGTGAAAAACTAATCAAGGCGTTTAAAAAATATATTAGGATAAGTTAAATATCCGAAATCGCTATAACTCGTGGGACGAGTTACGGGACACGCGGTAAAACATTTAAATAATTGTTTCTATCTCTGAATAACTAATAACATTTTTAATGATTATTATTTGTAGAGATTTCAACTATTTTTTTAATTTTTGTATGGTTTTCTAATTTATGTTATCTCTATCATCATCTTCATCTTCATCTTCATCTTCATCTTCATCTTCATCCTCATTCTCATCTTCAGCTTCATCTTCAGCTTCATCCTCAACTTCATCTTCTAATTTATCTTCATTTAAATCATCATCTTCTATCTCATATTTATTTTCATTTTCGTATTCATCTTTTTCATACTTATGTATTTTCTATTTTATTTTCAGTTTTGCTTTCATCTATATCTCCAACTTCATTTTCTTTTTCATTTTCATCTTTTATCTGTTATTTTTTTATGTTATATTAAATTCATATCTATTTATTGCATTTGTTCTATTATTTCTTCTTCTTCTTCTTTCATGGCCTAACGACTGTTAAAGTTACAAAGTATTCAAGCTTTTGCTTTAGGTAAGTCGCTTGTGCACCAAGTGAAATCTCATGAGAACTTGAAATTTTGTGCTTTGAAATCTTGCATGGCCTCCCAAATATAGAATAAACATTACATACTTCTTCTTTCATGGCCTAACGACCTCTTAAGGTCATGCCTGCCATTTCTGGCTTACTAGACTAATTGATACCGCATAGTTGGTTAGTCAATCCTCACTATGGGGGAACGGCCCAGATGAGACTTGAACCCCGGTCCTGCCGTGTGAAGACCGGCGCCGCTGTCGCATCACCACTGGGCCACCCGGGCCTATTATTTACAACAGTTATTAATGCACGTACCTAGGTAATTGTACTTAATTATAATAAAAGCTTAATGCGGGTAACCATAAACAATTATTAAAAAGCGCTTTTTGTTACACTTTCAACAATTAAGCTTAAAAATGGATGAAAGAAAATTGAGATATTAAACGCAAAATAAAATAAAACACGATAGATACTGCCACCAACTACACCAGCTTGTATTATGCTAACTGCGTAGAGAAAATGCATGCGAAAGCGACGATAAATGAAAAAAATATGAGATTGCTATAATCCGCTTTGATGGTTGGTCAAAACGATTATGATACAGCAGGAAACTGGAGTCGTTACGCTATGGGGTATGCAATTGCAAATGGTTGAAGCAGCTTAGAGAATGAATAAAGCACTATGGAAGTTTAATATGTTTTTACCAAGAATACTGTACTGGAAAAATTGTATGAAAAAGGAATTTAAAGTTTCTGAGCATAATTATACTATAAATAAAAGTTTTTATCATGGCTTTTGCACTACAACGACTGTTTCAAAACAAAATTGTAAAAATCGTTAGGACTGTGGTGTCAATAAATTTAAAATGAAGTCTATAGAAACTCCAAAACCCGAGTTAGCCTAAGTATATCCTTGTTTTTGGGTTACTATTGCTCTTCTTATCTGCATCAGAGCATCACATTAAACCCGCCATTTATTCTAATGGTCTACGGCAGAACGGAAAAGATTTGCTTGCTGATATAAAGTAAACCAAGCGACCGAACTGGTGTGATGCAAATGTTAATGCTTATGGTACGTTTTTTTTTTCAATAAACCTCCACATTCATTCACCCTTTTGTGTATGTACTTTCGCGGATGATATGGTGATTTGCATTAATGATCAAATCATGGCTCTTCGCTCGTGTGATTACATCGGCTTGTCTTCCGATAAGAAAGTCATTCCACATACAATCATTCAGCATTTCACGCGAACTATGTACGATTTAAGCTGGATGAGTGCGAGCATGATTGGGAGCTTCCGGGGCTTCGGAACCTTCTCTGAACTGAATTTTACAGTCACGTCACGGCTGAAGTGGTGTAGAGGAAATGAATTTGTGCACACTTTCGCTTGTCTGCTCGCACTGGTGTGACAGTGGTGATGGATAGAAGTGTGCGATAGAGAGAGACGAAGAAAGAGAGAGAGAGAGAGAGAGACAGAGAGACAGAGAGAGAAGAAAAACACGATGGAAAATGGTAAGCTGGAGTGATTTGCGGGTGGCATTTCAATTATCAGAAGAATTTGGAAAGTTTCACACCGGTAGGAAAAATCAATTCACCATTCATTTCTTCATTTCGCGTGCGCGTGAACGAGTAATGATTGCTGGATTGTTTTTATCAAGCCCGACAAAGAGAGTTTCAGCGGAGACAAGCGAGTGCAAAACACGAGCGAATAGATAATTGAAAATGGCAACAGTAAAGGGGAGGTGTTCTTTGGCAAGAATTTAAATTAAATACATGGTTGTGTTATTACCTTTTTTGTCTGTTACTCGTTTCTGTTTAAAGTTTAAATGTACTGTAACGCTACATGAAAACCACGGAGTGAACTGTAAGTTATTTAAAATTAGACAAGTTTTGTCTTTATTGAAACATTCATTTTTAAGATAACATGAAATGTATCCAAGGGTAAGTATACATCATTTATTACATATCTTTCAGTCAGCTAACATCGTCACACAAAATAAATCAAACAATAGTTTCGGCAATGGCAATGATTGTGTGTGCATTACATTCAAGCCCCGTCGTTTAACATTCTGAGTGGGAAAGCTTTTAATGGACGCGTTCTGTGGCCCGCGGCTGTATGAACGTATGTGTGTTTAAAAATGTTCATTATTTGAACACGTTTGTGAATGCCAACCTACTCAAAACCACTGCCTATGGAACATTGGTAACATGTAATGGTTGTGATGAAGAATCGGTGCTACTTTGTGGTTATAAATGGTGGCCGTTGAAGTGAAAACTTTAATAAAATTTCGGTCGTTTTGTGAGTGTAAGTAATGACGAGTTATTGTCAATTATTTTTCAGCTATATTCTGTTATAAATTCGCTACAACATCGAATATTAATTTAAAAGCGTTTTTGAAAGAGAGTTGCGCCTATGAGTAGGCAACCCAATGTGCACATCAAATTTTCTATTGAAGTTAGTTGTAAATTGTGTTAATAAAACGTGTTAGGCATAACTGTAGCATTATAAATACTAGGTGTACATAAAAATTTTAAGTTGGACTTCCTGTGACCTCCCAGTGATAGATTCGATTAGAGAAACGCCCGAAAGATTACGCTGGAGTATTGGACAAGTAGGTGTTCTGTTCGGCTTTAAGATCTAAGAGCTCTAACGAGAGTATGAAATCTCGTGTGAAAATGCTGACTTTAAATATTGATAAGTTATCAAGACATATTGCATCACATTGCATGTGCCACTAAGGAATGCAACTGAGCAGAACTAGAGATGTTTTTTCGTATGTTTTGTTTTTGTCGTACATAAATGCAGGAAAAGTTGAATACTTTAAGAAATAATATTCATACTAATTTTACAAGTCTTCAGACAATGAAGAACAGCACTCCAGTACCTTCACATGAAAACGTAAAAGCGTATAAACTATTTGTGTGTTTTGAACGAAATCTCGCATGTGGTTAGATGAAGAGCATACTTGACGTCTTCTATGTGCATGCCAAGAGTTACACACTGAAGCTGCCAACCGCATAAAGTTTGGTAACAAATTTGCCAAACCAGTGAACTCTGTCTAGTGTTTCTTGATTAGTTGTGGTTGTCGAGTCTAGCTCGACTGTGGAATAATCTTGAAGTGGAATTATGTTTGAGAAAGCAGAGTTTTGAAATTGCTTTCAATCTAAAGTTTGAAATTATACACATATGATTGTTTTCAAATGGTTAACGATATATTTTGTTTAGTTTGACCTACTTTGAATTAATATTTCGCTAGAAAATTCGGAGGTCTAGTGTGTATTAGTACCGAACACGTTTTTGAATTGGTTAATTCAGATGAACTTAAGCTGCAGTAAGACCGACTGTTTTCCTTTCTTGCTGCCAGCGCCAACATACCTTTTATGACACTTACGCTTACATCTTCCTAACGCAAGGTAGTCTCATATCGTACAGGCACGCAGTATGCAATGCGTGCGAGTTTAACTGCTTCAATTCCAGGAGAGCTATTTTAACCAGTTTTAGAAGACATCATAAACCACAGCAGTTGCCTGCATTACAACGCTAGATGAAGACATACGAAATCCTTGTCTAACGCGCAAATTCTTACCGAAGGTATGTACCTTTCGTTCGTAGGGTAACTGAAAAAAGACAAAAATTCGCAATCTCAACAATCTCTTGCGAGCAACAAAAAAGTGGGAAGACGTTGAGGTGTTTTGTTCTCAAGTCACCCAGAAAGATGGTGTCAAATTTATGAGACAATCTTCCGAGAAGAATCTTGTCTATGTTTTTGGCATTTTTTGAGTAACATTCCTCTCATACAATTAGGTGATGTTGTACGCAGTTTGATAGACGAGACTTGCAAGGAACTGTTGGCATAATTTCGAGTGAAAGAGTATAAAACTTGTTGTTCAAAATACTTAAGACAACATTAATAATTAAGCAAGAGAACAGAGCTTAATTTAAAGCTCCAGTACTGCATGATAGCTAACGAAAGCTCTCATCAAGCTTCTTTTATTACAATTTTAGTTTTACTTTTCCAAAATTTCTTACGCATACCGGCAGATTGTATAAAATTTCAAAGTTTCAACGTTCAGAAATTCCTTCCGCTCAGCTTCGTAAAGGAAAATGAGATCATTTCTAGTAAAACAAAACGAATAAACTTACAGAAGAAAGTTGTGCTAGGTAGAAGGGAGTTTTCTTTAATGCTGTAAGAAGCACACTCGTGCACGGATTGATGTATGTGGACGTGCAGAGCCGTAGAACACAGCGTACAGCGAGCAAGAAATGTCGAACTAATTAAGGACTGATTTATGTCCGGATGGAAAAGGGCATAGAGATCGGGAGAGAAAGCGTGCGAGAGTTCTTTTACTTTCGGCTACCATTTTGATGACACGAAAGCACGTAATTGATGAAACGACGACGCTAAAATGATGAAATGCTTTGAAAGTGTGTACGGAACGGATAGAATTGCTGCCGTTTCTGAGCGTTGGGGAAAGGTTTAATGAGCAGGGACTAAAATTTCGGCAATGAAAAATCGGTTCTATTACATTCTGTTTGTTGAGTATTCTGGTTTAATCGTAACTTCTCAATTTGTTGATTTAATAGAGTGCATGTAATTTGACAATTTTGTTTTCATTTGTTAGTGTCATTAAGTCAATTTAGTTTCAACGTGTTTATTTTATGAAATTTTGGGTGCGGTTTGCTTGAATTAATAATTCGAGAAGAATAAATATGGGAAGTGTGGCTTCATAAATT
>KZ061754.1:69770-93616 GCA_002091835.1 Anopheles maculatus
ATGTTTTTGGCATTTTTTGAGTAACATTCCTCTCATACAATTAGGTGATGTTGTACGCAGTTTGATAGACGAGACTTGCAAGGAACTGTTGGCATAATTTCGAGTGAAAGAGTATAAAACTTGTTGTTCAAAATACTTAAGACAACATTAATAATTAAGCAAGAGAACAGAGCTTAATTTAAAGCTCCAGTACTGCATGATAGCTAACGAAAGCTCTCATCAAGCTTCTTTTATTACAATTTTAGTTTTACTTTTCCAAAATTTCTTACGCATACCGGCAGATTGTATAAAATTTCAAAGTTTCAACGTTCAGAAATTCCTTCCGCTCAGCTTCGTAAAGGAAAATGAGATCATTTCTAGTAAAACAAAACGAATAAACTTACAGAAGAAAGTTGTGCTAGGTAGAAGGGAGTTTTCTTTAATGCTGTAAGAAGCACACTCGTGCACGGATTGATGTATGTGGACGTGCAGAGCCGTAGAACACAGCGTACAGCGAGCAAGAAATGTCGAACTAATTAAGGACTGATTTATGTCCGGATGGAAAAGGGCATAGAGATCGGGAGAGAAAGCGTGCGAGAGTTCTTTTACTTTCGGCTACCATTTTGATGACACGAAAGCACGTAATTGATGAAACGACGGCAAGAAATGTCGAACTAATTAAGGACTGATTTATGTCCGGATGGAAAAGGGCATAGAGATCGGGAGAGAAAGCGTGCGAGAGTTCTTTTACTTTCGGCTACCATTTTGATGACACGAAAGCACGTAATTGATGAAACGACGACGCTAAAATGATGAAATGCTTTGAAAGTGTGTACGGAACGGATAGAATTGCTGCCGTTTCTGAGCGTTGGGGAAAGGTTTAATGAGCAGGGACTAAAATTTCGGCAATGAAAAATCGGTTCTATTACATTCTGTTTGTTGAGTATTCTGGTTTAATTGTAACTTCTCAATTTGTTGATTTAATAGAGTGCATGTAATTTGACAATTTTGTTTTCATTTGTTAGTGTCATTAAGTCAATTTAGTTTCAACGTGTTTATTTTATGAAATTTTGGGTGCGGTTTGCTTGAATTAATAATTCGAGAAGAATAAATATGGGAAGTGTGGCTTCATAAATTCAGCAATTTAAATTATTCATCCACTACTGACGAGCAAAAAGTATCAGGAGTTTCCACAAACAGTTTTTCTTACGAACAGATTCTGCATATCTGAGCAAATGGCATTCAGTTTGTCATTAGTAATAATGAGTAGAATAATCGACATATTTTAAATTCTTAAACCAGAAGCCAATTCGCAGTAAAGGTGCCGATTTCAACGCTTTTAACATTCCAACTAGAAATGGAATTTAAACAATGGCAGCGCTCAGCACTGAATAGTGCCACGGATACAGAACGAATAAGCTATAGTGACTAGACCATTGTAATCCTCGATTGTCATCAGTAAAATATTCGTGTTGCATTCCAGTCAACTAATTTCTAGATAGTTTTGCACATTAATGGATAATGGTTCCAGCTAATGATATAAATTCATTGTATAGCCTGCAAGAAGTATAAAATAAATGGAAACTGTGCTAATTCTTCTGTTCCTATTACAATAACTACGGATTTTCTTCAAACTGCATCTCTTAACAGCTGGCTTACCAACGAACTTTATATTCAAATGACCAATTCTTACCATCTTTTTACATTGTAACAACTAGATACAATGTTCGGGAGAGAAAGCGTTTCAAACAAAACCGAAGCACGGTTAGGAAATTGAAAATTAAAATTTATGCCACAGCTGACCATTTGTAACACGGCTGGTCTGTCTTTCATTTCGATTCGCTTATGGTGTTTCGAACAGTTGAAAAGTAGTAAAGGAGGATTAAGATATCTTTATGCAAGCGAAAATAGTTTAGTATTAAAAAAGAACTACATTTTATTGAGCAAAGGAATGAAAAAGATATTAAAGCGTACAAGAGATAGACTTCAGTAAAGAGAAACATGAGAGCAACCAATTCGGATTGTTGAAGAAAGCACATTCTCTCGAGCTGTTTGGCAAGAGAAACTTGATTAGATCCCACTCCGGATGTCGTTACAATGGTACGCTACCGGACAGTAGCAACATTATTAATGACCAATGTACATCAGCCATAAGCTAACATGATCCGGCAATTACATGAACTTAACGTTGCATGATCCACTGCATAGCCACAGAATCGAGCAGAATCGTTCTGCAGTTAGTGCATTTGCATATTCGCTTTGTACAATGTTTCAACAACCGGTTCGGAATTGTGCATATGTTTGCATTAGTGTCAGTAACGCAGTGCTGCTCACGGATGTGAAAACAATCTGCATGACAGTGCAATGGATACAACGATGTCTTATAAACTCAAATGTAAGCTTGCCGTTGCGGTAATGTTTGTGTAATGGTACGAAATTATGCTTGACGTGAACATTTCCGGCACTATTTCCGGTAGCTTGTCTGATAAACTTTGTTATATTATTTTTGGAATCGTTAAGCTACGATTGTTCAATGTTTACAGTTCGCTACACTAGCGAAATATACTTTGGGCTTCTTCTCGCTTCGAGTGCAACAGGTGTTGGAAGAATTTCAAGCACCTTTCAATGTACTTTTCGAGAGAATGCAAATAGTGCACCCTGTGTAATTGCATTTCCAACCATTATCCACAAAGTTGCCCCAAGCAATCAGTGACACTGCAAAACAGCTCCTGGCCGATACTTCCCGCAGCTTGCTGACCACAAATCCTTAACAATAACGAGCACCGGAGCCATCCGGATTCTGCAATAGAAGTTGACATCGAAGTTTCTTGATTGAAGGACCAAGAACTTCGGCAGTGGCAGCATACCGAGAGCATACAATAACATCCACCGGTACGGTTTACTAAGAAACGCAAACAAACCGGGCCGAACACAGATGAACTTGACGCAGTGCAGTGAGAACGATGTGAACGACGAAAAATACTTTCCGTAAAGTGTTGGGACAGTAAGAACGTTTGTGTGTGTGTGTGTGTGTGTGTGTGTGTGTGTGTGTGTGTGTGTGTGTTCGAGTAGAACGAAGAATTCAAGAAATTGGATAGAGGTCAGTAAAATACGGATACGATGTAAGTAGTCTTTCGGGTGTGGAGTTCTCTCGAAGGAAGAAGCGTACAGAAGACGCTACTGTGGCACAACGATTGGAGGCCATATTTCAGCGAAAAGCAATCTCTGCACCACTTTCTCTGATTTTCCCTGCGTTCTCTTTAACTCTGCTCATCCCCTTCCCGAAAGTGTATTGATTTACTGGGCCCATAGGAACGAGCGTTCGTAAGAAGCCTGTACAATCCTTTCTCAGTCGGGCACTTTGGAAGAAGGTTGGATATTAAACGTCTTTGGCTGGTAGGAATATCATCGGTACTGATAATATATCACCAAACACAAGCACACACGCACACTTTCGCTGTCTCCTGGGTGCTACTAGCGGAAGCTGAAGAGAGAGGTTCGTTAAGCTGTCGAACGGAGAGGTGTAAGATTGGAAAGAGGAGCAAAACCATTCCGTGTTGCATCTCGTAAATCTCGCAGTGGTTGTGATTTTCAACACTTGAAATACGAGTCGTACACGCCGTGAGACGGTGGGTCAAATGCACGTACCAGGTCAATCGACACCGAGTGTGAGACATGAAGGCAAGAGTGCATTTAGCTGGGCAGAAAATCGATCTGCTCGAACTAGACGAGAGTCGGTACGGATTGCCGGTGACTGAAGGACTTTTCCCCAAGAAATCCGAGTGTTCCTCACAAGATAATGCTTTTCCACGGTTTGTTGGCTTTTGCTGAAACAGTACGAATAGGTCGTTGGAACAGAAATTTTCTACGTCGATTGGAATAAACTCAAGGCACTCTGGTTAATGGCAGCTTGCCGGGGACATTGTCGCAAATATCTTCATACACAAGGAAGAATCCAATGTAATTGATATCGTGATGTTCAGCTATCTGGCGTAGTCTGTTTTGTCAGTATTTTTAGTTCTAGTCACGAGTAGTAGTAGTAGACGGCGCGTCTCGGCCCAAAACCTTGAACACTTTTTTTTTTCAGCCATAAATGACGCTAATCATGACAGCACAGGCATCCCGGGCCGTGTCGTTGTTTTCTGCCTACGCCTCACAAACACACCAAAAAAACGCGAGCGCTCAAGAAAGATGAATGGCCTCAGATATTGGGCAAATGGCGCTGTCGGGTGACGCTGGCATGCCTCATTCAATGTCGGCCAATTCAAGCCGTGTAGTAGAAGAACGGAAAAAAAACGCACAGAAAAAAAAGATGAAGAGAGTCTTGATTTGGGACAGACAGGATTTGTTATTTAATAGAGAGATACACGGGTGGAAAGTGGAGCTGGTGGAATGGGACCGAGGCTACCTCTGGCGACATGTTGAATCCACACAGAGCCTTCGGGAGTGCCATTTGTGCTGTGCTAGATTTATTTTCATTTTGAGTGGTTTTTGATTTTACTGACCAGTGGAGAGCGCACCAGACGAGAGGTCGGATCGAAGCAGGCAGGCGGGACGAATGTTCTGCGGATGACGTGACAGAAGCCGGAATTATGTTGGACAGTTGGAAGAATAAATTGGCAATCGTGTATTTTTCAACCAACACTTCTTAAAGCAGCTGTCGTTTGTGTCCCGCTTGCAGATGAGTTATCTTTAAAGGTGATGTGTTTGTTTGGGGAGAAATTGGTCTTGTTGTCACAGTTGCATGAATTTAAATGACTATTGTTTCCACGAAGGCCGTGAACAAACCTTACATAAACAGCTGAAGAAAATGTACCGCAGCTGCAGCACATTAATTCCGAATGAAGCACTGAACCGGTGGTAAATGTTGTGTTAAAGGAGTTGGACAGCATCCAGCGTTCACGTTAATTGCGCGTGTGATTTATAATTTGGAACTTCCTTGTCCTGTGCACATGGCGGTGATTGTGTGATTCCACCGAAGCTGTTCTATTTGAATGTGTATGCAGATGATTGTTTTGTTGCTGTTGAAGTACTCGATTATGATAATAATGCATTATTGTTCATCTACTGAGAAATAGTTATGTATAACTTTTCTTTTCAGATCACGTACTGGGAAACTACAAATGATTTGCACAAACACAAAAACCAACAAAATAAAAACAAAATAATATAGTTTCTTAATAAACGGCGAGGAATTTAAAAGACCCAATAAATTTAAATCAATAAATTTATTTTCCGAAAGACGTCTCTCGTACAAGTTACAGAAATTTATGCAATAGTAATAATAGAGAAATATTAAATGCTGAAATTATTTACAAGTAGCATGGTGAATAGAGCAATTAGTAAATAGTCAACTATAAGGACTTTCCAAGTATTATTTTGGTTTATTGCATGAATAGACTAAAACAAAACTCATTTTATGTATGTGCTTGAAATTTGTTACCATTTTGTTATTGTTATCCAGAGAATTGCTCTTGAAAAACACATTTTATTCAAGTTTATGCTTCGAATTTCACCTTTAAAATTTTGTTGGCACGCTGTATTCTGATTTAAGTAATATAAACGATTGTTATGTGCAAATGAAAATATCATTATAAAATTTCATTACGACACCACTGATTGCTCCCCATTATCCAAAAAGAATTTAATAAAAAATTCTCTTCTTTCGAAAGGCCCCCTTAAAAAACGTGAATAAAAACTGGGTTACATCACCTGCGTGCAGGTACAATGTAACGGAAAACTGTGTTGTTACCTTTTCGCTTCATATTACGGTACTTTTTCATTTGCTTTCAGCGTAAACCTTTGACCATGTAAAGCATGTTTCACTTTATCGCACATTGAAGCATACGAAAGAAGCGTCCGGGAAAGTGCTGCACGAAGGTGAAATGCAGCATGTTTGCGGTATTGCCCGTGTCGGACAGTAGATGGACCATCCGGTCTTGTCGAACGGGGTTGAGTTTCACATCCAACCATCATTATTCGGGTGTAATGCTTTCCCAGGAACGGACAGCACTGTCCAACCAGGCACAGTTTGCCCCACGCTTTTTCACCAGCTCGTTGAAAGAGTCCAAGCACGTGTTATGCATTTAAAATCAAAGTTCAGCCAGCTTTTGCACTTATGGACCCGGGTCATATCATACGATGGTCAAGTTTTGGGGCGTTAGTGTTCAATTCCTTATGGTTACGAGCGTCGGCGAAAACTTTTTCTATCTGATAGTTTAACGAGGTTAACACTTTTATTCTTGGCCCCCATTGCTGCTGATAATTTAATCATAATTTCCTATTTTGTCCCATAGTTACCGAGGTGGCAGTGGCCAAAGTTTAGCAAACCAAAATTGACCAGCAATTCAAAGGAAACTCAATATGATCCGTTCGTATGAAAGTTCATGAGAAGAATATTACACATGCTCGCATCGGCACAGTTGAGTAGGCTCGTCTTGACGCTGGTTGAAGGCAGTGTGTCCATCGGATGGAGTAGCTTAGGTCGCTTCTGAGTATGGGCATGATCGGAATAGCATCAGGCAAGGACTCCATTTTACTGGTGAGTGGGTTTTACTGTGTCAGCCAAGTTGTATGCAGTTTAGCAGACATGCTGTGAATATCGAATGCTGCAAGCGCAAAAATGGAATGCTCATTCATAATGGGCTTTTTTCTGGATGGTAGACGAAATGAAATCAAGGCTCTATGTTAATGAACGCTTTGAATAAGGACTCTCTCGTTTTTCTGCATGAAGGCCGACCGGAAGGCGTATCTGCAGATAAAGAAAGATTGCCAAGGGGTTTGTTTTGGTTTGATTTGAGGTGGTGTTGATTTATCATTTAAATTTGTATTGTTTCAAGATTATCGTCGTTGGCTTTTTCACAGGACGAGCTGGAAAGTGCTGTGCCGTTAAGGGTTGACACGAGATAACGATGAAGGTAATTTCGGTAAGTGATGAATTGGGTTAAATTTTGAAAATATTCACCAACGATTGCTTTGACATCACTCGGCTCGGAGTTCAGATGTTGCTTCTAGGGAGTCAAATTACAATAACAGTTCCGTTCGGTAGTGTAAACATTTCTGCTTGATGCTGGAACCACGTACCGAGAATAATTCTTCCGGGAACGAACAACACCCCGAAATGTATCACACTTGACTCAACGTTTTATCACATCCGGCTTCAATGGAACCAAACAGAAAATTTTGACGATAGTCGCCTACGTAGCTTCTTTTGGGGCATGTTGTTTGCTTTGCTCGTCTAATGCTGTGCCGAGGTAAATTATGCAGCGTATGTTGGGAAATGCTCGTTTAAGTTGATTTGTAGCTGAATCGTTCCCATGCCGCTAGGTTCAATATGTGATTACTGCGAAGTGCTTGATACGGAAAGAAATATTATGAAACATAGGGAGAAGCAATATCAAGCTGGAGGGGAACATGTTCTACAGTTAACGCATAGCATAAAATACATTTCCGAGAAAAAAGAAGTGTCAATGAGTTTTGGTTTACTTTTGTTTGCAGTTGTACTGGTAGTAGTAGAATATGTCAATTAAATAATGGATTGTTGAAAAATAATACCGTGGAGGCATTAATTTTGTCAAGAGAAATTGGCAACTCAGGCGCGGAATATCGGCCGAGTGTTGGGTTCTGTTAAACTGGAGCATTGAAAAATGTAATTACAAATGTCGTCTCTTTACATCATCACGGTGAATTGTTCACATTTAATCAGGTTTAATGTGAACATTTGTTGAAACATTTCATCATATTTACACAACATCTGATTACAAAATTCTACAGACACGCCTTTAAATTTCTTTTTAATCATTCTAAGATTCCACTACATAATTGCAAAGTTCCGTAATGGATTGAAACCCTGTAAGGTAAGATAGTCACTGTCGGACAGCGAGCTAGAATCGTTTGGCTGTTGTTTGTTGAACATGTGATGAGAAAACTACCGAACGATTCAGCCCTTTAATGTCTGTCTGTTAATGTCTTTAATGTATTAACGGAGGACACTTTAAAGGCCCGAGTTAAGATACAGTGCACCTGAAAAGCCATGACATTGGATTGATAGAAGACGGACAAAGATCGTGAATGAATTCGAGGATTGTTGCAGTAGACCAAGACAACCAAATAGTTGTAGCAGCTCAAATGTATGCATGTAAATACTTAAAGGGAAGTTGAAAATGAAAATTTATTTTGCCTATTGGCGATCGATACTTATGATGATCGTAATAACTATTCTATTACGATAGCTATTCTTCTTACGAAGTTACTTTTTTTGCTTATCAAAATACGCCATCGAGCAAACAAAAATAGCGTATAAATTCACGTTCTGCGTGTTTCGTGAGAATTCCTACCTACATAGACGGCTATAATTATAATAGACAAGATTATTAATCTATGCTGATGCTAAAAACATTAGGAAAACCTTTCACGATTCAATATTGTTTTTAACTTGTACTTTTTAAAGTGTGTTTTCAACATAAAGCTCAGTTTGTTTGTGCTCGTTCCAAAGAAACATTTTGTAAGCAAGCGAGTGCAACAAGAAAAACATGTTTATCACCAACAGCATCCCTGACAAGAAGCCAACAACAAGATTTTAAAATTATTTACCAAGTGTTTGTACGATGTGCACACAAAAGAATATAATTCCCACCCACATCGCTGTAAGCTTCGACCTGGTGGATAGTACTTCGACACCGTAGCCGTAGGGTTTCCACCACCATTTCCATCTATGTAACGACCGCCAGCAGCTTGTTGATGGGTTTGCCTTTTTCTTCCCCTTCTACCGAGTGAGGGTTGGTATCGATACGCTTTCAATTTCATCGATAGCAGCGTGCGAAACCTGTGCCCGATCGATTCACTTTCGAGCAGCCATTAAGTTGATCCATATTGTTGGGTGACAGTGTCGTTGGGCGCGTTTTTACTCAATAACATAAATCATTTTCTAGGCCGAAAGCGGCACGCTAGACATGTACTTATGTGGCATCATCCCCGACCGGCAGCGTGGAGCACATTCTTCCACATAGAACCACACTGTATCGAGACGAACGATGTATTGACGGACAGCTCGATAGAGAGATTTATCATAACGCAGCCCGAGGCTACGGTAAGGTCATTTATCTAAGTGCTGCACTAGGAAGCTAGATTTATGAAGCTAACCACGGAAGCGCTACTGTGTAGTAGGTGGTTGTGGAATGCTGAAAGTATGGCTAATGGTTAACGCTATCTGTAAGCATCCTTCACCGTTGTGTTGCAATAGCGCCTCCGATGGAGACGCCTGGTGGCTCGTAGCGAACGAGAGAAAGAAAAACCCCTTTAAATGGTTTATCCCGCATTAACTCGTTGTGTTGACTGAGACGATTACTTTCCCATTGAGCGCCATGTGTGAAAGAAATCTGTTTTTTCTTCTATCAAACGACACGAAATAAAACGATAAAAGAGCGAAAGGAAGCACTGCCTATTGACGACTCTTTCCGCAATGATTGGTAATCAGTATTGTTATAGAATAAAAACGGAGCCGCTAGTTGTCGACCCCTGATGTACCGCCACTGACAGTTGGCGCGAGTGACGTTACTGAAGGGGTCGTCGAAACGACGGGAGCAAGAAAAAACGACCATCGCGGGGGAGCCATTTTTTGAGCAGCGAAAAAAGCAGAACCGACGCCAGAAACGAAGTAAAAAGACGTGAATTTTTTTAACACCCGCGTACGAATTATTAAGTGAAATAAAGTGCCGTTAAAAGAAACACGTTACCGTTGACTCTACACTACGTTACGAAAGAACGTCGTAACAAGTATTGTATCCTGTGAAGGTTTACATTTAAACCTTATAAAACATATGTTCATGTAAAAATTGAATCCTTTAGCGGCGTATTTCATTAGATATTCTTTAAAAAAAATAGAAATTAAAAAAAACTGTTTTTACCGGACATTTTTTTAAAATTTGGCAAGCGTAACGTGGCAACGCTTCACAAAGCATTTCAAATATGACGTCCCAGTTTGATCTATCCTGAATCCAGTTCAATTTGGACGCGGTCCACTTCAATTTTGCATTAGTCCAGAAAGTGCAACTTATTCCAGTTCAAGCTATCCATGGTCCACTTCATTCTATCCTTCTTCTTCTTCTTCTTTCTTGGCCTAACGACCTCTTAAGGTCATGCCTGCCATTTCTGGCTTACTAGACTAATTGATACCGCATAGTTGGTTAGTCAATCCTCACTATGGGGGAACGGCCCAGATGAGACTTGAACCCCGGTCCTGCCGTGTGAAGACCGGAGCCGCTGTCGCATCACCACCGGACCGCCCCATCATTCTATCCATAGACCAGAAATACCTTGCACATTGTCAGTTCTCATCAGCAACCCTGTACTCATGGAGAAAATTGACACCGATCGAACGGTTTTTTTTACCGCTGCATGCTGAAGCACAGTTAAAATTGACACAAAGCAAGTCGAGTTTGACGAACGCGGCCTGTTGACACCGGTCGGGGAGGTGTTTGAGCAGTCAACATTGACACCATTGAAAATGTCTTTTTTCGATGGTGTGGCGTGCGTGGGACGCAATTGAATAAAGGCAAAATCGTATACCAAACGGCATCCACTTTATCAATGATGCGAAAATGCTTTGATGTTTTGTGAATGGCATTGCCTTAACGAAGCGTGGAAGAAATCTATCAGAAGATTATACTAATAGAGTGAAGAAGATTTGGATTTTAAAAAGACATTTATATAGTTTATATAGTTAGTGTATAGTTGTAAGCCAATAAAACTTCAGGCACAATAAAATATTTCAAGTCGTGCACACTGCACGCTTGCTCATTTCCCAAGGCAAAAAGCCAAAACAGGCTAGTCAAAACAAGCGTCCCAGCCGCTTAATACATTGCGCCGGAGTCGCTGCGGGCATCGCAAGTTGTTTTTCGCAAAACGGGGTCCGTAAGACGTTTCGTTTGCAAAAAGAAATCGATCGAAGCAAAACAGGAATTGAAACTGGAGCATATGCAATCAGATAGTGTGTCGGGATCGTTTTCCATTGCTCCGGTTTGCGGTTGCTGTGCGGTGCAACGTGTCAAGCATATGTGGCTGTAACCCGAACTTCAGAGGCAAAGTTTAACCGGAAGGAAACCCGGGGTGGGAGCGTTGGTTTGGAAAAAGAAAAGCGAAAGACATAGCAATGATTCTTTAAAAGCATTCCGTTCGATTCGTTTGCTTCGTCTTTGCTCGCACTTGTAGAAGGCACGAAAGTCGATATGTTGCTAGCAAAGAGGTTGGGCAAAGGCATAAAAGCACGAGTTGGCGAATCGATTTTCGGTTGTGTTTGTGTTGCTCCTAAGGCTTTGCAAATACACGTACAAGTTTAGACCGAATTGAAGAAGCGTTCTGAGTATTTATGTGTGGAAGGAATGGATATTTTTAGGTTTCTGCTGCCGTAGTTTAAAGATTTTTTGAATATTTTCGTAAAATGATTTTATCTTTAATTGTATATTTTTGATTTACATATAAAACTATATGATAAAAAACGTTACATCATTGTATGATTTTTTTTAAATCTCATATGAATATATACAAATATTCAAACATTTTCTACATCCAGAATCGCCCCACGATTTTTATTGTGTGTGTGTTTTTTATAGCTGATTGCTAATCCGTAGAGCAACCTGAGAATGTATCTGAAACTCCTTCGATTTACGGTGCTTCATTTGCTTTCCGTGTTTGCTTTGCGGTTGTGGGATTAGAATTTGCAAATTTTCTCTTTCATTAGGCACTGCTTTGTCTGCTGCTACGGGTCCCGCTTGTGCTTCGGAAGCTCAGATTCAGATCAGTTCTTTCAACATACAGAGCATGTGAGGCTTCATAAAATGTTTGCTTTACGTCTTATGCTTCATTCTTCCATTGTGAGTTCTTGGCAGTGTTTGTGGGAGAAAAAGAGCGGAAGAAACAAAATAAAGAAAAGCTCAACGAATGTGATTGTTGCATTCCATTTTTTGGGCATTTGTGAATATTCTTTTGCTTTATAGTTTACGATCGTTTGCTTATGACGCTGAACGGGTTGAATAACTCGCATGCATATATGGATCTTGATTATGCATCACATTTGTTTTACTGGTTATGTATGGGCGCAGCCTGTCAAATCATTTTATCAAGACAGACCTAATTTAATAGCAAATGTGTAGCGATAAAGATAATTTTTAACACTTTTTGTTGCAAGTGTGAGGATTCTGTGTGATGATTTGATAGTTTTTGTAAGCCGTGAACTTGAGCGAAGGATAATTTGAATAAATCATTTATACCGAGCTAGCAAATCAAAACTGATTGTTTGTCCTTTTTATCATGCCATTAAGTAATGAAAGAAAATATGATGACGTCCTTCGAGTTTTTGGCTTTCGTTTTTCTTTTTTTCTCTTCTGTCAAATAGTTTATGCGAGGTTATAAACAGCATTATTATTGCTACATCAGCTTGCTCATAAATAAAAACCTCACAATTCACTATTGACCAGTGTGATCTTACGAAGAAGATATTGCTGCAAGTACACAGCCATACCAAGGGTGCGTTGCTGTCGGTGTGGGAAAACTCTGAACACTGGTGAAGAACAAAGGATCATCTAGCATGACAGTTTGTCCGAGGGAAGGTAATTATGTTTGCCATTCAAACGTCAGCAATTCAAGCAGCTAGCTTCTGCAGCTAGTTCACCAAGAGAGCGAGAGAAAAGGAAAGCTCTGCATCGGCTGTGTTGTACACACGAGAGTAATAACTCGTTTGGTTATGATTTTTTGGCAGCAAGAATGATATTGAATAGTGAAACCATGTCATTCGGCAATGGCGGCTGTTTCATTGAAGGTCACCGTCATAGTGTAATTATGTCTCCGTTGTGACCAATGGAAATATTGCACATTGAGCTTTTTCGTACACAGATAACACATCAAAAATGTTGTTTAATAAACTTCAACCAGAAAAAGTTTACTCAATGGAGTGGAACGATATATCTTACACATTCATCTAACGATCGGTCATCCATTCCATCTCGTACCCTTGAATTTTCATCCAAATGCAGAGGTTGAAGGACACGGCTTCATTTGCATTGGTTCGGAATTGCTTATCAGACACACGTGTACGGGTACATTCCTTTCCAGTCGAGCGTGATAATTTTTCCTTCCAAAGTGCCGGCACTGTTTTGTGAGTTCTTCTTCTACATTATCTGCAATAAAAAAAACACGGGACACTTCTCGGAAGGAACGATTTGTCTGTAGAAATGTTTTGTTGGGGTTTTTTTGTTGTTGTTGTTATGATTTTTATTTTGATGCTATCCACGCTTTAACAACACCTGATCCTGACCTTAGTCTAAACATGGCTCTATCACAGCAACAGAACGACCCGGGTGCTGTATGCGAAAGATACCTGATAATAATAACTCATTGCTCACGGCAAAAGCATCGCAAGCCGTAGGGATTTTCATGCAAAATGGACGAGAAAATGCTTTTACACCTCCACCAGGCGTTAGAGTTTTGTATTTTTTTTTTGTGGAATCAGGTGAGTATGATGCCAGATTAGTTTGGTACAGCCAATGTTCCTTAAATGTCCTGCTGGATTTTGGTTGCTGAATGTCATCCTGCTGGCGGTCTGGTGATGCTCATTTCGCAACCCACCAAAATGACAGCTCCTAAAGGTGGGTACCATATTTGTCTTTTCAATTATGATTTATTGCCTGGTGCGTTTTGGGTTGTTCCTGGAAGGAACCAACCAAACCGAGTGACGTCAATGAGATTTTTGAAAATATATGAAATTAAAGGACGACATTCGATGAATGTTCAATAGTTCGTAACTCATCAAGACGACACGATGAGATTGTCTTATAGTTTCAAGCAGTTCTCAAGAGCTCCCGGGAAAGGGTTTATTGATATTCCAAGATTCTCTGCTTGCCTAGTTGTGATTTCTCAATATCTCCTACCGTATCGCAGCAGCTTCGAAGGATCCTTTTGCTGGAGGTAATTTAAACATCAGCTCCTAGAAGTTAATAATTAAAGTTTAACCGGAGGCGTGATGTTATATGAACGCTACAGCACGGTGCAGGCAACACTGTCGGCCGATGCCAATCGCTACCATCGGGCGATAAGTTTGCGAAGGCGGCAGATTCTCGCGAATTTCAAAAGGATTATGTAGCTGCGCAGTGTTGCTTAATTTAATTAGCGACACTGCAGGCAAAGTTGTTTGTCTGGCCGGGTTCTTTGATGGTGCGTGCCATGCATATTGGTGCTTGAGGCTGTGTGGCGCATATCGAACATTGAGTCTTTGGGGGGGGGGTTGTTTCAGTAATTTGGAGGGTAGGCACTTTGCCGTAGCGTTGATTGCATGTTGTAAATTCAAATTGATTTTCAAAGCCACAAAACAACCGATAAATCATCTTTAAGATTGTGCTTTTAAAATTGAATATCAGAGATTTCCTTAGAAATAATTATAAACGGAAGCATTTTTTTCTATGGGCAAAATGGGTTTTTTTTTTTATTGGAAAATACCAACAAAAAATTGTAAACCAGTGCTTAATATTTCATGCAAAGTTCAACACCGATAATGAATGCTCCTCATTCAAAAAATGACCATCGGAACTTTCCCTCGCTCACCGAGTCCAATGAATGGGCTGCCGTTGCTCTCACACGTACGCGTGACTTCGACAACCGTTGATTGGTTTTCCCGGCGCTTTCCAAACACACCGATGCCCGATGGTTTCTAACCACTTTCGTCGGTGAAACTAAAATTGGCGGTTAGAAAATTTGTTGGAAAAACGTCACCGTTTCGATTGGTTTTGGACCCGAAACCTTCATTAGAACTGGCGAAAGGGAAAATGCACCGAAAGAAGCCACAGCTATACGAACGTTCGCCCAAGTGAACAGTTTCGAGCCCCGTGGCTGGCTGCTCACCGTTTGCGGCATGGGAATTTGTGGTTCAGCCGGCTGCCGTTTGGCGTTCGCGTGCAGTGCAGAACGTTTTGGACGAATTCTTGTACCCGGTTCGCGTGTGAAGGATGCAGGTCAACCGTTAGCCGCTAATGAGTTTCCGGTGTGAATGTAACATTCAATGAAAAACGACCTCCGCTACCGCCCGCTGTGAACCACGAACTATCGACGAGTCTGTGTGGATCGACAGGCGCATCGTACCAGGCAGGCTTACTTTCATAGCGAAAAAGAAAATCACCCGAAAACACCGACACTGGCGGTGAAAACATGAAAATTTGAATATAGCCTATCACGATGCAGTTGGTTCCTTCAGGTCAATTCGGGATACGGTGAGCGAGGTCAGTTCTTCCCGGTCTACTGTGGAAAATGATCAGCTAGATTTAGTTTTTCACCTCCGTTTTTCCCGGGGTTTTTCAATTCGTTCGGTCCTGTTGTGCATGATGCATGTTATTCTATTTGCTACTCCAATCGACATTCACTGGTCCTGGTGAATGCTGTCACTCTCGACAGTTGCCGATGGCGGCATCACTGCTCGATGTGCCGTGCGTGTGACATTAGCCCGTTGCACAATCAGCGAAATGTTTCGTGATGGGACACAGTGTGGGTGTCTGCAACGAGTGGCAGCCATTGGACAGGGCTGATGCAATAAATCATTCAAATGTGCTGCATCGACTGCATCAACCCGTCAGCTGGGTGCAGGCTGACGTTTGAAGGCGTGCTAACTGTCGTGTGTCGTTTTCAATAAGTTTTACTTTCATTTTATAGGAAACAGTACGATGTTCATTCGTCGCGATGAAATTGCAGATCAAGATGAAGGCTGAAGTATAGAGTTGTGATAGATATCGTTTTTTATTATAAATTTTTTGATTCGCATTTCAACTTGCCATAATTTTATGGCATTCGGAACCTTCATTTGTACCACTATTTACAGGTTTATGTATTCTGCACGCATATGTTTCTCATGATGTAGAACAACAATTAGTAAGCAATATTGTTTATATTTCACAAACATAAAACACACTTATTAGCGATGTGGCGGACACAATTCGGCGGACCAAAAGCGGACTGAAACTAATAATCACAGAAATAAATTGAACGAAAGACTGGGCGCCTCCATTAGCGGTCGATAAAGGTTCGTGCTATGGTTTTAGACGTCAGGTTTAGTGCTTGCGTGCCCAATAGGCACGCGCATTTCATTCACTGATTCATGCTTCAAGCGCATCGCTAATGTCGTTCGCTTTCACTAATGAGCGTCCCGTCGGTCATCCAAACAACTTCACCAAGTTCGTCCCGGTGATGTTGGTGCGGGTGCGTAATTATTCTAAATACGGTTCCATTTCTACTAAAAGGATTCTTGTCCGAGAGGTGGAGGCTTTTTGTTTTGGTTTTGTTCCAAACCCCCGTTTGCCAACTGATTCTTACCATGCGTCAGGCAAGGACACAAAACATGTGTCCGTTTATGTGCGTTTGGATTCGTTTCTCCATCAGGCTGATTGGAAACCAAACGTAGTGAAAAAGGGGTTTGTTTTGGAGATTTTTATCATTCCCTAGAGGCAATAACAAGCTATTAAAAGATATTTGAAGCATACAGGATGTTACCTTTGGCTGCTTTTACTTGTGTCCTTTATTGAAGTAACAAATGAAGCAGATTTTCAATTTTGTTTTACAATTTTTTTCAGGAAACAATAAGCGTTTTTCTTTCTGTTACTCAAAATTGCTTACTGCACTCATTTCTGGAGCTATTAAATGATAATATAGTATAGTTCGGTTTGCTCATTAGTATCTGTTTTGTTTCGTTTGCATTGATGCTTTCCCATATCTCACATGGACTGGTGTTGAGTAACGCTGTTTTGATGGTGGTAAATGTTACGATATAAGTTTAAGTTTCCGCACATTTAGAAGCAGTCGTTGTTTCAAATTAAAATGAATAAATAGCATACAAAACAGAATAAACTAAACTGTTTCGTTTTGTTTGGTAATATTTAAGGACAAAAATGAAGAGCACGAAGCAAAAATTCAAGGTTAAAGCAAGTATCCTTTCAATATTCTTCCTTAGCATGAACTGCCCACGAATACAAAATCTCGTCTTCGGCATCATATCATGCAACAAAAAAAAAACGAACGACAAGCATATGCCAGAAAACATATACCAGCACGCCAGACAAGCGTCAGCCTCGGGGTTGATTGTATTCCAATTTAATGGCTTCGGCCTGCAGCGGACGGATCCGAAGCAAATGAAAATGACAGTAAACGATAAGGTCAGATAAAAGGATTCTTGTCCGAGAGGTGGAGGCTTTTTGTTTTGGTTTTGTTCCAAACCCCCGTTTGCCAACTGATTCTTACCATGCGTCAGGCAAGGACACAAAACATGTGTCCGTTTATGTGCGTTTGGATTCGTTTCTCCATCAGGCTGATTGGAAACCAAACGTAGTGAAAAAGGGGTTTGTTTTGGAGATTTTTATCATTCCCTAGAGGCAATAACAAGCTATTAAAAGATATTTGAAGCATACAGGATGTTACCTTTGGCTGCTTTTACTTGTGTCCTTTATTGAAGTAACAAATGAAGCAGATTTTCAATTTTGTTTTACAATTTTTTTCAGGAAACAATAAGCGTTTTTCTTTCTGTTACTCAAAATTGCTTACTGCACTCATTTCTGGAGCTATTAAATGATAATATAGTATAGTTCGGTTTGCTCATTAGTATCTGTTTTGTTTCGTTTGCATTGATGCTTTCCCATATCTCACATGGAACGATAGCACAATCACATTCCTGGAAAGATTTATTAATAGGTACCGCTGCTGTTTAACGAGGATTCACCAGCTACAGACCAGTGAACATTTCCATCACTTGCATGCATTTTTTCCAGCTTCCATTGCAACAACGTGCTGGGCGTTGGAGTATGGCCGGAAGTTTTCATCACTCGATTGAGCCGCTTATGCTTTTAACGTGATTTAAGATTGCCTGTCTGGTCCCGTGCATTACAAACTGGCACAATAGGTGTAATTTAAATAAAAAATTGGTTCGCTTATGTGAATTGCCTCCGGGTGTTGCTGTGGGATACTATTATTGGGGTCCAGCTCACGAGCTCGGTGGACGCAGTGCCGGAATTCGTTTGCCGATGCAAACGTTTGCCGGTTGCTGCTGTTGTTTGATGGGAAATGCCCGGCAAGCCCACACGTGTGTAATGTTTATTGTTGGTACGTACAATTTACAGCAATGGTGTCCAATTTTCCTGTGCTGCTTGAGTTTTTTTTCTTTTGGTTGCTGTTTGGGCTGTTTATTTTAATGCATCGCTGTGGGGTGAAGAAAAATTTGTAATTAATTTTTAAATCAATGTTTGGCTTCATGGTGCGTGATTGAGGTGGTGTTGTTGTTTCTTTTTTTTGCATTTGCTTCCCATCCAGCATAATTGTAATGAGCTAGCTTTTGGCACGGGGCATTGAATGAAACAATTTTATTTAATGTGGTATTTTTAATTTATGTGATTGGGGAATGAGTTGGAAATGGCGGACAGGAATGTTTTCTATCTGTGGCGCTAGTAGTTTTCTTATTTATAGTTGAATCAATTTATAAATAAAGAAATATTGCGGGTTTGGTTTATCAACAACAATCAACTGCTTTGGCGTTTTTTAAATTGTAATCGATGTGTCCATGCTTTACAGAAATCCTTTGTTTTCACTCTCTTTCAACTCCAACCCCGAAACCAAAGCGCAAACTAACAACTGCAAAAGGGACAAGGAAATTGGCTCCTATTTTTATCAACACCTAAGCCCAGCCAAAGGCCACCCTACTCACAAATTCGAGATTCGGGGTTGTTATGGGATTTTCGCGCGTTCATTTTTTCCTCACCGCGCACTACGCCCGCCACCCTTTGCGGCTTTCTCGACCGTATCCATGACGGTGGCAAAACATAAAATATCAATTTAAAATCGAATCAATTGGATTGGAAATGAGCCAGGGAATGTTGCGATTAGGTCCGTCATTATTGGGAATGGCGCGGCTGTTCGCAGTGATTCGTGCTGCGTTCCGTTTCTGTTTCACGCACACACGCAACTCACGTTCGGGCGCGATCGAAAGTGAATGAAGCTTAATTTGAGGTTAGGTGGTTTTTTTTTCTCGTTATTGGAAAAAAAAGCTGAATTATTCTTGTGATAAAAAAGGCAATGATAAAGGGAACAACAATAAATTATGTATGATTTTCTTTACTTTACAGGGTGACATCGTAGAAGTAATACACATTGTTTATGTAATCAAATTGAAACCAGGTTGGATTGCTTTAAATAACTAAACTATTCTTCTTCTTTCTGGGCCTAACGACCTCTTAAGGTCATGCCTGCCATTTCTGGCTTACTAGACTTATTGTTTCCGCATAGTCGGATAGTCAGTCCTCACTATGGGGGAACGGCCCAGATGAGACTTGAACCCCAGTCCTGCCGTGTGAAGACCGGCGCCGCTGTCGCATCTGCCACCGGGCCGCCCCTATTAAACTATTAAATAACTTTAATTTATTTCGAATCTTTCTCTCTTCGCGCCTCATTGGTTGACAATATTCGCGCCTCTCTTTTGCTGAAAATAGATTTTTTTCGAATAGATCAACTGCACAAAGCCGACATGATTCGCGCATCGTTGGTCGACATTTTCGCGCCTGTGTTTTGCTGAAAATGAAAATTTTCGAGCAGATTTTTCAACTCTCGCTCTCTCTCGCTCTCTCTCGCTTACTCTCGCTCTTTCTCTCGCTCTCTCTCGCTCTCTCTCGCTCTCTCTTGCTCTCTCCCGTTCTCTCCCGTTCTCTCTCGTTCTCTCTAGTTCTCTCCCGTTCTCTTTAGTTCTCTCCCGTTCTCTCTCGCTCTTTCCCGTTCTCTCCCGTTATCTCTCGTTCTCTCTCGCTCTCTCTCGCTCTCGCTCGTTCTGTTTCGTTCTCTCTCGCTCTCTCTCGCTCTCTCTCGCTCTCTCTCGCTCTCTCTCGCTCTCTTTCTCGCTCCCGTTTTTCCTCGCTTTATTCCGTTCTCTCTCGCTCTCTCTTGCTTTTCCCCGTTCTCTCCCGTTTTCTCCGCTCTCTCAAGCTATCTTTCGTTCTCTGTTGCTCTTTCTCGTTCTTTCTCGTTCTCTCTCGTTCTCTCCCATTCTCTCTCTCTCTCTCTCTCTCGCTCTCTCTCTCTCTCTCTCTCTCTCTCTCTCTCTCTCTCTCTCTCCCACTCTCTCTCGCACTCTCTCATTCTCTCTCGCTCTCTTTCGCTCCATCCCATTTTCTCCGCGCTCTCCCGTTTTCTCTCGCTCTTTCCCGTTCTCTCTCTCGTTCTCTCTCGTTCTCTCTCGCTTTCTCTCGCTTCCTCTCGCTCTCTTTCGCTCTCTTTCGCTCTCTCCTACTCTCTCTGGCTCTCTATCGCTCGTCACGTTATCTCTCGCTCTCTATCGCGATCTCCCGCTCTCTCGCACTCTATCTCTCTCTCTCTCTCTCGCTCTTTTTACCTCTCTCTCACGCTCTTTGTATCTCTCTGTGTATCTTTTTCTCTCTATCTCTCTTTCTTGCTCTGTTTTTCTCTCTTTTTCTCTTTCACGATCATTCGTTTTTCCTATTCTCTCACTTTTTCTCCCTATCTCTTCTTCGCTATCACTCACAATCTCTCACTCTCTCCTTTTCTCTATCTCTCTCTCTCTCTCTGTCTCTCTCTAAGATGATCTAATTGCCACACAACATTATGAAAATAATATGTGTGTACCAGTTTAAGACAATTATATATAAAAATGCATAAACGTAAGTGACACGTAGGACGTAAATAAAAATAAAAAGCACCTGATTAAGCAATTAATCGTTGTACCTCTTGCCGACACCAGTTCTCGTTGTCATAACTTGCATTTTCCATGTAATGAATGCGTTAATTCCCAACTATTGTGTGTATGCACATGACAACGAACAAGCGCAGCTACGCGTGTCTGCATTAAACAGCATTAAGCCTGCAATACTCACACCCTAGCGGCATGCACATTAATATTTAAACCTATCGCTAATCCTCTATCTGTGCACAACCCAATCATGACACTCTCGATTAGCTCGGCCGGGTAGATTTATGTTGCACATCTGCGATAACAACTCACACCTTTTCTCGCCGAGGTGTCACATTTCATTGACTTTTTCGGTCTTGCCTGCGCGGAGGAACGGTGGCTGCAGCATCGAAAAACCACAAACCGACCGGCCGGCTGCTGGCGGGAAAGCTGGAAAGAAGATTGATATCAACGATAAATTAATTCTCACTCGCACAGCGGCAACACTAATACATCCCAAAAGGCACACACCGTGCACCGTATACAGTGCGCAAAGGGTGGTAAATGAAGTGTCTTCTTTCATTGCTGCTTGCTTCAGAACTTTAATGTCCCCCGAAGGATGGTTGGGTCCTTCGAATACCGGGCTTAGTGTATGGCTCAGCCCACACCCCATTCCATTAGGGGCGTTGAAGCCTTTGTCTGACGCATTATGCTTCGGGTCTCGTAGTAATTAATGTTGAAAAGGTTGATGTACTGTGTAGGGTAGTCGTGTGTCTTTTCTAGAGCTCTACGGTTCGGAACATTCATGCTGTTGCTGATGTGCAGTGGTGTTTGTCCGTGAGGGAGAAAATCCGAAGGATTAGAGCATATCAATAGCAAATTGTTATTCTGATACAAGATTAGGTGAACGTTTTATGACACTGCTTCACAAAAGGTGCGTTTAATGAAAAACGTAATAGTCTCGGGCACACACATAAACCATTCTAAAATGATGCCTTTTTTAAATATCACACTTTGAATGATCTACAGACCTCAAAATGATGGTTGGGTCGTTTGTTTACAGCCTTCCATCAAAAGTTTCAATAAAGCAGTAGCTCGCCTCATTTATCACAGCGCCGTCTGACATTCCGATTTCCGTTTGACGCTTACTAACTGCCAGCTCTAATTTGTATCTTCACCCCCATTTTCTCGATCTACGGTAGACCATCAATTGGAAAAACCTCGTCCAGCACCCCGGGCATCACCAGACCGCTCCAACCCGTCGTGGAAGAACGCGTACTGCTGAGTGACGATCGTAGAAACTCACTGGGAACTCATCATACCACCGGTACCTTGGCAACCTTCATCTTGGCTTTCACCAGCCGCACCATCACCGGACGGGACCGGAAGCGAGCGAGAACGAAATTTACGACTCGGACGAAAGTAATCTGCTCCGGACGCCAGGCCCCGACCGTGAGCCACACTTTGATTTGTCGGCGTCGAAGAACATTACGGCGCTGGTCGGCAAGACGGCCTATCTCAACTGCCGGGTGAAGAACATCGGCAACAAAACGGTAAATTTCAATTACTGAGCTGCACTTTTTCGTTTCCCTGGCGCGATGTCCTGGTGTATTGACAGTTTATTTTTTTGTGTGTAACGACCACACGCAGGTCGAGTTCCAATCGAATAAAGTAACCGTCTGTTTGGATAAATTCTAACCAAGTGTTCTATTTCGCTTTTTTCTGTGCATTTTCCTCGTACGGTTCATTTATCAACACCCGGTCCTGGTAGGTGTCCTGGGTGCGGCACCGTGACATCCATCTGTTAACCGTAGGTAGATTCACCTATACATCCGACCAACGTTTCCAAGCTGTACATAATCCCCAGACCAACGATTGGTCACTACAAGTAAGTTCCGTGCCATGCCCTAGCTCTGGCTCATACTGTTTTCTGTCCTCTTTTCCTGCTTTTTTCACATTCTCGTGGGTATTGCTGGACGAGCCTTTGCGGAAGAAAATATAAATCGTCCATATTGACACCATATCCGGCCTATCCCAGCCATCGATCATCGGGAAGATGCGGGCATTGGAACAAACTTTATGTGTGTTGGACATAGGCAAATTTTGTTGTTTTATTCCCTAGTTTTTGTTCCCACAATGTTGCTACGATTCCTGTTGTTCTATGAGATTAGTTTCTTTGGGAACGTCTCTAGTACTGTTTTGGATTGTTCATTTGAGATGTAGGATGACCTTGATTGTTTAATAGAGAATAAAATAGTGGGAACCGTAATTTTCAAGTTGTATTTTAATTTATTCACGAAGCAAGATCAATTCATAAGTAAGAATCAATACAGCGGCAGGACCGGGGTTCAAGTCTCATCTGGGCCGTTCCCCCATAGTGAGGATTTACTAACCAACTATGCGGTATCAATTAGTCTAGTAAGCCAGAAATGGCAGGCATGACCCTTAAGAGGTCGTTAGGCCATGAAAGAAGAATCAATACAGCGAGGAGAGTTTAATAACGAAAACTTTACATTGAGACAATAAAGCTTTTAAGTATACATATTCAAAGGTTGCTGTTACACCAGGCCATGTCTATTAGACGTGCTCCCTAGGAGCGGGCCACGAAAGAAGAAGAAGAAGAAGAGCATTCAAAGGTTGATTTTTTGCCATTTCAATTAATTATATTATTGATATCATTCAACGATTTTTTGTTACAACCTTTGCTACATTTTATTCCGTCTGCTTTCATTACGTAATTCATTTCAATATTAAATTTCACTTTAAAAAATCTGTCACAATCTAGCAAATGAATACAATTTATTTCCTAGAATTTATTAAATTTTCTTCCGGCTTTTCTCCGTTTTCGTTAGCGAATGACATACACAACAACCAAACAAAACATCAACACGTGGCACAGAGCTAAACTTCAACTGCAACGCGTGTGGAACCCTATGGAAGCACGGAACGATCCGATCCGTGCGATGATTCAATTACCGTTCCACGGAATCCATACGCACACAGACGGCAAGGTAGTGGTGTTAATGGAAATAATGGCCAGAGGTGCAAACAGACTGATCTTTCCCCTTCTTGGGGCATCTGCACTTTCGGACGGAGAATGAAAAAATAAAGATAATATTGATTATGACAGAAAGTAAACAAAATAAGAGAAACAAATATATATATATATATATATATA
>KZ061754.1:96695-115039 GCA_002091835.1 Anopheles maculatus
CCGGACGGGACCGGAAGCGAGCGAGAACGAAATTTACGACTCGGACGAAAGTAATCTGCTCCGGACGCCGCTCGACCGTGGGCCACACTTTGATTTGTCGGCGTCGAAGAACATTACGGCGCTGGTCGGCAAGACGGCCTATCTCAACTGCCGGGTGAAGAACATCGGCAACAAAACGGTAAATTTCAATTACTGAGCTGCACTTTTTCGTTTCCCGGGCACGATGTCCTGGTGTATTGACAGTTTCTTTTTTGTGTGTAACGACCACACGCAGGTCGAGTTCCAATCGAATAAGTTACCGTCTGTTTGGATAAATTCTAACCAAGTGTTCTATTTCGCTTTTTTTCCTGTGCATTTTCCTCGTACGGTTCATTTATCAACACACGGTCCTGGTAGGTGTCCTGGGTGCGGCACCGTGACATCCATCTGTTAACCGTAGGTAGATTCACCTATACATCCGACCAACGTTTCCAAGCTGTACATAATCCCCAGACCAACGATTGGTCACTACAAGTAAGTTCCGTGCCATGCCCTAGCTCTGGCTCATACTGTTTCCTGTCCTCTTTACCTGCTTTTTTCACATTCTCGTTGGTATTGCTGGACGAGCCTTTGCGGAAGAAAATATAAACCGTCCATATTGACACCATATCCGGCCTATCCCAGCCATCGATCATCGGGAAGATGCGGACATTGGAACAAACTTTATGTGTGTTGGACATAGGCAAATTTTGTTGTTTTATTTCCTAGTTTTTGTTCCCACAATGTTGCTACGATTCCTGTTGTTCTATAGGATTAGTTTCTTTGGGAACGTCTCTAGGAACTGTTTTGGATTGTTCATTTGAGATGTAGGATGGCCTTCAACGTTTAATAGAGAATGAAATAGTGGGAACCGTAATTTTCAAGTTATATTTTGATTTATTCACGAAACAAGATCAATTCATAATTATGAATCAATACAGTGAGGAGAGTTTAATAACGAAAACTTTACATTGAGACAATAAAGCTTTTAAGTATACATATTCAATGGTTGATTTTTTGCCATTTCAATTAATTATATTATTGATATCATTCATCGATTTTTTGTTACAACCTTCGCTACATTTTATTCCGTCTGCTTTCATTACGTAATTCATTTCAATATTAAATTTCACTTTAAAAAATCTGTCACAATCTAGCAAATGAATACAATTTATTTCCTAGAATTTATTAAATTTTCTTCCGGCTTTTCTCCGTTTTCGTTAACGAATGACATACACAACAACCAAACAAAACATCAACACGTGGCACAGTGCTAAACTTCAACTGCAACGCGTGTGGAAGCACGGAACGATCCGATCCGTGCGATGATTCAATTACCGTTCCACGGAATCCATACGCACACAGACGGCAAGGTAGTGGCGTTAATGGAAATAATGGCCAGAGGTGCAAACACACTGATCTTTCCCCTTCTTGGGGTATCTGCACTTTCGGACGGAGAATGAAAAAATAAAGATAATATTGATTATGGCAGAAAGTAAACAAAATAAGAGAGGTGCAAATATATATATGTCCTTAACAACCCCCGTATTCAGTGTACATACATGGAAAAAGCAAAAATATGTTCCTACGAACATCATCGGAACCACTTTTTTGCACTTTAAAATAACGGGTTCTTGTTTTATTATGACAGGTGAGCTCAAATATTTTCGCTGAAAAACTTTACCGATGCATCGATCTCGGCTGGCGGTTGGGTTTTGTGAGCAAGGATATGTATAATACGGGATTTTTTAAATTTTAATATCAACGTGATTTTAATACCAATTTTCAGGCTGGGAGAAGCGCATCGCATGTCGATATCGATCGTTCACACTTCACCCACCACGAGGGTTGAACATTGCACTTGTTCATTGCATCGATTTCCGGAACAAACATCGTTGTTACCCATGCGTGTTCGTTCCATTTTGTTGAGCCAAGTTTAAACAAAATGATAGAACACGTGCGTATGTAAGGGGTACGCATGTTTCAGCAGTTCCATTCTACGTATTATTGTGGTTGCACGTTTATGGCCCTCCTGATTTATCGTTTGACCCGGAAGCGGAGGTCTCTTAACGTGTATGACACCGAAAGAATGATAAAGATAAAAGGATTGAAAAGAAAAATGTTGCCCCGATTCAGCTATGATGGAGATGAAAGGAATCGTTTGGTTTGTAGGTTGGGATGGAAGGCCAGGCCAGGTCACATAGTTTCAGGAAGAATTTGGTATACTCAGTTATCTGTTCCATGAATGAACATTGATTTTAAAAGACTTCTTTGTTTAATTTTTATGCAGTAATGTCCGATGTTGTTCTCGGATATGCAAAATTATTTTATTTTATTTATTTACAATAATTCTCAAAAGACAATACGGCACCATGCCGTAATAATGGATAAACAAATAAAATAAAATAAATAAATAATTCTCAAAACTTGCTATAATGAAAAATGAGGCATTTTATATTTTAAACTAATAAAATCTGATTCTCAAACTAATACTTTAGATACTACTACTAAGAACAACCATACAGATCGTTGGAAAAAGCATCATCACCTTTTAAACTTTTAAAAACACTTGTGCTACTATTTAACAATTAAGAGTCTGAGTTAAAAAATGATAGCATTAGAAACATAATTTCGAAAAAGGTTGGAACAATTTTTAACAATATAAGATGCTCTGATATAATATTTAAAGTAAGTCTGTCGATATCATTTCCTTGTTTTCATCAAATACTGGGCGCCTCCATTGATATTCCTGTTATGCCAAAAGAAAATTATTTTCTTTAAAACATTTGAGAGTTTTTTTTACTAAAAATTCAAAAAGTCATATAAAACATCATCAGCTTCTGGATGTTGTTAAGCAATAAACAAAATGCAACAACGCCTTAAGCTGTGCCACACTTACATAAATTTTCCCCAAACAAAGTCAACAATTTTGAAGATTTGTCATGGTGGGATATCTAAGTGGCCATGAAGGTAGGACTCATCAATTTTGTTGGAAAAAATGTCAACTTTGGTAGCATACCAGGCAAACTCCTTTCAGCACAAAACTATCCCACATCAGCAGAAAGAATGAGTAAAAAAGCACAAAAAGCGCAGCAAGCAAGTGAAACGATTAAGCAATTTGTTAAAAGTTTAGCTGTGACTTCCAGCTGCATCCCTCAACACTACCGCAACTGGGGCAAACAGCTAGCTTCCACTGCACTGTTTGTAGCGTAATTAGCTTATCGGGATTTTGTTTGTGTAACCATTTTCTTCACACCCACTCACAGACGCGAAAAACAAAAGGCAAACAAAAAGGGCAATGAAAAAAAAAAAACGCTGGCCTTTTTTAATAGTCACAAAACTTGTTTGCTAAGCACCTGACCATCTCTCACTCGCTCTCTTTCTCTTGGTCGCTTAATTCCAAACAGCTGTGGGATTTAGTTAAACGACAAAACTACTCGGTAAGTCGTTTGCGAACCGGCAAAGAAAAGTCATGACGATGGTGGCCATTTTTTTCTTTGCTATGGCACAATCAAACCGTCATAGCATCGAGTTTTGTTTCACGTTAAGATGATTATGAAGTGAAAAGATTAAAACAAACAACACGGACGTCAAATTTTTGGTGCATGCTTTTCAGTGGCACGGAACTTTTGTGTCCTAGTTTCGGTGGAATTGTGATCCTTTATGGTGTAAATAATGAAATTTTCAGTTGAAGAATTGCCTGCTATTATTTATAGCACCGTTTCACGTAAAGGTTGTTGCGCTTTTGTATTTTAATTTTGAAATACTTATAGCACTTGCTGCCGTAAAGCGAATGTCTAGAATGTTGATCATTTATGGGGATATTAAATGTTTGCTTTTTCCAACTAAATTGGAATATGAGTCCCAAAAATTAAAAACAACTTAGTGCAATATGATAGACCTACTACAGCGGAAAATGTCATGATATGATGATAGCAAAATCAAAGAATTGGACAATGTATTGGGATATTTGTTAATTCGCAGAACCCATAAGTCAACTAAGTGATTTAGTGTCGGTACAATATGCGTGGTTTATGTACAACCCCTCTCATTCCAATTTCATTATAGATATGCGAGCAAATCCGAAGAATGAAATTGATTGCGTTGCTTTCTACGGAAAATTGTATGACATTACTGCATCCCCCGTCCATCGAACGACACGTACCATTTGCAACTCTCTGTGACATTTTTAAACCTAAACTTGTTGATATTCGCAGCATGCTAAAACCCCGTGAATGGCGAACGTGAATGGCCCGGGAATGCATTATCGCACAAATTCCACACTTGGTAAGCGAACAGGTTACAAAATGCGAATCCCATCCCCGACCCGACGCCAAAGCGAAACACTGTAATAAAAGCAAATGAATTGGAAGGAATGCATGCCGGCAAACGGTACGGGCGGGAATTCGGTCTCGACTGCAAGTGCAATCGTGCATGCAGGAGTGGAGTTTCCGGGATCTTTAGTTTTATTATAGCTCGAGCACTACCTGAGCAAATCCTTCTGCCCTGCAGTAGTCGGCGGTGGTCGATGATTTATTGTCCACCGGAATGGGGCGTTGCGCGTTCGGTGGAAAATGTGAACCCGCAAGCAGGTAGCGTGTGTGTGTGTGTTTCGCTCGTTCATTCTCAACCGTCGGCACACTTCTTGGCCGCGTAAGGAACGGGTTTCTTTATTGCATCTTACAGGTAACTCGTTACGGACCGATTCCTTGCTCTCCGGCATGCACACACGTGCGCCAAAGTTAAACCGGTGGAACGGAAATGAAAAATGGCAAACTTGGTTTTCTGTGGGATGTGTGCGAGCACGCCGCTTTTGCCTATTACGGTAATGTATGTCCTTGGAATTATCCTGAAATGGGCTTGGGTTTGGGATTTTGTGGATGTGTGTGTGTGCGTGTATTTGTGGTTGTTGTATCGGCTGTTCACAAGGTCACAGTCGATGAAGTGTTGCCCGATGTCGTTAAGGCGAGCCAGTGGTTGTGGTTTAAGCGGTAATATATTTTAATTTCGGAAGCTTTCCGGAGGATTCTTGCGAAGTAATTCCAGAGCTTCAACCGGAAGCACCACTTTAGAAAGGGACGTTCCAGCGGTATGGATGTGACGTATCTTATTTATTGAAACCATTTTTCGAAACATAATTTAAAAAAATTTATTGAAAAGCACCTAATCTAGAATTTTTAAAAAGTTTAGTAAAGCACTGGGCGTCTCCATCGTTAAATTTGTACGTGGAAAAATATCATAGTTTAAACTGCTGACGGCAAGTGGTTTATTAAAGTTGATAATATTTTTACCAATTCTGACACAATTTCACTCGCTTTACATAGTTCACTACATCAACCCAGCTGGAGTAGTTATTTTCATTATTTTTGACCACCCTTGTCCAAAAGTGCAACGAAGGACAACTTCAGCTTGAACTATGGCCTAAGAGAAGATCACTGCGGTAAAAGTTTTGAACAAAGTTTTCCTATCCTTTCCTGCTCTTGCGAGCACACACACACACACACACACACATACGTACTCTACTGGATCAAATTTTGTTCAATTACATGCACCGTGGGACAAAGCTCCGGACTCGACCACAGTCTACCGACAACTTTGCCTTTGCCGAGTGATGCAGCATTGTAAGTACACGCTGTAATTGGGTGAACAAATGACATTCCTCGTATTTTGTCTGACGCTTTTGAGCAGTTTGCAGTGATGTGAGAGCTAGACGTTCTTGCTAGCATTTAACATCATTTCATCAAATGATGCTCTCGGGATGGATCTCTAACAAGAAGCTTTATCATCATAAAACACGTGTCAATCTAGTTACGTTTTTACTGAACGGTTCGGGTCGCAAAGCGCACACATATGTTTCATTTTAAGTTGCACTCCAACTCCAATTTAGTGTGAATTTAAGGATATTTTATTTTAACCCCCGAAACGGAGCTAGTACTTCGAACACGAAAAGCAATAACTATCCGAAAAAGGTAGAACGTGTTTATGAACCCGAGTTTTGTTTGGAACCATCCGTTCGGTGTCACAACAGCAAAATGGGCTGATCTGGAAAGGATCATGCTTCGGTCCCGGTTCTAGCAACAAATCTTCATCGCCCATACCGATGCGTTTTCCCCGTTTACTCATGCTGAAGGATGGTACGGCGTTCGATAGATGCGAGTGGCAAAATTGATGTACCGGGTCGTAGTTTACCGAGCAGAATCACCTGCCCACGGACCAAAGTTTATGAAAGGGTCGGTTGGCTATACCCGAAAAAGTTGTTGATCTCGAAGAAATCAACCGATGCAGAGACGACACGACATGAGGTGCTCTTTGTTTTTATGGTGAAGGGTCGGCTATGTTCCGGTGGTAGTGTTAACCGGTCAGCGCTTCAACAACGGGATAATCCAAAACCCGAAACGTGTTATTGGGATGACGCACCGACGTAGTGTGCCTGCGAAATGGAGCCTTCGTCTGGGATGGTGCTACTTGCTGTGAGGCAGTAAGTTTTGCTGTACCACTTTTCGGTTGCTGTGTCGGAAGTGACGCGTTAAGAAGTCTGACGCCTGGCACTTGGTGGTGTTGGCAGATGAGAACAAAGGCATTTTGGTGCGTGGGTGGGTCGGGGAAGGTGTAGCGAAACGTGGAAGCTGTTTTCCCATGGGACGCCATCGATGGATAAAATCGACAAACCGAGCCCATGTAGAGGACGGTGCGTGTGTGTGTGTGTGTGTGCTGGAAATTGATTGGAGAGCCCTGAAGCTTTCCCGTGCCTCATTGTTGAGACATTTTGTGGCACACGTTTTGCCCGAACAGCGGAAGTATGGTCGTGCACCTTTGGGAACACTTGGTCGACCGAGAACCGTTCAGCGAACAGAGATTTGAGCTTGTTTGAAAGCATTTGATCGGGCGCGTTTGTGTGTTTGGAAAACGACGGTATTGAACGTTATTTTGGGTGTTTTGACGGTGTGGTGTGGGCAGCTTTTTGGGACATATCATATCTATATCGCTCGATTGAAATCCTGGTCACGGCACCAATAACACTGTTATTCGCATCGGGAGCAGGGATAGAGAAAGTTTAGTGTAGGAGTTTAGGAATAGCTGTTTTTGTGTATGCTTCAAGATAGGTTTTGTGTTACTGTAACATTTAAACTATACAGCTAAACTTTTTTTGAACAAACATTGATCACAATGGTACATACTGTTTGACCTATGATTTCCGTTGAATGTCCCACAAACAAACCCACTAGCACGTTTATTAGACAGGATGTTGATCCATTGTGGCTTCGAAACGTTATGCAAACGGGTTGCCTGCATGACATAAAGCTTCGGTATCTCTTGATTCTAGGTGGCAAATGAGGATTTCAAAAATGATGCATCCTTCCACAGATAACTCAAGAGAAAATGTTCGTTTTGCGGGTACGGTCCATGGAAATGCGTAACGATTGGTTATCACAAGAACCCCTTCCGGATGGACGTTCGTATGATAAGCGTACCAAGTGATAGCTTTAGGCACTTTTCAATGGCAAATGCACACAACCACGGTTGTTAGGCAGGAAGTAAATGATCATTAGACTAACATGTGAATCGAGTTCAATGCTTATTGAAGGATGAGAATCGTGAAGAGCGTTATGTTGCTATAATAGATAACTATACCGCAAAACCTCGAATTTATTTGATCAGATTGTTTTTTTTCCGGAAATCTACAACCCTTAGTACTGTTTGTCAATCTTTCAAAGAATTGGGGTACAATTATCACTTTTGGTTTCTGAATTTACCCTGTTTGTTTTTGGAGGTTTTCTTCGACGAAGCTATGCCATACTGTGAGACTTTTTTAGTGACGGCAATTGGCTTTTTATTAAGCTTTGAATTTCCTAATAACTTCGCTCCGACCTTCCAGTAAAAAAGCCTTAAGTCATTTTATATATTGAATTCGATGATGGGAAAAATCTACACTCTATTTTACAATTCTTCGTGGTAATCAAATGTAGGGTAAGTCAAGCATTTTCGTAAATTACAGTTCTTTCTCCTATGGTGACCTTCACCATGGTATGGGACTACCATGACAGCCGTCGAAGGTGAATCCTGTTTCACAGCTGTGATGAGCTATTCCATCGAAATTTTTTGTCCATAGTCTGCGTATTGTTGACTGTAATGGTGCTAAATAAATAATCATTTCAATTGGATTGAGTTGGTAACCAATATGTAACTAGCAATACTGATAATGAATTGCATTAATTGCAATATGTTGAGCACGTGTATGTGTAATGCAAGATACATATCAATTAATTATCTTAGCAAAGTCAACAACATTGTTAGCTTCGCAGCTGTTCTAATAATAATTGTTTTAAGGTATATAGGTTCTCACTCAACTCATAGCTCCTACAGAAACGTATCTCACTAGTAGTAAATTGTTAGTATATTATGCACAGCTAAAAATAACACAAACAAACCATTTAAGTTTGTCAAATAAAATGAGGAAAAACCGACGTCTATTTTAAAACTGAGACACGCTATCCGTTCCTAGACCGGAAACGAACGGTTATCTGGATCGGTCACAGCTTTCCGCTTGTTTCTATTCTTGGCTCCGTTATATCCGGACGCGGTCATCCAATTCCCACGCCTGCACCATTTCTAACCGCCTGCAGCCGTAAGCCGTAACATTCAGGCCTTCAGGTTTGATTGTGAAAGGAAATAAAATTATGATTTCTATTTCGTTGCTCCCCCGCACTCGGGCTGTCAGTTCTTTCCACATTTAGTTTCTATTTTCAGTCGCTGTGGTCGCAAGTCAGTTGCAAGAACTAGGGTCTAGGGTTTTCGCTACTAAAATTAGACACCGTGCTTCACCGAAGCTGGCAATTGGCGTTGGATAGAGACCACAAAAAGAAATAAAAGCAGGACACAAAACCTGTAAAAAGAAAACCGGCGGGATCGAGCCGGACTGCACGTCCGGCACAAGGTGGATGGTTGTGTTGGTGCAAACGCGTGACACTTGGCCACAAGGACGTAGCGGATGCTAACCACAAAACGCCAACACAACGGCTGCAATGATTGCTGATGTTAATTGTTTTGTTTATTAAATTTGAAAACTTTGCTTCATTTCACGGTTGTGGTGTTAGGGTGTGGGTAAAGGTGTGTTGGGGTGGAAAGGAGAAGGAGTACGAGGGGGTTTCATTTTTGCATACATGCATGCTCTTGACAGAAAAAGTTGGTGGTCGTGGAGGGCTTGTTGGGTGAGAGGAATATGTTAAATTTTCACCTCTATGGTAACGAGTGGCTGTACCGTTTCTGAAGGGCTATAAAAAGAGGGATTTGAAAGTGTCTAAACGAAAAGCTTGGTCTGATTATTAATTCATGGTTTGTTATTTGTTAATGATAGAACGAGGAGCAATTGGTAGCTAGAAGTCGCCGTGTTATTGTCAAAAGTTTTAAGTGAAAGCTGTCAAGAGTGATTTATACTGATTGTTTAGTGACTCAGTTAACACGAATAAAAGAACCTTTTAATCAAATGAAAAGAGATCTAAATTAAACATTAAAATTAATGAAAAGTCAGTCGAAATCAGAGATGTTTCGTTCTAATGTTTTTTTTCTTATGTTAAATTATTTCAAGTATAAATTACAACATGTTCCACACATTCTATGTTATAATAACTCAAAATTATTAGAAAAACTAGAAAGTATTGTTATATCCATTTTTTAAAGCTTAATACGCTTTGAGCGAACACAGCATATTCAATTAAAACTATTTCAAATTAAACTTGAATCAAAATCTTCAATTCACTTGAGATAAGGTCAAGGATTCTGAAAAATCTTTCAAACCAATTAACCAATATAGAACGGTTGGAAAACTCTTTTACAAACAAATATTCTTAGCTCTCGAGCGACACTCCTGAAAATGCTACATTCGCCCAAAAGATTGGTGATGTACGAAGCTTTTCAAACCCCCTTCGGGCGAACAACGAACAGCACAGCAATGAGGAAGGAATGTGTAGTTTTAATTAGAATCCTACCCAGTTACCTGGTACCGTCAATCAGTGTCTTGGGAATTGTTCCACAAACTCGTCGCGGTGAAACATTTTCAACCTGACTGTACACGTATTTCCTATTCACTTGAGCGATGGAGAAGGCCAGGATTTGGAACCGGCGCAATGGTGAATGGTGTGAAACCACTTACAATCGTGTAAGGTGTGTGTGTGGCTTGAGTGCCGTGTGGTTTGGGGTGAAATGGAATACAAAGTGATTAAATATAAATCCGAAAGCACACATGTACAAACGGTTGGCGTGGTGTACCATACAGCGGAACTCACCGTGTTGCCATTTGTGTAAATTAATTGCTCAATTCGGTACACTAATCACCTCGCACGATGTCTTTTCGGCTGCTTTCGGAACAGCTGTAAATTAATTTGTATTTACACTTTGATTAGTGTTTTCGTACATTTCATACGACTTGGTGTAGCGTTTGTGACAAGTGTTAATAAAACGAAGCAGGTTTATCACATCTTTTGGCACTTAGAGTAGGAAAAGCTTTCATCGAACTTACTTTAGGCCCTTTTTCCTGTTGGTGAAATGTTTAACAATGAATACAATTTGACCAATCCCTTCTCGAAACCAGATAATCTTCACCGAATCAGCAATTGTCTTAAAAGGTTTTTCGATTTTTTGTTACCAAGCTCAAAAACGGTTCTGTTTGCCCTTGTAAGGTTTAAGCGAAACATGTGAAGCAAGATCAACTGGTGCGAACGTTAGCTTTTAAGGGTCAAAGGCAATGTTGGCGCGAATCGTCTACATTAATATTCCACGTGCAGGAGCTTTCATCTTACACCGAGAACACACAGGCCAAAAATCGCTTTCGCCCGTTGTGCATCAATAGCCGTTAGGGTCGTTGATAGGAGAGGGTGTGACCATTTGCTACCTTCGCTCGGTAACGTGAAAACGGAATAGAGGGATTCGAGCGAAAGTTGTTTTGGGGATTTGAGCACGTAAAAACAACATGCTTCCAGCGATCCGGTAGGTCCAGGGATGGTTTTTTGGGGCGAAGCATTCGGTTCATAGTTGGAACGGTGAAAAACACTCTCGGCTGCCGTTTCGGTGTGTAGAACGTGCGTGCTGACGAGCGGGCCGTGCTAATCAAATACTAAGTGATACGATTGATGCTCGCCGAAATTGGTCGTTCGTCGTTTGACGAGACCGCTTGAAGGAGTTGTTAGTGGAATCGAGCGTCCATTTCATAATGGTGGTTTTGTTTAAAAGGTACGAATGAGCATGGAACGAGATAGCGCAATAATCAACTTCATTAACAGTCGAGGTGGCGTTTCGTTGTCTGGTTTAGGAGTTTTTTTAGGAAGTTTTAGAAAAGGATCCGTTCCGAGAAGTTGTTACTTGAATTTTATGTGTTTTGTTGAGCATTTGCTTGGAAAGTTTTGAGGTTTTTCTTTACTAGTTTGTTACCTATGGTGGTTTTATTCAAGAGGTATTGCTATAACTGGATGTCGTTGGTGACATTCGGTGATGATGGTTCTATTACAGATGACCAGCAGTATTAAGCAATAGTTCCATATTGTTCAACATGAGCAAGAGCTTTGGTAGGCAAGATCCAAGGTTTTAATCCGCATTAGTAAACGCTATTGTGTCTGGAAACCTAGTATATTTCACGGTAATGATGATTTTATCCTTTACCTCAATTACCTCTCGGAATGTTGCTGCTGTTGGTGATAACCTGGTCAACTCCGGAAGCCGTTAACCAGCAGGATACACCTGACAGATGAAAGACGGAAGGCAGATCTTCTTCTTCTTTCTTGGCCTAACGACCTCTTAGGTCATGCCTGCCATTTCTGGCTTACTAGACTTATTGTTACCGCATAGTTGGATAGTCAGTCCTCACTATGGGGGAACGGCCCAGATGAGACTTGAACCCCGGTCCTGTCATGTGAAGACCGGCGCCGCTGTCGCATCTACCACCGGGCCGCCAGGGGTGTGGGGGGAGGGTGGCGGGGCTGGATGGCAGATGAGTGGTTATAAATTTTCATAGAAATGACGTGACATTACCAGAATACCGGTGGAGTACCAAAATACTAACACTGCCAGATGTAGATCTCGAACTCAGACACTCACTCAATCTATCTTTCTCTTTACAAATACTTACAAACAATGTACTTAGTAACTAACTTTGAGCTTATGCTCTTTGAGCTTATGAAGAACTATGACATTCGTTACTGGTGTTAAAACATCAATTCAAATATTTTCGTTTTGAGTGCAAAACACTCAACATAAAACATAGAAACAAAAAAGCTTCGTAGCGACATCATTAGTTTCTAAAGCCTGCGATGAATGCCATTCCAATTAATAATTTTTATAGCTAGCGAACGAGATACACAAAACCGAGTGTCCCATATCGCCCGGAGCCTGTGAGCGTAACGAGTAACTTTACATTAAAAAAGATAGGTTAAGAAAACGGATGAACTGTGTTGGGCAAGTGTACAAAGCGCAGGCGGTAATGAAATGAAGCTTTCTTTATAGTACCGCAGTTGAAATACGCTATTGCCACCACGGGGACACATGGTAGGCCCATCGACTTGGGAAACAACTTCAGTACCAGCGAAGGAATTTTGCAGCAACAGAGCAACGGTTGAAGAAATTAATTGGCGAGCTTAGTGTACCGAAGTCCGGACGGTAGTTGCGGCTCTTTTAAATGTTTAACTGTAATTGGTGCCTGACTCTTGGTTGACTTTAGAGAAACGGTACAGTAGGGACAAACTTTTGCACTGGAATCGGTTGTCCTGATCCCTTTGATTCCCATTAGGTGAAGTGGGCCTTCGGTCGGTGGTTTTTTGGAGCGGAACTGCTCTCTTTTAAAGTTTTAGTTTCTTTCTTGTCAATTGACGATACAATCTTTATCATTAATTTTATTTTTCATCTAGTTAGGGAAAGCCTTTGGAAAGCCGGTCTTTAGAAAAGAGCCAAAATTGAAGAAACCATTGCAAATATCATTAATATTTTTTTCCTGGTCATCGTTTACCATTTCCTTCATTTCATCGCTGAACAATAAAAATCCCATGCTTAGAGATTTTCCTTTCACGAAAATGGTCACGCACATGTGAGCGTGTTTCTATGTTGTGCGTCCGAAAAAACAGCACAATGGCCCACATGTGGTGTAGTAAATTTGCAATCTCAAGCCACGATTAAGACGGAAGCGCACGAACTATCGGTTTTCTCCGAATGTGCGTGGGATGCTGGGAAGACACAAAACACAGCAGCAATTGTTTCCGATCTTTTGTATGTCCGCAGCGGACCATACGCTTCCGGGATATGGCCGCCGTCCGGATGAATGGTAATTGATTTCGGGGAATCTGATTATTTCCTACCATTTCGGGCATATGCTGTCGTGTGCTGTTGTAGCCTTTTTTAACTGCTTTTAGATAGAATAACTTGTACAAGAGCACGAGACACGATTATATGCTCATGTACAAAGTACAGTTTGCATCAACGACATATTCAAAAAATGTTGTACATTTAATTTCCCATCCAAGGCGGGTTCTTCCTAATTTGTGTAACGCTCGAAATAGCTGCTACTAAAACTTTCGCCATGTACCTTTTTTCTTTGGTTGTAGCTCCACATAAAGAGTGCCTCGCGGTTTGTTTCGATGTGCCGGAACCTTTACAAAAAAAAAACCCTGTACCCGTGTTACCCGCGGAAATTAATGCCGACGCACACAGAGCGTAACGTGTCGAACGTACCGACAACGACACAGATGGAAATTTTCTGTCACACAGCCGCCTTAATGTCGGCAGGAAATAACCGACGACAATTCGGAAGCCGGGTGAATCGGGTGGGACCGCAACGCACTGGAAGCTTGGATGGCGTCACCCTTGGATGACGTCTGATGAACGGCAGCGAACGCACGGTGTGCTTGTGGGCAAAATTAGATAAAACCAACAATCTCCACTCGGTAGCTCGGCAATTGGGAAGTTGTATTTTTTTATGTGGGAAGAACACACCGAAGGAACACGGTTCGGAATGTGCCACAAGTGCATTAGGTGTAAGTAATAATTGCTTGAAGTTGAATAGTTTTTGGAATGTAAATGATCAAACGTCAAATGCTATAAAATATTGTTATAGCACAGCGCTTAGTACAAACAAAACTTCACAATAAATCTATATAAAATAAAGCTTTCTTTATGCAATGTTTTTACCAGCAACCTTTCCAACGTGTTCTTTGCAGTGGACGTTACCACCCACAACCGAAGAGAATCCACCAGCTCAAGAGCCAAAACCTCGAAATACGGAGCACCCTTATGGGTGGGTTTGCGCGCTGCCTGCTGAGTGGGCACAATTTACCATGTGGGGCACTCGCACTCATCGAATCATTTGCGATGATAATTCAATATTTTCTGCTGATTGCTCGAACGGAACTGGATCGTTTCCTTCGCCGAACGGTGTTCCGATTCCGGCCGCCGGAGGTTCTGTATCGTTTGAAATCATTTGCCGCGATGCTTTCTGGTGTGAATCAGCGAGTTTTGACGATTGGTTGTGGTGACGCGGTGAGGTTTTATGCCTGCTGCCGGGCTTCAAATCTGTCTTTGAAGTGGGAAACAATCATTTCGGGGAAATACGGGAGGGGGTGGGAAAATAAAATCAGATTCAGATGTGGGTGACACGCGTACGCGTAAGTGATTGGATAAAAATAGGCATCAGAAAGGAAAACGTTATCGAATGTTCTTTAAGCTACGAATCAATATTCTCACGGTTGTGGCATGGAGATCCATTGCAAGGTAATGTCTAATTATTGTGAAATTAAAAGCTTTTTGCTTACTTTATTGGTGAAAATTTAATTACATTTATTTTAGCCATAAAACTTGAGCCATTTTTGTCGAATTTCGGACGTTATCCGGACGATTCGACTCTCGGGAGGCAAAATTTTAACACCTATGTGAGTTTGTGAAATAGGGTTCGAATTTATTGCCGCTTTTTGCTTATACGCGTGATTTTCTCTACTGGCCGCTTCGGGCCCCCTTCGCCCCTATTTATAATGTTTACATCGAGTAGCGCCGCCTAGCGGAAACACGGGGTACCTGCTAGCCAGGCCAGTCAAATTAATTTGACATTCTCCCCCCCCAGCGCAGGAATACGCGTCATTCCTGTGGCTTTGTTTACGTCCTGGCTGTTTGTTATCGCGTGGTTTCGCTGTGTTTTTCTCTTCAATCATGGGGGTAAGTATAACATTTAACATTTCTGCCTTCGGTTTAACGCGTTTAAACCATCTATCTCGTCGCGATAAGGAAGGTAAGTAATCTGCAACCCACTTCTCCCCAAACATTCTTACTAACACTTGTACCGCTTTTCGTTTTATCTTCCGGATCGCGAACCTGTCGTCGGATGCTCTTTTCACGCATTGAGTGCTTGTTGAATATGCGGTAGCAAAGTTCATCGCAGCGACAGCGTAAAGAGTCGGCTCACCGTTGTCAAGCGCTTTGCGGTCGCAGAAGAATGGTATAGATTGCTGATCTTCGGGTTTCATCTCGACTCTCGGTACCGTTGATGCGTCAAATACCAGCCGTACTTTACCGCGTTTGTTGTTATTTGTCGCTCCGGTGAGTATTCCCGACGCTCCTCGATCGTCTTTGGCAAACACCTTCTCTGGCGTTTTGGCTACGCCTAGCGACCCAATCGTGAGACCTTCCTTCTTAACATGATCTATCTTTTGTAGGTTGACCGTTCCATACGTGCAGATGTGATAACTGCTGTGACTGCTGCTGTTTTGCCGTGACGGTTTATGGGGGTACGGTCCGAAAGCAGTCCAGCCCAAATGTGTTTTGACGGCGGCTAATTCATGTCGTCTACCCTCTGCGTATTGGAGCGGTCGCATAAGGTGGCAGTTATCGATCCCGATAATTATTTGCGGTGTGACGTCGGAATAAGACCGCAACGGCAGACCTTCGAGATGTTCGCAATCCCTCGACGCTGCTTCCGCTGAGAACGATTGTGCCGGCAACGAGAGGTGTCGCAGAGTGTGCACCTTCGGGATCGTAAACCTCTTCTTCGCATCGTCAACGCCGGAAAGTTGTAGCGCTACCATTACAGAGCTACTCTCCTCCCTTTCAGTGTCGCCGGTCCACCGAACGCGCAACGGATGCAGCACTCCTTTTAGCCCCAATTCCTCGATCAAGCTTTCTTCTATGAACGTTCCCGTTGAACCGCTATCGAGAAGGGCATACGTTTTTACGGCCTTTCCATCGCCGTGCACAATCACATGAACGTATTGGAGCAACACTCCTTCGCTATTGGACGTATGGGTGTTCACGATCTCCTGCTTAGCTGGGACGAGCGCATCGTTAATTGGCCTTAACGTTGGCGAGAGCGGGGTACTGGCAGTGTCGGTCGTTCTTTGGCTTCGTCCTGCATCATGCAGCAACTGATGATGTATAGATCTGCAGCCGTCCACCCCACACTGTTTCCGGAATCTGCATCTGCCTCCGTGTCGACGCAAGCACTGCCGACACGCGTTTCCTCTCACCACGTCCCACCGCTGGTTTGCGTTCATCCCAAGGAATATAGGACACTCTCCTAGGTCCTGGCACGATCCCGGGCAGATGATGCAAATCCGTTGGTGGCTGTGGGAGGAAGGAGACGAATTAGTAGGAGGCCTAAGGTCTGTTCTTACCATGGTGTTTAGATATGCAGTCGGCTTATTTCTTCGTCCTTCTAACAGTTTCCTCTCCGTTTTAGGTTCCGTGAAGGAGGGCAACGTGTCGTAGCTGGCTGCTTCCACCTCTTTCTCCATCCAGTCGCTGAAGTCGTCAATGGTAGGCACGCTGAGCAACATGCGATAGTGGAACCAGTCGCGTTTCAGCACCGCCGGAAGCTTTCCTACCATTTCCTGCAACAAGGCCACGTTGAACGAGTATTCGTACAGCCCCGAGGACGAAATAACTGCTGCCATCTCTTGGACTGCATTCCCGAAATTAACGATCGTGTCGGCTCTTTCCAAGCGTGGCGAAGGAAGCTGTCGAATCTTCCGAATCAGGTGATGGACGATGTTCTCAGGTCTTCCAAAGTGTCGTCGGAGAACATTCATCACCTGTGGAAGATGTTGTGCGTGCGTGAGTCGGTATCCCACCATTTCACGCGCCTTCCCATGAAGAGCCTTCGCGAGTCGTTCCATGTTCTCTTCGTCCGAATACCCATACATCTGGGTGGTTCGTTCGTAATTAGAGATGAACATGGTCCATTCGTCAGGTCGGCCGGAAAACGGTGGTAGATCCCGCAAATTGCCCTGCCGGGCATACAGCTGACTTTGGCTTAACGTGTTAAACGTTCTACAGGTAGGCTGGGGGCTGGAGTTGGCGGTGTAACCGTCAACCGCGGATGCTGCAAACCTGCTCGTGCTGTGCTGCGGAAAGATGCCTGGCGCATAAGGCGAAAATGCGCTGGGACGTGTAACGGTGGCTTGCGCAGGATTGAGCCCTCCAATCGATACGTTGGTCGGCCTTATGTGCCTACCGTAGATTTCTGTTCGTGCAGACACATCACTTTCAACCCGCTCCGTGCTCAACACAACGTTTTCACACTGTGTCTGGAAAGCACTCACTTGAAGCCTTTCGAGCTGCAGTCGTTCTATCTGTTCTCGCAGGTCGCTTTCCCGGCGTAGGAGATCAGTTTCCATCGCTTGAACTTCCTCCCGGCTCATTTGAGTCCGCTCTAGCGACGCTTTCTGGTCGCCGAGCGATGGCAGTGGGTTTCGCAGCGATGGCGTGGTGATGCTGGTCGATGGCGTCGGTCGGCGTCTTTCAAAGTGTGAAAAGTGTGTTATCGGTGAAAGTGATAAAGTGTGGTGTCCCGCGTTCGATAACGCGATCGGTGTCGTGAGTGTTGATGAATACACCGTTCGTGTGTCATCTCCGCGAGTGGTGCAAACCGGGTTTGCTGGTGCGGGTCGATGACCGAGGTTGAACCCGCTCGACCCCGGGTCGGTGGTGTTCGCCGCGGGTAAGGAAAGCACTTGGCGTGAGTTTCCTCCCGCATCGGTGTGATCGCTCGAAAGCAGATCTATGTGTCCAGCCAGTGCCGGGGGCTGTCCGCGTCTCGTTTCCTCCATCGTTGGTATCTTCGTTTCTCGTTCCGACGCTACGTTGTTGCGATTCCGAATCGCTCACAAACGACACTACGCGACCCGATACGAGATGTCACTCCGAGTGACCGCGAATAACCAACTAATAACCGCACTTAGGTTGGCCGTAAACGTTTTCACGAGCCGGTTGTGATTCCGAATCACTAACCGGATTGTCCGTAAACTGTTCCGCGCGATACCTTCGATACGGCTCCGACACTTCACTGGTGTGCACTAGTGTTTTTC
>KZ061754.1:115067-166498 GCA_002091835.1 Anopheles maculatus
ATCTTCCGGATCGCGAACCTGTCGTCGGATGCTCTTTTCACGCATTGAGTGCTTGTTGAATATGCGGTAGCAAAGTTCATCGCAGCGACAGCGTAAAGAGTCGGCTCACCGTTGTCAAGCGCTTTGCGGTCGCAGAAGAATAGTATAGATTGCTGATCTTCGGGTTTCATCTCGACTCTCGGTACCGTTGATGCGTCAAATACCAGCCGTACTTTACCGCGTTTGTTGTTATTTGTCGCTCCGGTGAGTATTCCCGACGCTCCTCGATCGTCTTTGGCAAACACCTTCTCTGGCGTTTTGGCTACGCCTAGCGACCCAATCGTGAGACCTTCCTTCTTAACATGATCTATCTTTTGTAGGTCGACCGTTCCATACGTGCAGATGTGATAACTGCTGTGACTGCTGCTGTTTTGCCGTGACGGTTTATGGGGGTACGGTCCGAAAGCAGTCCAGCCCAAATGTGTTTTGACGGCGGCTAATTCATGTCGTCTACCCTCTGCGTATTGGAGCGGTCGCATAAGGTGGCAGTTATCGATCCCGATAATTATTTGCGGTGTGACGTCGGAATAAGACCGCAACGGCAGACCTTCGAGATGTTCGCAATCCCTCGACGCTGCTTCCGCTGAGAACGATTGTGCCGGCAACGAGAGGTGTCGCAGAGTGTGCACCTTCGGGATCGTAAACCTCTTCTTCGCATCGTCAACGCCGGAAAGTTGTAGCGCTACCATTACAGAGCTACTCTCCTCCCTTTCAGTGTCGCCGGTCCACCGAACGCGCAACGGATGCAGCACTCCTTTTAGCCCCAATTCCTCGATCAAGCTTTCTTCTATGAACGTTCCCGTTGAACCGCTATCGAGAAGGGCATACGTTTTTACGGCCTTTCCATCGCCGTGCACAATCACATGAACGTATTGGAGCAACACTCCTTCGCTATTGGACGTATGGGTGTTCACGATCTCCTGCTTAGCTGGGACGAGCGCATCGTTAATCGACTGTAACGTTGACGAGAGCGGGGTACTGGCAGTGTCGGTCGTGCTTTGGTTTCGTCCTGCGTCATGCAGCAACTCATGATGGATGGATCTGCAGCCGTCCACCCCACACTGTTTCCGGAATCTGCATCTGCCTCCGTGTCGACGCAAGCACTGCCGACACGCGTTTCCTCTCACCACGTCCCACCGCTGGTTTGCGTTCATCCCAAGGAATATAGGACACTCTCCTAGGTCCTGGCACGATCCCGGGCAGATGATGCAAATCCGTTGGTGGCTGTGGGAGGAAGGAGACGAATTAGTAGGAGGCCAAACTGTTCCGCGCGATACCTTCGATACGGCTCCGACACTTCACTGGTGTGCACTAGTGTTTTTCACGAACGTGCTATGTGAATCGAGTGAGAAACACTTGTAGTGGCTTTAAATTCGAAAATGTCGAATTTCGGACGTTATCCGGACGATTCGACTCTCGGGAGGCAAAATTTTAACACCTATGTGAGTTTGTGAAATAGGGTTCGAATTTATTGCCGCTTTTTGCTTATACGCGTGATTTTCTCTACTGGCCGCTTCGGGCCCCCTTCGCCCCTATTTATAATGTTTACATCGAGTAGCGCCGCCTAGCGGAAACACGGGGTACCTGCTAGCCAGGCCAGTCAAATTAATTTGACAATTTTATTGAATTTGCTGTACAATTTAATTATTTGTGCAAAATAAGTAAACTTACTGTCTCAATATTTGCTTTGTAATCGATGCAAAAGAAAGAAAAAATTCAAACCGAAACATAAACATAAGCAAACTGGCGAAAAAACAGGACCACCCATCCAGAAGGCGCGTTGGTGCGTCACTACGGTACCACTTATCGTCCATCCTGGAGGGATTAATAAGTGAGCTGGAAATGTGTGACATTTGTCATCGCTCACCACTTCCTTTTTTGCTGGCGTTGCCTCCTTCCACTCCCATCGAAATTGAGTGGCTCGTATAATAATAATAATGATGATATGGTTTGGTGTGATGCATACGCGTGAAATTGTTATTTTATGTATTCGGTGAGCGTGTAATTTATAGCAGTGGAGCAACACTTATATCATCAATTTTCACTGTTGTGGTGTGTAATTGAATGCGCGCAGGAGAATTTCCGGTATCGAACAGATTTTTCACTTGTTTTTATTTTGTTTCTTGGTAAACAATTTGAGGAATTATCTTTTATAATAATTTTAGCTTAAAGAGTAAAGGTTTTATTAAGTAGTATATTTCATTGATTGGTGTTAATTTATTTATATTTTTGATCGCAATTTAAACAGCAAGAATTATTTATTTTGTTTTATTTATTATCAGCTCCCCTGGAGGTGATTCTCTACATCATGTACAAAGCATTTTTTCTTCTTGCAAAGGAGCTTATTCCGAGCATATGCCTTTGTATAAATTGGAGTGATATTTAGGGAGACATTGCGCTATTGTAGTGGCTCTTGATTTTTGTTGATTTGTTTATTGCGCGATTTGTCTCGCGCAAAGTGGTAGATAAGCTGTATATATTCCATGTCTGGGCAATCCAGGTTGTTGAGTATCAGTGTACCCAGTTGAATTCCGAACGACTTCACCGCGTTCAACAAGGATGGTCTGGTGGTTTCGAATTCCACGTAGCACTGTACAAGATGGTCTAGATCGTAATACACAGTCACATACTTTCAATGTTACCAGACTGATAAGTTGTAAATGTGAATCCAGAGCAAAATGGTTCGAGATGAGATAACATGCGGATGAATCCATGATCAACAGGGAGCCCACTGAACTAAGTCTGCAGGGAAACTTGCAGAAAGATCGAGAACAGGTATCTCTAACACCTGTTTTGGCCAGGGAGTTTGTCTTCTCATTGCATGAGAAGGTATCCTAACCAGCGATATGCGAAACGGCTTTCCAAACATTGAGCCAAACATTTTAACGAAATTGTAAACATAACAGTTTTCGGAGACATCAGCGCTTCAATAACTCTTATGCTATCTATAAAGCTGTAAATGAAGTACCGGTCTGGAGGGCTTACTGCTATTATTAAAGTCTACACAGTTGCCTTCAAGTTGAAGAAGACTTCGGTGTACTCGCTAATCCACATTGGCTTCAAGAAGAATGAATTAAAATATTACTAAATTTCAAATTCAGAAATAATCTCTCACCATCGGTAGTAACTTTTATGTGTTTTTTGTTGTTGAAATTGTTGAAGTGAAGATAATTTGATTGGATAAACTGGGCGGTAGCGGCTAGACTTGTATCTTTCTTCACACAGCAGTTCCGGAGTTCGAATATTACCCGGACCGTTCCTCTGTAGTGAAGTCTTACTATCCAACTATGTGAATTAAATAAGTCTAGTAAGCAGAAGAAGCAGACGAAACTGAAGGATAATTTATTTACTCTCTTTATCATCAGAATATATCTTGTTTTTCTATTCCCTTAAATTCTATCCCTTTGCTTAGCCTTTCAGTCTCTACAGTGCCCATGACGGTTCGCAGCTGGAAAGGATTAATCAAATCAAGAATCAATATCGCTTGATTAGTGTTAATTGTGCCGTTATGCTGTACGGCTCTCTATCCTTTGGGGCGAGATGTGGCCCTCACCGTTCAAACAGACTGCTCGGCAGCGGCTTCGATGTTGTTTGAATAATTGATCAAAATCCGATGCCCAGATACAACGCTTTCATTCGGCGCCGCATTCAGTTGCTTCACCCCGAAGCTTCACGGAAGTCGGTTTAATTATTTGACGGCAATCATTTATGCATCAGCAGTGCGTTGATCGGAAGCGGGCGCTATTGGTGCGGTTTCTGCAATGCAACGCTTCTCGACCACGGTGATGGAAGGAAGTTCAATTCTCTGTACTACTTCAGGTGCGTTTGGATGGCAGGCAAACCACCCCGAATTCGAACAAGCTGTTGAGCTTTTGATTCGAAGTTTCCATAGGGTTTATTCCCTCGGCGTAAGGATCAATTGACATTCAAACCGATGGTTTAGCGTTTGCCGCACCACATTTAGGCGTGTTAGATGTTTTCACGTAACGCCCTGAAAAGCGGTAGTGGGCCATCAAACACACACACACAAGGCTGATGTTGTGGCGCAGACGTCGAGTAACATCGTAACTGGTCGGGTCGACGCGCGAGAACAGGTATCTCTAACACCTGTTTTGGCCAGGGAGTTTGTCTTCTCATTGCGTGAAAGGATACCCTAACTAGCGATATGTGAAACGGCTTTCCAAACATTGAGCCAAACATTTTAACGAATTTGTAAACATTTTCGGAGACATCAGCGCTTCAATAACTCTTATGCTATCTATAAATCTGTAAATGAAGTACCGGTCTAGAGGGCTTTCTGCTAATATTTGAAGTCTACACAGTTGCCTTCAAGTTGAAGAAGACTTCGGTGTACTCGATAATCCACATTGTCTTCAAGAAAAATGAATTGAAATATTACTAAATTTCAAATTTAGAAATATTCTCTCACCATCGGTAGTAACTTTTATGTGTTTTTTGTTGTTGAAATTGTTGAAGTGAAGATAATTTGATTGGATAAACTGGGCGGTAGCGGCTAGACTTGTATCTTTCTTCACACAGCAGTTCCGGAGTTCGAATATTACCCGGACCGTTCCTCTGTAGTGAAGTCTTACTATCCAACTATGTGAATTAAATAAGTCTAGTAAGCAGAAGAAGCAGACGACGATGAAGGATAATTTATTTACTCTCTTTATCATCAGAATATATCTTGTTTTTCTATTCCCTTAAATTCTATCCCTTTGCTTAGCCTTTCAGTCTCTACAGTGCCCATGACGGTTCGCAGCTGGAAAGGATTAATCAAATCAAGAATCAATATCGCTTGATTAGTGTTAATTGTGCCGTTATGCTGTACGGCTCTCTATCCTTTGGGGCGAGATGTGGCCCTCACCGTTCAAACAGACTGCTCGGCAGCGGCTTCGATGTTGTTTGAATAATTGATCAAAATCCGATGCCCAGATACAACGCTTTCATACGGCGCCGCATTCAGTTGCTTCACTCCGAAGCTTCACGGAAGTCGGTTTAATTATTTGACGGCAATCATTTATGCATCAGCAGTGCGTTGATCGGAAGCGGTGGCGCTATTGGTGCGGTTTCTGTGATGCAACGCTTCTTGATCCGGCGAAGATGGAAAATCAGCTCCTTCCATACTGCTTCAGGTACACTTGGCAGGAAAGCCACAGTTCGAATGAACTGTTGAGCGTTTCGAAGTTTCCATAGGGTTTATTCCCCGGGCGCAAGGATCAATTGACATTCAAACCGATGGTTTGACGTTTGCCACACTACATTTAGGCGTGTTAGATGTTTTCACCATGCGCCATCAAAAGCAGCGTCGTACATCAACACACACACCAAGCCGTGAAGTAGAATCGTAACTGGCGAGGTCGACTTGGTTACATCTTCTTCATTCGGTCGAGCAGAATCGAGTGGAATCAGCGTCATGCAATGCACGTCCTCGCCGTACTTTATGACCTTACGAGGTACGGTCGAGCGAGATGTTCCTCGGCGAAGACAAAAAAAAGAGCGACGACCAAATCATGCCGACGATGATTGCCGACGTCGTTTCGTTTCGGTGTGTATCTACTTATTACATGTTTTTGTTTTGTTCGGTATATACGTTTCACGCTCGCTGTTGTATGTAAAGAGTCGACGGAGACCGTCTTTTCGCTGCTACCGTCGTCAGTCAGTCAAAGTCGTGAAAAAATCAACAAAACTGAAGCAACGACGAACGTGCTGCCAAGTGAACGATGGTACAGCGCGTTCGTATCGTTGAGAATTAAGGTCGTTGTAACAAATACACGGAAAGAAATGGCTCTGTTTAAAACAACGATTATGCTTAGATGGGATATGTCAAGAGTAAACACTAAGGCATTTTGTTTTGAGACACTGTGCAATTTAAAGAATTGTATAACAAATTTGCAGTACATTTCATACTAAAAAATCCTCTCAAACTACATCCACTTGTTAGTTCAGGAGCCTCGAAAACAACCACCGTCTAGAATCCTTCAATTTCTACGAAATTCTAGACAAAGCAATACAGCCTCAAGATAATGCTGTACACAGTTTTCTCCGGTAAGTCCAAAGTTTGGATCATAATGCTCCGGTAGTATAAGCTTCTACACATCAAACGTTCACCTCAATGCAAAATGTTCCCCTTGACGCAAATCCGACTCGAGGCACAACGTCAGTCCAGTTTATCTTCCCAACCAGTGAGCCTCCCCGGGGGGAATCTCTTGCGGTTCTCTCACTCACACACACACAGATGCACAGCGCGCGAAACTATTGTGTACCATCCAACCGGGCATGACAAAAAAACGCTCGAGGATGAATGGATAAGGGCAGGATTTCTGCACTGCTGGAAGCTTTCCATAGTGGGTCAGTCACGTGCAGCATGATTCAGATGCGATCCACCAGGCGGATGCTGATGGATAATGTCGAAGTCCAGGGGTGATGCAGGACCCGGGGACCCAGCAACTCCCGACGCTTAAAACCGTCGGATGCCACAGATCAACGCTCGACGGGTGGCGGACGAAGGTTTCACCGAAGCGCAAGAATAAATTGGTGGGTGGGTGGGCAAAAGTTATTGGATAGGCATTATGCCAACGGGGCCCGCGCGGTTCAGGGGTGGAAAATTTTTCGCTCATTGAGCAGCGGCACACAACAACACATAATAATCTGTTGTGGATGATGACGTTCCATGCTGCTCTACGGCACACTGGTGGTGTTGACTCTGTTGACGTTGATGGTATCTTCCGATGTCGGTCCGAGCGTTGATGGGTGTGTGCGTGTGTGTGCGTGTGTGTGCGTGTGCACATGTTAATAATGCTGTTTGTACTTTTTTATGACACTATCGCTAATTTTATGCGATTAGTTATGCATGCAAGAAGCGGCAAGCGTTGGCTGTGGGTAGAAAATCTGGGTAGATAGTTTGATAAGTCGGCTCGGTAGCAACTATCGATAAGTGGATTGGAAAAGTTAGCCAGAGGGCAGCTCAGTTGCTGGTGTGAGTTTGACCTGGTGCATGATGGGAGTAGTAAGTGGCGTTAAATAGCTGGAAGCGAAAAACAGTAGTGAAATGTTTCGTAGTGTCTTCAACTTTTCCATATCGTCCATGATAACACCGATCAGTTTTGAATAGATCCTACAAAAGATAGTTTTTTTAAAGGTAATTTAATATTGAGGTCTATGATGATCTAAATCATGTTGACGTTTTGTGGCTGTTGTTCTTTAAAATCTCCATACAAACTGACAAGCAAAACCAGACAGCGCGAAAAGCTAATACTAGCTAATTATTTTCCTCGAACAAAACCCCTAAAATTAGTTTCAAGCTGATTTCTTTGTTTTAGTTTTTTTTGGTTATTTCTTGAGCTTCTTTGGCAAGGTCAGCTCATGTCATCGATGGTCTAGATGTGCATTAAGCTGTTTCGGCTCAACGAAGCGCAAGAATAAATTGGTGGGTGGGTGGGCAAAAGTTATTGGATAGGCATTATGCCAACGGAGCCCGCGCGGTTCAGGGGTGGAAAATTTTTCGCTCATTGAGCAGCGGCACACAACAACACATAATAATCTGTTGTGGATGATGACGTTCCATGCTGCTCTACGGCACACTGGTGGTGTTGACTCTGTTGACGTTGATGGTATCTTCCGATGTCGGTCCGAGCGTTGATGGGTGTGTGCGTGTGTGTGCGTGTGTGTGCGTGTGCACATGTTAATAATGCTGTTTGTACTTTTTTATGACACTATCGCTAATTTTATGCGATTAGTTATGCATGCAAGAAGCGGCAAGCGTTGGCTGTGGGTAGAAAATCTGGGTAGATAGTTTGATAAGTCGGCTCGGTAGCAACTATCGATAAGTGGATTGGAAAAGTTAGCCAGAGGGCAGCTCAGTTGCTGGTGTGAGTTTGACCTGGTGCATGATGGGAGTAGTAAGTGGCGTTAAATAGCTGGAAGCGAAAAACAGTAGTGAAATGTTTTGTAGTGTCTTCAACTTCTCCATATCGTCCATGATAACACCGATCAGTTTTGAATAGATCCTATGAAAGATAGTTATTTTTAAGTTAATTTAATATTGAGGTCTATGATGATCTAAATTATGTTGTTTTGTGGCTGTTGTTCTTTAAAATCTCCATACAAACTGACAAGCAAAACCAACTTGGGCCATATGATTTTATTATAAATCAACCAAAAATTGATCATAAGACGCGAGCAGAAGCTTGAAAAATTTTATATTTTGATTAGTTTTTGCTCTTCTTTCGATAGATTTCCTTAAGGTTTCAGCATATTAATTCTGAACGTAGCGTTAATGTTAATTTTATAATGTTACATGTATTACCAAGTTTGTTTTGCCTACTTTTTTTTTATATTTCTACCTTTCTACCTTTCATTTAGTCGATTTTTCATCCTACATGGAGTTGAGTCTCGAATCATTTCGCATACCAACAAGTAATCGTCCTGATACTTTGTTTCCGCTTTTTGTATAATAATGATTCCTAAATATTCTGTATTAAGTCTTAGTTTTATTTTGATTTATTCACATTCACGTTACGTTAATTAAAGTTATCTTAAATTTTGACATACATACATCCGAGCTTCTTTCTCCTAAAACTGCTTCGAGAGAGAAATTCGTCTTTGAAATACTAACCTAGAAACGTAAACAAAAGTTGTCCACTTCCGATACCAGCACAGATCAACGTGCGGTTGTGTTGGTGCCGACATTGCCAGCCTCTCAACTCATGAGCGATTGTTTGAGAGCATTTTGTAGTAACGTCGAGTGGGGAAGTCACTCACCAAGTGTGGGGAAGTCACTCAACCGCTCAGCGAAGCACTCGCCCACTCGATGTTTGGTGAGTCGATTGGTCGTTTGAAACGTAACGCGAGCTCAGTAGCTCGATGACTGGCGCTCACAGTAGTTGATAGCAGAACGTTACCCGTCGAACGTGTGTTTAAATTCGTCGTGCAACTAACTTTTCTCGTACTCCGCTACGGTCAAACTTACTGCCGCAGTAGAGGACTATGTGTTGAAAGCACCGTACTATCGGTGTCGTTGAAGCAGAAGATCATTGCAATCGTCACCAGCGAGTGTAGCATCAACGTTGAAAATCGGATTACTGCTGCTCGGTGCTTGTGACCTTATTAACGGACGTGTTTCTAAGTTCATGGTATGATGATGCTGGAGGGTTTTCGGGTTTTTTCTTTCTTTCGTAAAAGAAAGCTAGTATAAAGTGTGTCTCTAACCTATAAAGTGTAACGACTTCGTCTAGCTTGTTGGGTCTGTCGGCCATTATAAGTGAACAGTGTAATTTTATTAAACGGTCAGTATTATCCCTTCTCAGCAGGTTCGCTGTGGAAAAGAGGTTGCAAAGGCAAAGAATCATTCAGTGGTTGCGTGTGTGTGTGTCTACATTGGAGTAGCTGGCTGGGTTTCACACCTGCCGATGAAAATTCCTTTTGCCGGTGAAGTTCTGCAGTGCTCGGTGTGAACATAAATTACTTACACCGAAATGCTTGGCGGGTGATAATCGTTAATTGCACGGAATCAAGTGTAGCATTCCTGTTTTCGCAAATGCTGTGGCGTGATCGTAAAAGCGATTTGATATTCTTGCCCGTGACCGTGTGTGTCTCTTGATGATGATGATGCTGATGATGTACGCAACGCAGTGGAATAAAACGTATGCAGATCGACATTCCGACCCGAGTGTTGTCGAGTGATGCCACCGGAATGTGGAATGTGTGTGAGTGCAAGAGTTTGTGCGGCCGGTTTAATGGGATTAGAAAGCAATTTCTGAGCAGTTGAGTTTTACTGCAGTGTGCGTTTGTGTGCGTGTGTGTGTGAATCATCAACATGGTATGCTGGTAATGGTGGCAAGTCACACGGATATCATCTGGGTCGGTTTTTTGTTGTTGTTGCTGATTCTCCATCCGTAAGTCAGCGGGCAAGTGTGCCGGGAAAGGATGTACAAGAGTGATTTCAGTTTTTTCCTGGTATTGCATATCGATAAAGTGGGTTCGTTGGGTCCAGCCCTGGGAGCAGATGGGATATGCGTAAAGCCAACTCGTACGGCCCGGTGACACACGCCTAGTGTGTGGTGATATAAATCCCGTATCCGATTATACGCGCACACGGGGAGCATGTATTGAATGTCGGGGTTTTAAAAAAAAATGGAAGAGGATAAATAAAAAATGAACAAGTGTTGCCGAGGATGGCTCCCCATTTACTTTGGTCGAGTTTATGCGCGCCCGGGAACCGCCTATCGGCTTATCGAAGGATAAAGAAGGGTTACGCTAGTGTGTTTTTGTGCTCTTGTGTGCTGTATCTGGCTGTGCTGGAACCAGTGTTTTTGCAGCTCGCCGTATCCTTGTAGTGAGGCGTAAAATTGTTCACCTCCAATGCTTTCTCTTTCCACTCGTTTCACATTTGTGTTTTTCTTTCTTTAATTCGTTTTTTTTTTGTCATTGTAGAAGCTGTGTTTCAGGTGATGGTGGGTGTGTTTTGTATTTTCTACTGTTTCCTGTGAATTAAACACTGCGAGCGACCGGTATGTGTCGTCGTGCACTGACAGCGTCTGTTACGGTAATTGACAATTTGTGTTGCGGTCAGCAGTACCGAATGTGAATTGCAAAACGCAAAACCACACACCGGAACCGGAGCGTGAACAAGCGATACCAGTGATCGCACCTCGGTGCAAAGGATTTTGCCGGGCCGGTTTTTGTGAGAGAAACAAAAAATGTATTTTTATAACATAAAACCATATTAACATCATCGCCAAACGCCAAGTGGTTAAAACAGGAAGCATCGTTAGCAGGTAAGTTTGCTGTTTGAAAATTTAAGTTTTTGTAATGAAATAGTTGAGTTTGAAGTTGGTGAAAATTAAAATAATTTACGAAGAACACTTGTGATACACGAATGGAATGATGTTGTGAGGAGAAAAAAGGTGTAAATACTCAAAACGTTGCTGGATTAATGTGGAAATGCAATTTCAATTTAATGCACTAACGTAATGTGGACGCCCAAAAAACAACCTTAAGTATATAATTAATTTTCAAAGGATCAAAGGTTTAAACAGGCACCACACAAAAGAGTACATATATCACGCTCTCTCTGATTTGTTGGCTTTAATTGATTGTATCAATAATTCACCTCATGAATATGCACCCGTTTGCGATAACAGCGGGTTGCCGTTTTCCACACTCTTCTTTTTTTTTTAATAATGACGCTCATGTTTATAACATCAAACCGGCCCTCAGGATGAAGAAGCGTATTGTTGCTTCTTCTACCGCCAGGCTCGGCTTAACATACCCTTAACATTTTTTACCTTCATCACTTGGCCGATTAAACCGTACCGAGCCGGCAAATCATCCTTCCATGGTGTGTGGTTATGTGCACAGAAATTATTTTTCACCTGGTGGTTCGCGAAGCGTCAAAACCGCACCCTTCAACCCGGTTGGGATCGAGCTGCGTTTTTTCACGGCATTTTAGCTCCAGGTTAACCTCAGCACCGGAAAGATTCATAAATATTTATTGAAATGCTCATACCGGCTAGCACTGCGGCGCCCGTGCGGTGCAGTGTGCGAAAACGGAAAAGAAGCATAAAAGCGGGTGAAAATCGGTGGCAGCAGTAGCACGGACAGCACAAGTTTGAGACGATAAAGTTATAAGCTGCTTGCAGAAATTTTGTGCACCGATGTGCCGTATCTTGATGGTTTCTCACGTATGTGGAGCACCGGTGTGTGTGTGTGTGGATGACGGTGATGAGATCGTATGTGGAATGTGTGAGCTGTTTAATGCGTTTTTTAAATGAGAGAAAATAATAAATTATTTGAAATATTGTTTTCATCAGCAGGAAATACTTAAAAGTTGTGAAATGAGCGGAAAAGTTTTAGGTTGCCTTAATGTCCTACGATGCATATAATAATGAGCGTAACGGGTGTGTTTAATAAATTATTCTTTTACATTTTTAAGGTAGGTTTCATGCGCTGCACAAGCGGAAATGTTCTACGAAAACGAATTTAACACAACAAAATAGCTTCCTTTTATCTTTGAACGGCAATCTTTAGCGGACCATGCGTGTGACAGGCGAGAGCGCAATGAATAGACGAGTCTTATGAATCGTGCAATGTGTGTGTGTGTGTTTTGGAGCGTTGAATTAATAATAACAGCTAAGCGGATATTCACAAGCGCCTGTTAAGAAAGTTGTTTGTGCATTAATGATGATCTTGAAGCATTTCACCATCGAATCCTGTCATCAATGTGATGCGGGTGAGAGCACGGAAACAAAATCACTTCACAAACATGATTGGTAGCAAGGGAAAACGTTGTACACCGGGAAGACAGGCCAGTTAAGTAGATGCGTCTGATCGAATTTTCTCTTTCTTTTGGTGAGATTGATTCCCGAAATGCTGTGTGTGGCGGATGTGCTTTTATTGTTAGCAAATGCGAGAGAGATTTTTGTTTTTGTTTCTAATGGAGCAACTTTTCCCGCTTTGGGAGTGTTGTGTAATGGGAATTATTCTCATCTTTGCTTTTGAAAGCTACCAGGCGTCTCCATCATACGCGCATAATGTACAAAAAACTGGGCGTCTCCATTAGGATGACGAATTTTGGGACTTAAAGTAAACGATTGTGTACAAATTGTTCTGTTTAAGCTTGTGAATTGGGTGCCCTCAAACAAACGGCAAGAATGATGGCTATTTATCAGGAAACACTTTCTTTGCTGACCTGTAATTTAGATCCATTAAGGGGTGATGGTTAGTGCATTCCTAGGAACACTGTTAACAAATCATCGATCGCTTCATGTTTCAAGATTCAAGGAAAGAACTTGCAAGCGAGAGCAAGCAGAATAAGAGGAAACACATTTTCACACTGCTGCTCGCAGTGCTTTGTGTCAAGGTGTGGTGAACGGTTTCTTACCATGCTATGGTTTCCCGAGCTTGAAGCAATATTATTATTCCTTTTGACAATGTTATTCGAAGCAAGACGAAACGTTTTGTACGGCTCGGTCGCTGTACATGTCCTGAAGCAGCCCGTGCGAGAGAAGAAAGAAACGAAAACGATAATTCCTAGGAATAACAAAATGAAATTTTCCAACACAACAAGCAAGCGACAAAAGTTCTCGCGTAATCGAAAGCTTTTAGGGACAGTGCGTTTTTCGCCTTCATTTTGTTCCGGCATCCTTACCGTTCACTTGCACTCCTCAAACACCTCAAGTATTATGCTTTACGGTGTGCTGAGTGTGTGCGTGGTTTTTGCTTCCTTTTCTGTTGTACATTTTCCCCCTGGTGAAACAAAGAAAGCGAGAAAACAGAATGATCAGAACACGAAAGCTCAACAACCATTAGTAATGTGTACGGGCTGGAACAACTGTTCGGGATGGTTAAACGTACGGCAGCATTTTCAGCTATCACCCGATAACCGGCGCTCACCTTCGTTCGGACTCTCGTTAATATTAATGGCGCGTCCGAAAATTGAGTTATGCCGAAAGCGCGTCAAATTTCGTGCACCATCCGAGCTGCAATCAGCCACAAAGGAAGCAAAAAATCCTTCCAAAAGGGACCAACAGGCAACGCACAAAGCGGCTGTAAGCCTGACGAATGAAATGTGTTCATGTTTTCGCGGTACATTTCCTTGGGTTTTGGGCTGCAAACGCCGGTCGGTCGGATGATTTGATGAGTCCATCGTCGTGCGGCTGACATATTTTCACCCCCATTCCGAATGACGAATGACATTCCAAACGCGACCGAGCAGCGATACCGGGGCAACACGTTTTGCAATGAGATTAGCGGTTGGCTTAGCGGTTTCGACTGGTGTTGATCAAATTTTTGACTGGTGGAGGCTTTTTTTTGTTTCTCCTCCCGTTCGGGATGGTTGAGATGCAAAAATGTGTCACCAGCGAAGGTTCGATGGTACACCATTCTTTGACGGTGTGATATTGTTTTAAAGAGAACGAGTAGAGCGTTTAGCAATCGCTGTGCACGATGGGATCCATCGGATCGTTCACTAGGGCGTTGCGTTGAATAAAAACTCGAAATACGATCCTTTTACGCTTTCGAGCAGTAGAATAGAGGCTCTAGAATCCTAGAGAGAGAGAAAGAGCGTTGACATGAGAAAAAAACTAGCGCTTGTGTGAAAATCGATATAACGGCTTTTCTCGTTTTCCTTCCATCTGTCGTATCATGTTTCGGTCGAGTGTCGAAAAGGGTTTTTAGCACAGCGTGTTGCTGAAAGGTTTGCTTTGTAGCGGAGAATGTGCAATCACATCCTGAATGGGAATGTAGCGTTGGAAGGGTGTTTTTTTTTTTTTGGTTCGTTGCCCTCAGTGAGCTTCAATAACCCTTGTCGATGGAGAACATTTAAAAGCATTTATGCAGCACGGTAGAGCCTCCATCGATAGGTGATGGTTTCAGTCGTTACAGGTAAAAGAGTCTTTTCGAATAGCATTTTTACAATAACATAAGAAATTAAGTGTGTTTGTTTTGTGCGTATAACTTTTGTTCACTTTTTACTAGCCACCAGGCGTCTCCATTATTATGTTTTTATTCTAAATAAAAAAAGAAACGTAATGTTTAAAATCGGGTAAAAATGAAGATAAAAACGAGGTACAGGATATTCAAAAGTTCAATCAATTATCCAAGATTCTTTGTGATCTGTCATCATGAGCTGTTATAATGAATTGAGTCAACGTAAATCATGCAAAAGGTCTAAAGAACCCTTTTTCATTGCTTTTGAATGTTTCCTAAGAAGCCTATTCACAATGTTTTAAACGGTAAGAGAAAATGCTGTTTTGCTGTTTCAGTTAGTAATTTACGCTCTTCATTAAAGGGACCGCTTATCTGATTAACGAACAGATTTATGGCATCCCTGAGCATGGACCGATTTGTGGCAGGTGCAAATGCTTCCATCATTATCATATCCAAAATGCTGGCAGCAAAGCACACTTAAGTTGAATAAATTAATTGCTTGAAAGGTTCGTTAATTCAGAGCGATGAAGTATAAGGATTTTTTGGCACAGCTGAGAATGATTCATTTACTGGATAATAATGTTAAATATGAGGTGCCGTATTAGTAGAAGGAAAATGATAGTATTGAGGTACATTTGACAGTTTCGTAAAGGAATAAACCTTCTTTGCATCTAATAAATTTAAAAAATTAGCAAAACAATGTTTCAGGTATTTCAAATAACATTGCATTCTATGGTTCATTTAAAATTATTACCGTTAACATTGATTACATCATACCTTCTGCTAGGAAATCTCGAAAAAGTAATTAATGCAGTTTCAGTGGGAGGTTTAAAAAATTTGTTTCAATTTCATCCAATATTCCATTTGTATTACTTCTGAGAGTTTGTAACTAACTGAGCTTGGTATCTGGTTTCTATGAATTAAAATTTTCGTTTCTAACTATCAAGCACAACAGTAATTAAAAACCACAAGGAATATGTCAAAATTATTCCGAATACTTTGTAGTTTTGTACGAAAAATTAATTTAACAGGCCTTTTCAACTGCACGAAATGGGGCTTTATTCTTTTTTATTTTTGAATTGTTTTTTTTTATTAATAATTCTTTTCAAAGAACTTGCCAACAAAGAACTACTTTTCAAAGAATGAAAGTCATCTTGTTTTTAATCCAGTAAACATGAATGTTAATCCACCATTCAAACGTAGTTTTTTTTCCGTTTATACCAATTATATTTTCTACTTTCGAATGTTCATGCACACAAAAAAAACTTTTTCCCAATCTCCATTATACAGCAGTAAACTATCCCCGTAGTACTAAAAAACACACGCCCCAAAACAAAAAAGCTTTCAAAAAACAAACCAACCAGCAAAAAAACCTGAATTTGCTTAGTTTAGAAAAGTGGCCGCAATCGCCATAACAAAAAAAACGAACCAAAATTCAAAAGGGCCAGTGCAACAAATTAAACGCGAAAAGTTTTGCCGGAATGAAAACACAGTTTAAATCGGATGAATTCACTAGCGTTTCCCTCCCGATGGCAATTGAGCTTCAACGCTTTTTTGTGTGTCTGTGTGTGTGTGCTGACGCTGGTTTTTATGCGTGTCAAAATGTGAAGCGCAAGCAAATTGCACTGTGTTTTTTTTTGTTTAACAGTTGGTAGTAAAAGTTAAGCGTAAGCGATCCGTTTTTAGTGTCGATGTTATGAGTGCTAAAAATAGCTTATGGAAGGATAACTTCCGGTTCACTGGCACGTTGCATTTTGTGGTACGAATTAATTATGCGAATAAGTTGTGCAAGTGAGAATGTAAGCAATGAAACATTTTCGTATAGTGTTTAAATTTTTAAAGATTTTAGCATTCATTTTGATTAAAGTTCTCGAAAACAAAGTCGCTTAAAACTTTATAGTTCAACCTTCTATTCTACTTAATTTAAAATGACCTTTTTCCACGAAAACTTCAAACCCCGGGCTGACCACAAACTCCTCTAGCTGGAACAGCAATAAATAAGCTTCACCACGTGAAAATTCAGTTGGTAAACTCTTTTGTTTTCCCATAAACAAGCTGCAACAAGCACGTAGTTAAAAAAGTAAACCCTCCCAATTTTCTTGCTTTATTATTAAAGGGTCAGTTGCATGTAGCTCTCCCTCCTTCCCTTTCCCCCCTAGTTTTTGCGGTCAACAGAACAATGGCATTCAGATTCGTGGAGTGGTGGGTTGGCTTTTTGGCAGGTTTGGTTTTACATGGAAACCGGCTTTTGAAAAAAAGCGGCAGTAAAACACTACAGCCAGCGCCGAACAATGTGTCTACGTTCAATGGCAGCATCGTAGCATTGACCAGTATTTATTAGTCTGCGTAGAAACTGGGTTGTGAGTGTGTATTTGTTTTTTTTGGCAAACACTTTCACAGTCAGCTAGATGATGGCTGTAAATTGCAGCAAGAAAATGGCTCTCTGAATGCTCTGCTGGTAAGAAAGGCGATTGTGTAATCAAGATTGATTTGTGGCAAACGCGCTGTAAGTTAAGCTTTCTTTTTCGGTACAGTGATAAATCATAGTTATGGGACCAGTTTGTGAGAAAAATGCATTTTTGTGTTGTTTTTTGTCGAAGAGTTTCTGCTATTGTTTTTGTCTGATTTATTTTAAGGGCATTAAATGGAAGGTTTGCTTTTTCTTTCTTGTAGTTCTTTCTTTGACTTAAACCATGCCGTTTTTTTTCATTGTACTAGTGCGGATTTGGTGTCCAAAGTTTTCATTCCCCTGGGAAATATGGTCAGGAGCAATTTTCGTAATTTCTCAAAACTTTCGAGCAGATTATTTTGTGAACTTGTTTTGTTTCATTTAGATTTCTGCGTCAAGAGAAATTCAAATTCCAACGAAGGGAATGTAATTTAACTTGCTTCACAGGTGTCGATGCGTACTTTTTTGTGTCCCTAACGCTGTTGGCTTGAATTTATCAAATTTTAAAAGGATTAAATTGATCCTTCATGTATGTAATTGGGGAACTGTTTTTATATAGTAAACGGTTGTCATTCTTAGTTGCTTGACGTGAACAAATTATATTACAAACATCAATCTAGACATTTTTCATTTTTATTTCTTTAGTGTGAAAATGACTTTCATTTAAATGAAATTTCTTGAAAAAGAGAACGAAAAAGTATAAAGCAACAACAGTAAAGCCATATTTTCTCCTTCAAAACATGCAATATTAATTTATCCCTGCACAGTAACCAGCAAAGCCTTGCATTGTTTTCGGTGTCTAGGATATTATTTTTTCCTCGCTGCTCAACCATTAGCATTTCAATTAAAGTGTTGGCTACGACTGGGAAAAACAATTCTTCGCACAAAAGAGAGCAAGAGAGAAAAAAAAACAAAAAAGAAATCGAAAATGCAATTTTAGAGCTTTCCACTCAGGTCTGCTTTTATTGGGTGCGCTGCTAAGAAGCGTACTGTAATGAAAACTTGTGTTTTGGATTTCGTTTTTGTTGTGGTGAAAACCGAGAAGAAAATGCTACCCGAATGAAATATGAAACACTTGACGAATATTTTGTGAGTTGTAAATTTACTCCGTTGCTGGGTGAGATGGCCAAGGTGCACGGTGAACACTCGGGACGTGATTTGAGGTAGTGGTTTTTGGTCAAGTTGCAAAACACTGTCTGCGAAGTTAATTTTACCAATGTGGGCGTTGAAAATAATGGATTGTTAGGCAATGGTCGTGCAAAGGCAAAAACAAAACTGAAAGATTTGTGATTAGAAACACAAAGTTGATGGCAAAGTTTGACTTTCTGTGTGTACTTGTTTGGTGCAAAGTTTGGCTTTAAAGGCACGGTAAAAGCGATGTGGTTGGACACATTTCTATGCTGTGAAGTGTACTTGGTAGAAAATGAAAGTCAGTGAAGCGGCTTTTGAGAGAATTCTAAGGAATTTTATGATATGGACCAATAACCATATAAACCATACATAATTATCCCAAGATCGAATTTTTTTTTATTCCTCTATATATTCTTTTATCTTGTTTTTACTTTACTTTTTTTGTATATGAATTATGGTTTTGTTTCTTTTTTTTTGCTTTAAATTTTTCTTATTTGTCAAGTTTTTTTTCGCATCTTTGTTTTTTATATCTTTACTTTTCGTGTTACATGTTTTAACATTTTTATACATTTTGATGTATTCTCTTCTTCTTCGTTATTATATGCTTAGCTTTTTTCTTCTTTCTTTTCTCGTCCTTTCATCTTCTTCATCTTCTTCTCTAAATATTAATTATTAATTCGTTTTCCTTTTTTATGTCTTTGTTTCTTCTTTGGATCGCCCTTTATTTAATTTAGTTTTGTTTTACCATGTCTTTCCTACCAGACTATAACACATTTCTTTTTGGACTATATCACAGCCTGTTGCACTTCTTTAAATCCTTTTCCATTTTAGAAAAATAATTATTTCATTCTTTAAATATTCTAACAGAAAACAAACTCATTGAACTTACTAGGTTTATCGAATGTTCTTAATGTTAGCCAACCTCCTTAAGTATAGTACATCCTTTACCATTTGGATGCATTTCAAAATTATTTTCCATCAAGAAAAAGAAACGACTGTATCCCAACTTTCAACTCGATCGCATTTTGCCAGTCTGTTGAACGATTCACAGCTAAAATCCATCCACCCGACGGTGCGTAAAATACTAGCGTAGGAAATTCGCTACTGCAAGCAGCACTTCCGAAACCGACAGTTCGGACCGGCACTGGGTACGGGATTTTCCCGGAATCGGTAGAACATTGCGTAGCGTCCGTTGCCACTGCTTCCGGCTGAAGTTTTGTAGGCCAATTTTACGTTCACGGAACCCTGTTAGGAGGTTCGTAAAAATGAAAAGTTTCATAATATAATGCGCTTGTGCGTGTGCGAAAGCCGTTTCCATTTTGTTGGTGATGAAGACGAGAGCGATCGAGCGAAGTTTTTCAACGAGTTTCCCGGGAGAACTAGTAGAGAAAAACAAGAACGTAGAAGCTTTTACCACCGCATAAAGCCTTTGGATCGTGTACAATTTGTCAAACAATAAACTATTTGGTCTGACTTGCTCTTGAGGACTTGCTTCAAGTCAGGAATATTCGTTATGTGAGGCTTTTAAGTTGCGCAGTCAATGTAAAATATTTGATTTGAATTTAATGTTTTGTGCCTTAATTTATGGCATAATTATTGTCTTCCCAACATGATATAAGACTAGTTATTGAAGGCATTAAAAATTTACTTCTGAGTCCGATTGTCATTCTCTGTTTAACATAATTGCTATTAAAAACTATCAGAAAAGAAATGTAAAAAGAACTTGTAGCAAAACCGCAGCACATCACCTGTTCCATCATCAAACGGGTTCCATTTTAAAGCCTCTTTTAATGAACATCCTCACTAGTGGCTCTCTCTTTTTTTTGCAGTTGCTCGAACGGCATTCACCCGAAACCACCGAGAAGCGCATTGTCTCTGTGTGAGACGCTGTGGCTTCTCTGCCGTGTTTTCAAAAAGAACAGGAAACGATTAAAAGTTTTCCTAAGAAATTATTTCAACCCTCTGCATGCCTGCTTGAGTCAGCGTTGCTCACCGTTTTGCTTTTCTGCATCAGAAACAAAAAACTCCGGTTATCTTCCGGCGTTAGTGCGGGTGAACTTGGCCGTCTTTAGAAGAAAACAAAAGAAGAAAGGAAGATACTCGGGAAGTGAGTTATCCTGCAACACACAGAAAAAAAGTCTTCAATTGGCGTCGGGTGGCACTGCGGAATGTTTCATCTGAGATAAATTAAAGCTAATGTATGCTTACTCGTACTTGGTGAGTTCTTTTTTTTTCTTGCGAAAGCATTTAGAATTTTGTTTCCTTCCTCTTTGAAATATGTTTTAGTTTTTGTTTTCTTTTTTTACACAAGCACTGTTTTTTTTGTTCTTCTTATATCTAGCTGCTACCGAGCTGTGTTATGTCAGGAGTTCTGCTTTTTTTCGTGTTCCTTCTTCTAGCGAGTCTCTAAACCTTGAACTTAAGCGTATGGCTCGACAAGACAAAGCTCGGCTAAATGTTTAGTGCTATGTGCGGGTTAGGCCAGTCATTTTCTTTTGCTTTTTCACCCCCCGAACCTCGCTCCATTCGTCCCACAAGACTGCACGAGAAGTTTCAACATGTTGTAGGATTTTAGTAGGCCTGTTGTCTGGGTTCGACCGCAAACATTGCTTTGGTTACATCAATAGGGTGGTGACAGCGACACAAACAAAAACAAAACCTAAGAAAGAAGAAGGAAAACATCCGTACTGTGTGCGAAGAAAACACACACACATACAAAACACACCCCAAATACACACAGGACAGCCATAATGGTGAAGTTTGCTGAGCAACACAGCGTAAGAATTTGCATGCAACACTCGTCTGCGTTCATAAAGCATGAGACAAGTGGTCCCCCCTGGTTTCTGTGGCTGGTTTTGGTTACGGTTGGCGAACGAAAAAAAAAAGGTGTCAAATTTACGATACTGACGCTTGCTGGCCCCCCCCCCCCCCCCCCTGTGGCGGACACCAATTTCTGTGGGTAAAGTTTCTTTATACGGTACAATTCCATTTTGTTACACTGGGCAAGCCCTTCAGCGGTGGTCCATAAAGCATCCGCGTTGGGCTTGTTGCGGCGTTCTTCGTTTCGAGGCTTCTTTCCTTCTTCCACCCCAAAGGATCAGGATTAGCTGTGTGTGGTAGCTGTGGTAGCGCACGAGAAATTCCACGCACGAGACGAATAATGAACCGGAACTGTCGTTAGGCAGGCTCGAGTTCGTTTACGCGGATGGCAAGGATTACACGGTAACACGCAAAAGCCATCGCGCGCGTTGAAACGACCGGCTCGGAATGTCTCATAAAATGCTGTTATGAAATGCTTTTCTTCCTCCGGCTTCGGGGCACTGTTTTTTCCCCGGGAGCTTTACAACTCACCACCTTCGTCGTTCCCGTTCGATGTGTGTTTGAAGTTCGGGCAATTGTTGCTGCGCTTGGGCTGGGAAAGAACAACGTTTGTTTTCCCAGTGACAACTCCCAGAATGGTTTAATAGAGATATGAGCAATATAAATACACAACCGATGGTTTCATAGTGGATATACATATTTTTGGCAATACATTTGAGCATTCGTTGTTTGACAGTGTGTTTCAATGTTTTTTTTTGTTTGTATTTGCTGAAGTGTGGCTTGGGAATTTATTAATATCGATTGATTTTAATGATTTCAATAAACGTATGTAACCTTTTATATTTTTTATTACCCGTACTTAGTTTAACCCTTTTATAATCATTAGGAAAGCCCTTTTTTCCTGGCTTTGCGACCTTTAACTTACTTGCAAATTGTATGCGGGAATGGCTTAAATATATTGCACAAGTTGGTTTTCCTGGTTCCATTTTCATGATATTACCAACAAAACTTGAACACTTCATTTATTCATCTTTCATTACACACATTTTTGTTCCGTACATTGCATGCTTAACATCTCAGTCTATTGTACTTTTTTTAACAACAGACAGGCCGGTTTCGCACAAGCAAATTAGAAATTTTTTGGCTTATTTTTTCTGATCCCAACTTACACGAATTGATGTCTTTTACTTGGGTTGATTAATCGACTTTGACTAAACTGATTGGAACAAGAAATTTAAACTCTTATCATTAGAGACTTCAAGAAATTGTTTCTCAATAGCATATTTCATGGATTCATGGATCGACATTGCTTAAAAGCTGGCCAACAAAGACTAAAACTGAATTTATTTATTTAGTTCTTAACAATTGTCTGCCTTAAAGGCTAATGTACCTTAAACTAACTTAAGGAAAGGATAGGGAAGAGGAAGCATGGAGACGCGAGCGAAACAGAAAAAACGGGATGTGATAGTCAAACAGATTCTGAGAGTTATTAAATGCTACTTGCGCTCTAAGGAGAGGATCATTCTGGCCATAACTCGTAAGCCTTGTTGGGATATGGAGAGGAGGTCTCATACGCAGATGACGAGAAGGTGCGTAAAGAGAGATAGAGGAGTGCAGAGAAGGGGCATCAATGGAATTGGACAGAAGTCCTGCAATAAAGGACGATTGGAAGTTTGAATGACGAGTTTGCATCGAATCAAGGCCTAGTAAGCGACACCGATAGGGATAGGAGGGAACAGTCGCCTCGGGGTAACCCGAGAGGAACCACCGACTTGCAAGTCTCGTGAACTTGCGCTGGACACGCTCTAACCTAACCATCGCCGTCACCCCCGTTGGTGACCAAACCACGCACTCATATTCAAGGATCGATCGCACCCAGCAACAATACTATGCCTGCAGACAAACAGAGATCACGAACATTAGACGAGAAACGGGTGATGAGGCCCAACATTCGGTTAGCTTTGCCGAGAGTGCAATCCAAATGATCATTGAATGTGAGTTTCGTATCTAACCAAACACCGAGGTCCTTGATAGAGGATACACGGGTAATGTCGATGCCACATAATCTGTACTTCCACAAGATCATATGGGTAGAACGACATAACGAAATCATATTACACTTATGCGGACAAAGTAACAGTCCGTTTGAACCACACCAAACAGAAAACGCATCGAGGAAATTTTGGAGACGAAAACAATCAGTAGTCGAGGACACAGGAAGGAAGATTTTGAGATCGTCAGCATACATGAGGACACCATCAGAGGGAAGCACATTAACACAGTCATTCACAAATAACAGAAATAACATGGGACTCAAAACACTACCCTGGGGAACACCTGACGATCCAACGATTAGACCAGAAAAGGAGTCCTGAATTCTGACTTGAAACGTTCTACCATGGAGATAAGAACTTAACCACGACAGAATAGGACTCCCCAGACCGAGTCTATCTAGTTTAGCGAGTAAAAAATCAATAGGAATACTGTCGAAAGCTGCTGAATGTGTTAAATTTGTTTTAAAAGTAGAATAACTTTCAATGGGGCACTTTGGAGCAGCTAATTTCTTCCTTGATCCGGGAGTCTGTTAAGAGTATTGAATGGCATGATGCTAAACTTATAAATCTTATATAGCCTTCGTGCAATTTATAGACTCATTTCATTTCTATCATTGAAGTTGGCTATTGTTGAAACATTAATTATGTTCTCAAATAATATTCAAAAAAAAAAATGCTCATAATTCTTATTCCTACATCAAACTAGTTTATAACTAGTATATTTGAAACGCACTATGAGTTTTTTCTTGAAGCAAACTATAACTAAGAACGGTCAAACGATCCATGAGTTGCGATGAGTTGGCCATAAGCTCGTTCATTTTAGTAACACGTTTTATCGCAACAAAAGGATACAAATTCACGACGAATAATACACGTATTGAATAATAATTTCGCTGTAACAAACCACAAGCACTAAACCAAATCTAAAACAACGAGACTTGACACAAGAGGTTCAGCACCGGTGAATATCTACGTGATGTGTGAAACATTTGAAACCGGTGATCAAACAAGAAGAAGGATCTAGGTCACTGGTATCGAAATAAATCAGCCCGAAAGCACTTGCGGGAAAAAAGAAAGAAAAACCCCCCGCCAGAAAGAAAAGCCATGACTCGACAAGTAGAACAAAACGTATGACCAGGCCGAGGACGATTACCGTGCAGCAAAACGGCAGCTGGCAGGCATAATGAATGCAAACACGAGCCATCCGAGAGTGTCATTAAATCACGTCCACCCCATATCCGACAGCACAAAAATGGTGGAGAAGCTGTTGGTAGTGAAAAAAAAACGATGGAAAATCATCGTCCTCCCCCATAAAGCCGACTCGAAAACGGCACCGAACAACAACTGTTTCCGTGCCGAGGGGTCACTCGTCGGGAGGTTTTGTTTCCCACAACTCTTCCCTGACTTCATTCTTATCCGGTGCATTTCAGCTTTCCTGTTTTGTTCTGTAGCTTTCTGTTGTTTTCTTTTTCTTGTGCCCCGTCTGTGGTGTTTAGGGAAAAAAGCCCGACCAAACGAACGAGGTGGTAATGTTGACCTGAGCTGCAATAATTCTCCCAGTGCTCGGTAAGCTCCGGATCCTCCGAAGGTTGCCTCCGTTTGCCCGGCTGATAAATAGCCGTACATTATTTATTCGATATCATGTGGAAAGACGTTTTAGTTGCTCGGCTTGAGGGTGCATTGGGTGCCCGGTTTGCGATTCAACTTACCATTCTGCAGCGTAAGTGTGCACCCGGTGAGGTCCAGTTTCGCGGGGGTTTTTTTTTGCTTCGCCGTCCAACCGTGTGCATGCATGTTCGGGAGGACCCAGTTTTAACACCGAACTGCACTGAAGCCGGATGAAAGGTGTTGAGAACTCGATACCCGCTAGATGGCGCTACAAAACGGTGCAAATGGTAAACTCCGGGCGCCCGGATGCTTCAATATTTATTTCCGTCACGGTGCAGATCGTTGCGTTCCGATTACTCATTGCAAACGAACGCCGGTATCGCTGTAAGTGGATACGTTCCACGGCACCATTTTCTATCGGTGCATTCCGTGCCACAAGTGGAGGCATAAAAAGTAAACGATGGCTCTCGATATAAATTACATTCCGTTGGCAGGCGACCGGCGAGATGCGTGCATGCGAGATTTTAGCTAAACAATTTTCCGATAGCGATTGCACCATGTGAAACCGATCCACCATTTTGGCTCAAGTTATTAGTCACGAAGATAAACATGGACGTTGGCTGATGCTGGTACAGGTTTGGAAGCAATTTTCGAACGCTTTACCGCACACACGCACACAAACACATGAGTTGCTGGTGCAATTTAGAGCTTTTAATTTAGAGCAACGGTTCAAGCACGAGATAAATATGCAACTGGCACTATCTACTATCAGTTGCACGTGTGCGCCTGAGCTGTGGTCTAGCGTCGCCATGTTGCTTCCTGTGTGCCAAATATCGTGTGCTGCTTAAGAAAAAGATAATGAGTGTATGCTGATGATGACTGTACGCTTTCGGTACAGCCCAATGACGTCAACCGGTGTCTATTTCTGGGCTCTCGACACTCGACACTCGGCTAAAAACTCAACAGAAAATATCTCTCATTCTACAAAGCAAGCTGATCCCACCTGCTCTGATACATGAAAGGGATGAAAAGAAGGAAAAAAGAAAAATCTCACGCTAGCTGGTACTTCAAAAACAAACGAAAACTAAACGACATGAAATGAAAATTAAACAGTACCGCTTGTTTTTTGCTCTCCAAGGCCACGGAAACGTTTGACATTCACCTTGATCCTGGAACGGAGCAGCTGCAGCACCAACTTATCATTAGCGATGGCGTAATGTATGTTTAGGTTTGTGAAACTCGGATGTAGCGCCGGGCCATGTGTTTGTAAGCATACCTTGGGGATGGATAAAGTTTTTCTTTTTAGAAAGGTAAGGTATGTGTGAAAGCTACACCGTTGAAAGGAAAGGTGGAAAGTAGTAGCAATAAACGTTTAATTACTGTTCGCTTCCTGTTTCTGTAAGGATGGCAAATTGAAACATAAAACAATGCTTCATGATTTAGAATTTAATACAGTGTGTAGCATAATTAGAGGAGAAATTAGGTGTTGCGATAAATAGTAAGCAAGAATAACAGTTCGTTTTGTTTCGAATTCCAAATACTTGATACTAGTTTGTTGCAATAAATTTGGTTTTATTTAAAGTGTTTTATTTTTTAAGAGAATACAATTCGAAGGAGTTCTGAGGGCAATTTTGAAGATCCGAGAATAGGGAACCTTTGTGTTAAAAATCGTATTTTGCATAATTTGTGTTCTATACTTCAATTAGACATACATACTTAGGGTCTTGATTTATTTCTTTGAGAGATTTGGTTTCATGAAACGCTCGGTTAAGCAGTTTTTGCTAGACAATGTCGAGGAATCCTAGATTTCGGAATAGAATCATGAAATTGAGTGGAACACTTTCAGTGGAACACACGTCAGAAGACTTCAACACTATATCAGTCCAAATAATGCTAGAATGAATATTTATCTCAATTATAGTTTTAGTAACAAGCATCAAAACTACTCTTAGAATTTTCGCAACGCTTTCGAATGATCGTCTTTCAACACATTAGGCTTTATATAACCATAACCAAAATAACCATAAACATCTTAGATATTAGTAGATCTTTAATAGGTTTGTAAACTGCCAACATTTCAGAAATAGAACATTTTGTACTGGCGACACGATCACTCAAATGGTGGACTCATTTCTCCTTTAGAAGATGATTTCCTCTTGATGATAGATCAACTCAAAAATGGTTTGAGACAGCTCCTTCGACGATTCTTTCATGTTTCAAAATCTTTCTGAGCATCATCCTCTCGAACGCTGCTAAGAAGGTTTCATCAGTTTTGGACAGAGTCCATATCTCAGACACCTATGTGAGTAATGGGACTGTAAAGGTTCTGTACCGTTCCAGCTTCATCTGTCGCCACAGGTAGTTTGAGTGAACGTCTATGCTCAGCGTCTATGTTGTTGTCGGTGCTGAATTTTGACCTCCGATAGGTGAAGTTTTGGATGACTTCGAAGGTATGATATGTTTCTATTTTAGTGCATAAATAAACGCGGACAATAAAGTAGTCAGCTCCTTGATTCCTATCATATTTAAAAATGCTTCAATATTGTGTTCGAAAAATTTATAAAGTATGGGTTGAAATACCCAAAAATCACAAGTAGATACGATATAATAATACTATTTATGTTACTGCATCTGTTCATCGAGTAGTTCATTTTGTTTTTATTTCTTTAGAAAGAAAATAATCATGTGTTCGTAAACATATGCTCTACACTGTAGCTCCACCTAAACGATATCTTCCACAAAAGGCAATGTTAAATATCTCACTGTAACGTCCATTGAATTTATTTTGAATATGAAGGGAAAACAAAGCAACAAAAAATACATTGGTGTGAAAAACGGACCGGAATAATTAATTTTTCCCTTAAATGTGCCCGTCGGCGCCCATTAACCGTTCCCGTTTAAGAGCTTTTATCTATTTCCGCCTTTTGCTAGCCCATTTCTACAGCAGCAACAAAAAAAAAGGCCGGATTTCTTCCGGATAGGGCAAGCAGCAAACGATTATTAGTATTCATTTTATTGCACCACAAAAATGTTTCCACTTTTTTTTTCGTTGTTGCTTTCGCTCCTAAAACTGTTTGTGCCTTTGTTCGGTGCTTAACCGCGCCGCGTATCCTGCGCCACTCGTCATGTAGCGATTTGAAATTCATGTTTTGTTCGGGTATTATTTTTTCTCGCATTTATGATTACAATTCAAATCGGGTGTGTTTTAGAAATTTTCAGCTCAGGTTTTATTTCCATTCAATTTCAATTGGCTCATGTTATTCAAATGACCAACCGTTTGCCACCTTTCGCAATTGAGCTGGTGCCCGTTTCTTGGTGTGAGCGAGATTGAAAATTTAAATTCATTCTTCCGATTGATCGTAGTTCAAGGCATGCGACTTTCTTTTGTTAAAAAATATTGATCGCTTTTGTGGCTTGTGTGCTAAGGCAGACCTCCTTCGGAGACAACAAAACGAGCATAACGATTAAGGGATCATCGAGAAGCGAAAGTGGAAAATAAAACAATAAAAACTCGCACCAGAAGAAAACAGAGACAGAGAGAATGGGTGATTGAAAATTGTTGTATTATGCTCGATGGAGAAGCGCATAAGAATGAGCTTTACTGCTGGTCAACAATGACGGATAGAAAACAGAGCAGAGAAGTAACACGGCCGGGTAGAGAAGAAGAATGCAAAACCCGTTCCGGATGCAAGGAGACGAAGTGGTACGACGTACAAGAGATTATTAATGACCGTTGCGGGACCAGATGCACAGTCGAGCTGGTCGGCAACTGCATCCGGTCCGCAGCAAAGCGTAAGCCAACACTTTTCAAAACCCCCATCGTAGCAACCCACTGCAACCACACACACCCGTTTAAGGGTATGCACTTTGTGCATTTGCATATCGCCGTGTACAATATGGGTGCATCCGGGTACAATATGCACCGAAGCATCATGCTGTTTACACTAATGTGTGTCTCTCGCTCGTGCGGTTGCTCATGGAGGCGAAAACAACCTCCTTGACAGCGGCGAGAGCTAGTGAGCCGATGGCTAGTGCGATTCTGCCACATCACATTGTCGGTTTGCGTTCCGACCCTGTATCATGGCAGGTACAATGCTAATGCGTTTGTCGGTATGGGTGTGTGTGTGTTTCCGGTAAACGTTAGGGGTTGTTCAGTATCCGAAAATATGTTTCCCGACCATTGGATGGATAATGTTGTAACCGTTCTACATAATGTTGTTAGAATACATGTGACATGGCATGGCATGGGGATGGAAAAGTGAGACCGCTACAAAGTTGAAGTTGATTGAAGATAAGCTTGTTTTGCATTTTAATATCGCAATATTATTTATGTAAGTTCTTTCATCTGTTCGACGGGCAGTCTTTCATCTACTGTCCTTCATAGCCTTATGGTAGGCGGTTCCATGTCAGTGAATAATTTTACGATTTGTATGACAAGATATTGAGTTTACATAATCGCACATGTTTGCCATTGATTGCTTCCGCGGAATATTAACACAACTGCCTTTTATTGTAACGAATGTTTTTGATTTTATTACTCCAACAGTACAAATCAGACATGCAATTGCATCCGCCAGTGTCTTGTGTTCATCGCTTGGATCTTTTCAAACAATTTGCTCAAACTATCTGCGTATTAAAACGAATTTCATCATTTGTAATGGTACAAAAAGCTTATCTTGAGAATGTTTTGTCCAATATTGATGAGATATGAAGTATTCGGAGAGAAACGAGAAGTAACGAGAAGGAGAGAATCGAGAAGAAGGAAACGAAGGTTTATCAACCAAAGATACATCAACGTCTTCAACCGACCCTCATCGTTCAGCGAGAGAGAGAGAGTTGAATATACATATGTCCAATAACTTTAACAAGAAAATGTGGCATAAGACATGCTAGAGACTTGCTCTGAATCACACCATAGCTTAGCTCTCTATGACTTTTCAAATTTATTTTCCCAACGTCAAAACTGTTACTTGTCGGACGCCGTTTACAGCAATTTGAGGTTTTTTACAGGGAATAATTTACAGGTTTACTCACAAAACAAGTTACGATACCTAGAAAAAAGATGGAATATATTTCTTGCTGTACTGCTTCTAATGGGGCCCATTTTCTAACGAAAAAAATAAATAACGATTTTTTATAACAACTATAGGCAACACTTTGGGAATTCTACGACCAGGACATAATCTCATTTGGAGCGTTCTCCGTGGAAAGGACTTCATTTCCAACTATTATTTTTTCTTGAACAGCCGGACGGTTTTACTATAAGGCGTATTATGCTAATTAAAAATGAACTTAAAGTTATTGCTACTGGTGTTTTTTTACGATAAACTTAACACGATAACAATTTAATATTGGTCTTAAAAAAATTGTATAATTAATACTGTTAATTGAAAAACTGGTACAAATAATTTAGAATGCAGTAATTTCTGGTAAATTGTATGTGTAGCATAGAAAACAATTATTGTAAACAACCATGCGATAATGTACTCATATGGTAGTCTAGATTGAAACAACTTATTTATCTACTCACCTAAAACTCGCATTCGAATCCAAACAGCAAACCTACACATTCCATGCCCTCCAGTAATCAAGTTCAATTATGATCGTAGCAATTTGCAACGAAAATAGAATCCAATTGTAGTTTTCATGCCCATGCTGACCACACAATCACCGAACAATACCGAACACCTGCAATCAGCAGCAAATTCAGTTCGGTAATTTGGCTGCAACATTTCTTCCAATCATTATGAATGTACGTTAGACCAGGAGCGAACAGTTAATACAATTGCTTGTGTGATATGAAACTAGTGTGGTAGTTATCCGTAAAATTTGGTTCGCAGTTTATTTCGGCCTAGTTCTGTCTGACATAATTTAAAGAACAAGATTTGTGCGCTTCTTTGTGGCAGCTTATTTAAAGCTGCCCGGGAATTGCAATAACGAAAATCATTTTCCACCCGAGGCCATATTTCAGTGAAAAGCAATCTCTGCACCAGCGAGAAATTTTATTGTGTTCCTCCTGCGCGTATTGATTTACAGGGGCCCATAGGAACGAGTGTTCGTAAGAAGCCTTTCTCAGTTGGGCTCTTTGGATGAAGCTGGATATTAAACGTCTTTGGCTGGTAGGAATATCATCGGTACTGATAATATATCACCAAACACAAGCACACACGCACACTTTCGCTGTCTCCTGGGTGCTACTAGCGGAAGCTGAAGAGAGAGGTTCGTTAAGCTGTCGAACGGAGAGGTGTAAGATTGGAAAGAGGAGCAAAACCATTCCGTGTTGCATCTCGTAAATCTCGCAGTGGTTGTGATTTTCAACACTTGAAATACGAGTCGTACACGCTATGAGACGATGGGTTCAGGTCAATCGACACCGAGTGTGAGACATAAAGGCAAGAGTGCATTTAGCTGGGCAGAAAATCGATCTGCTCGAACTGTACGAGTGCTGGTGACTGAAGGACTTTTCCCCAAGAAATCCCAAGAGTGTTCCTCACAAGATAATGATTTTCCACGGTTTGTTGGCTTTTGGTGAAGCAGTACGGATGCGAATTGGTAGTTAGTTCCGAGCTCAAGGCTATGTGGTAATATTCAGAGGACCTTGCCTGGAAAAGCTTTATAGATATGCTTTTTCCTATAACTCAATGTAATTGATACAGTGTTGTTTGGATAGCCGAATTTGGATATCCAGTTAAGCTATTTTGGTTGTATGTTTATTCATAGTCACAAACAGAATGTGCGTGTGTGATCCGTCAAGAGCAGCAGACGTCGCGCCTTGGCTCAAAACCTTGAAGACTCTTTTTTCAGCCATAAAATGACGCTAATCATGACAGCACAGGCATCCCGAGGCCGTGTCATTGTTTTCTGCCTACGCCTCACAAACACACCAAAAAAGCGAGCGCTAAAGAAAGATGAATGGCCTCAGATATTTGGTGACGGCGCTGTCGGGTGATGCTGGTATTCAATGTCGGCCAATTCAAGCCGAGCGGTAGGAGCAATTTAGGAAAGAAAACATTCGAAGTAGAGATCTCAACAAAAAGAGATGGAGAGACTCTTGGTTTGGGACGGACAAGATTTGTTGTTTAATAGAGAGTTATACGGGTGCAAGGTGAAGTTGGTGGGATGGGACCGAGACTACCATACCTCTGGCGACATGTTGAATCCCCACAGAGCCTTCGGGCGTGCCATTTGTGCTGTGCTAGATTTATTTTTATTTTGAGTGGTTTTTGATTTTACTGACCATTTGAGGCCGCTAACAGCGAAGACGGATTGAAGAAGCAGAAGGACAGATTGTTCTGTGAATGACGTGACAGGAGCCGGAATTATGTTGGACAGTTGGCAGACCAAACTGAACGTTCGCATTCGTGTTTAATGTCTGATATCGTGCGGCAGTGGTTGAAGCACATCATTCAGCTGTTTTTTGATAACTTTAACAGTATTTCGATTGTAAAGTTAGTTTTCAATTTAATCAAAACGATAAATTGTGAAGTAAAAATGTAGTAGTACCCTTTATTTAAACTTCTATAGCAATAGACTGTAAGTAAAACGAATACAAAATCGCAAACGTTTGGACAGAAGCCAAACTGTATGCTTGGCGTTTCAATAAATGTCATCTCCAATCAGCAGCGACTATGTTCTTGATGTCTGCAACCATGTTTCCAGTTTAGGGATTTACGAGGTCGCCTCGCAGCTGATGCAACTGGATTGAATCGTTTGGAATGCGTAACCATATATGCATGCTGCATGTACTTATGTCGTGTCGTAAAATATTATTACTGTCACTGCAAATGGTACACATTTCAGCGGCTCATTGCATGTGGTCGAATCGTTCGAGAGTGATGTAAAGTTGGCGATCGAAGCTTCCAAGAGATGTTAAAATGAACGAATGTTTGTACCAACATTGTACCAACTAGCCAAGAAAGCAGTCAACAGGCTCGTTGGAATTGGTCGGTGTAATTTAAGTAAGATTGAAACTTTGATGAAAATGAAGAAAATTATGCCACCATTTCTTTGAATTGATTGTATGCCTCGCTCTCAGAAATAGCTCATTACACTAAGGAAAATGCCAAGGAAGCTTAACATTTTCGATGGAATCTTGATACAGTTTCATCGTGAAATAATGGAGCGGAAATAGTCGTCCCACTCAAAAAGCATGTAAATTAAAAGTTTTCACAACATAAATAGCAAAGAAAATTAAAAACATTCTAGATACACGCTCAAGAAGCAGATTGTTTTGCTAAAGTGGGTGTTAAAGTCAACACAGATGTGTGTGCTTGGCGCGAAAGCAAAATCATATGGGTCTTTGAAAATTTCTATTTAATTCATTTTTCATAAACACGCAGCTTTATGGTGGCTTTAGATCAATTTATACTGTTAAGAATTCTGTTCATCTTAAAGTAAAGATTGTTTCGAACTATTATTGAAGATCATTTTTGCATGCTATTGGGTCCGCTAGCTGACTTCCGGGCGGCCCGGTGGTGTATTCGATAGCGGCGCCGGTCTTCACACGGCAGGGCCGGGGTTCGAATCCCGGCGGACCGCCTCCCCGTTCGCAGGACTGACTATCCAGCTACGGGTAAAATCTAAGTTACAGAGAGCTAGTAATAGCAGGCCAAGACCTCACGAGGTTGTAGTGCCAAGGAAGAAGAAGAAGAAGCTGACTTCCAATAAAAGAGGAGGGTAATAAGAGTGAATATATTGAAGATTATTCCCAGACAGACAGTACACATCGGCTTGTCGATCAGGGTTTTCCCACGCCCATCTTTATTCCGCTGTAATGCCATCTCCAGCAACGAACAGCACCATTTTTGTGCTTCTCTTTTTTTCGTCGAACACCATTGAAAGAGCCCAGGAACGTGTTGGGCATTTAAAATCAAAGTTGGCCAAACACTTGCACTCATGGTCTTGTGTCATATTAAAAAGCGGTCATGTTTGATGTGGGATTTGTTTAAGCCTTAGATTTATTTAAAAGTTCTTTTAATTGTTTTCCCCACACAGTGAACACCCTTTTGTATTTTCTAAATTGCTTATAATTAAATTTTAACGTACTGCTAGTCCCATAGTGCCCGAAGAAGCAGCCAAAGTTTTCTGACCACCACAGCTGACCGACCATTCAAAGGAAAACCCCAGTACGAGAAGTTTCGTGCGAAAGTTCATGTGCGGAATATTACACATACTAACAGCAGCTCGGGCGGGTAGGCTCATCTTCACCCTGTCAGGAAGGAGTATGTCCATTGAACCGACTGGTTTAGGTCAGCGTGGCGTACGAGCATGATTGGAATAGAATTAGGGACGGTTCCATTTCGTAGCCGAGTGACTTCTGCACTGTCAGCACAGTAATATGCATGAAGCGTATGTGCAATTTACAGATGTTTGAAAGGAAATAGGAACTGTCTGTTGGTGAAATTTCTCATTCACGAGACGTGTCGGGCTGGTTTACGGAACTGGAAATCAAGGCATTATGAGATGACGGAAGCTTGCATTGTTTGTGACATTCAGGCGTTATATTAAATTATGTAGAGTGTTTCAAATTTTAAAAAAGGATTTATATTGAAGAGCACGTACAGTTCTTTATAAAGAAAAATTATTATTTTTCTCATGTTAATATATTAAGTATTTTATCCTCCATCGTAAAGTAATCAATTAGCTTCCCACAGCACCAACAGCAATCCGTTCTTGATTGAACTAATTTCGTCGACCAACACTTTGTACCATAATAGAACTCTGATTACTCTCTCTCTCTCTCTCTCCCTTCTATTTCCGAAAACGTCAACTTTGCTATCGAAACCCGTGAGTAATTATTGTATCGACAGGCAGCTATCTCCCGCTTCCGTACCTTTAATGTTTGCTCTTCGTCAAACTTTCGCAACGCCTCGGCACCCCACAAGGGTTGAATTATTCACGTTCGAGGAATAATTCATGTGTTTCGTTGCGGAATCTGGAACCACTTCACTTCACCCGACCTAAATATATATCACGCTTCCGAACGATGCTCGTCAGGCAACTGGTAACAATGTTCACCCAGTGATTCGAGCGCCCTTTCGCCAGACTTTCGGCGGGCTCTCGGTGGGACCAAGTACTGCGTAAAGGTAAATTATGCAACGTGTGTCGGGAAAAGCTCATTAAAGCTGATTTGTTGCCGAATCGTTTCCTGGCCCGGTGTGTGTGTGTTCGGTACCCGGCCAATCGGCAACACCACTTTGTACCACTTGCATACAGGGAAACTGTTGGGTTGGGGAGGGTGCGCGAATGTGAGGGATAAGTTTTCTTTCCCGAATCGTTAATGTGGTGTGTGTGATTGGTGGGATATTATTTTTATGTGGCGCAGCAAGAACGCTTTTACGTGATGAAGGTGAGTTTGATGAAGTATTGGTCTTATGGGATAGGTAATGGTTTGTTGTGAAAAATAGCCCCAAAAGGATTGCTTGAACAACCATATAGACGCAGAATATAGCGCACAAGGTTCGGCGACGATTTTAATCATTCGATAGAAAGTAAATGGAAAATAATTTTATTATTTTTATAGCTTATTATACACACTCACCGCGAAAAAAAACCGCTTGGAAAGATCTCCTAACGTTGCTTCAAACGGTGGTCTCCTTAGCCATGATAGATAGCACACATTGATGCGGTCCATATAGGCGGACCTTCCCGGACTATTAATGTATACCCCTACATGCAGTTTATGACCACATAAAATAAATTAATTGTTCGATGGAAACAGATAATTCATTCCTGAGCCTCGTTTTTCCGATACCGGCCGGGCGGTACTAAACGGTCAGAACTTTTCAGACCGTACGAGCGCCCGGACCGACCGAGTGACTATCGGCGAGCAATAGGCCGGCCTGCATGATACATGAAGTATGTGTTGCTCCAGTAAGCTCTAAGCTTTAAATTTATAGACAAGTGTGCAGAGTTTTCTGCGCGGTTAGAGAAAATGTATGAGCTGTCATTGTGTGCGTTGGTGAAACAAAAATTCTTATCATCAAAAAATATATTTAAGAACTCGCTTTAATAGCTGCAAGTCTTCAAGAAATTGCGCGTAATTGTCTCATTTGCTACATATTGTATTAAAGGAATTTAAAGTGACAATTTAAAAACGCCTTAAACTATGCAATTTTCACAACCAAAAGGTCTCCTATGATGGGTAGTTTAAAATATCTATATTAAGCAGTATATTTACAGTCCTTTAGAAACATCCTGTCAACAAGTCTAGCCGACGCTAGAATTATACTTAAAGGCATTTCAATAGACTTCCAGAAACCATAACCCCGCAAAGAAAAATCGACTTTTCTTCTAAACAACAAACCAAACTGAAGAAGCCAAGAGCTCGGTCAACAAAACCATGCTTGAACGCGAACCCTTTTACCGGGTTCTCCTGGAAAACAAAACTGATCGGAAAGTATACTTTGTCCTTGGTGCAGTGTTTGTCTTTCGGAAAGCCACCCTACTTCCCAGCGCGGATGTCACCGCTCCACCTTCGAAAGGGTGTAGTGAGACCACCAACGTATATTATTCTTTCTGGTTGGCAGTTTTCTTTCGCTTTTAACCTCCCACTAAAGCATCCATTCCCAAGTGTGTTTTGCTGCATTAGAGGCTTTATGTGTGTGTGCGTTTGGTTTATCACTTGCGCCGGTTCTACTGAACTTCGTTCGATTGTACCGGGCAACATTGTGACAACGAATCATCGTCGCTCCGAAATGTGGCGAGTCTCGGCAACTTTGTCTTCACTCTCGGTAGCACATAAATCATGTTTCGAAAAGGTCACGCGCACTTACATCGCCAGCCACACTGTGAAAGGCCATCCGATCGGGAAGCTAAACGATTTGACAGCGACCTTGCGATACACTATCGACGCGATGCTGTGGCGCGGTTTACGACGTCGAAAGGCTTGCTGGTCGACGCTGTCGAAGGTCATTTATCTAAGTGCCTGCACTAGTGCACGTTGGATTTATGATCCCGGCCAACACTCAACGGACGGAATGGCGCGAATGTTTTGGGTAAAACCTTGGAGGCTTTTACGGCCCCCAAGATGATGCGATATTTGCATGATTGAGTGTCGCTTAACGACTCAACCCATCGCACGCGCTTACACACATACGCCGCAAGACATTCCTTGGTGGAGCTTGATTGTTACTTTTCACCTTTTACCGAACAATGGCTGATGTGAAAACAGATAACAAAGCCCTGTTGGCATTCAGCCTGGTTTGATTAGGAATCAGTTTGCTGTTCCGGGAAAAAGGTGCCTGTTGATGCAGCCCATACCTGGCCGTGTGTGTGCCATAAACCGTTCAAAGTGTACATGTTCTTTATGTGGTACGTCTTGACGAGCGTACGTAATGTGGGTGAGCCGACGTTCTGTTGCTCTTTCTCGAAATGGAGAAATCGATTTATCTAAGCTACATTTCAATTGTCAATATTTTACCGACGAAACGCTGCTTCTTTGATATGTTGCCGGCGGTTCGTTTGAAGCAGGGCAGGGCTTTTCTTGTCGACGACGACGGCTGGCAGATTGGAATGGTTAGATCAATATTGAGACGAGATTATCTGCCGATCCTGTGAAGGTGCCGCATTATTATCGGATTACAGTAAAACGTTTTGTGGAAGAAAAGATTTAGCGTGACGAGCTAGAGCCGCGCGATTTGATAGACTTGACGATATGAATTGTGTTTTTTGCATTCCTTTTTTTCCTACTCAATTTCAAAATAGATTTTATCAATAACATGCACTTGTTTTACCTGTCTTCTACTATTGGTGTACAAAAACGTTTAAAATATTTTGAAGCATAACATCCTCAAACGGGAACACAACTTGTTCGTCGATACATTTCCTTATCCACCACCGTGACAGACTTTCCATGTTACGATTGTATGCGAACCTTCACAAAAAGAGTAAGGGCAAGATGGTTGTTACCATGTGGCACTATTTGCATAGCATCACAATCCATCGCTGCAGCAGTACATGCAGCAGCAGGGTGCATTCGACAAAGCAAACACATTCGGGTATGCATCCCGAGAAATGAACTGTCAGAGAAAGAAATGAATAATAAAAGATTTCAAGTGCTTCCCTACAACACGACCACTGGCAAATGGATGCCGTACGTTTGCTCGACACTGTAGCAAGTAAGCTGAGCAGATGTGTACGCGGGTTTGATGTGAAAAGAAAATGGCAAGCAAGATGTAGCAATGGTTCCTTCTTTTCGGAGGAGTTAGTTTAACCATTTGTCTGAAGGGTTTTTAGCGTGACAGGTTTGAGTACATTTTGCTTTGAAAAGACGATTGGAAAGAGATGACCGAATTTAAACTTTATTTTATGCATTTGGTTTTATTTCTGATCATGTTTACAATGTAGGTTTTAATATTGTATTGTTGTTTTCTGGATTTTTAAGAGAAAATTCGGTTTTTTACGTGTTTATTTATTAAGATTTTGATTATCTTTTATTCTGTATGACGTTGTATCGTCAACACCGCATGTGCTGATTTATAATTTGCCTTGCTACGAAAATGCAATGTGAAAATCTAGGTAATTTTAACTAATCCAAGGTACAATATTTTCATTTAATCATTGTTAAAACTAATTTACATTCAATTCTATAAAATTAACTTCGAAATAACTTCCCTTTTAGACTAATTTTCACTGTATTGTTGAAATTTTGGTGTCATTCAAGCAAAATTTAGGACAGTCTTACCATGAAAGGAATACATTTAGAGCATTTGGGGCGAACCGATGGTAGATGCGACAGCTTCGCCGGTCTTCACACGGCAGGACCGGGGTTCAAGTCTCATCTGGGCCGTTCCTCCATAGTGAGGATTGCCTATCCAACTATGCAGTAACAATAAGTTTAGTAAGCCAAAAATGGGACGCATGACCTAAGAGGTCGTTAAGCCAAATAAGAAGAGCATTTAAAAGATTTGTCTTTACTTACTTACTTATCAGGCGCTACAACCGCTTCGCGGTCTTGGCCTGCAGCAACAATCCTCGATACCGCTCACGATTTAGCGCCGTCGTCTGCCAGTCGAATATCCCGGCCGTTCTGGCGGACGCATCTACGCCATCACTCCATCTCAGTTTGGGCCTACCACGCCTCCTCTGTCCATGTGGACGGCCTAAAAGGACTTTGCGGGCTGGGTCGTCCGGTGCCATTCTCATGACATGACCAGCCCACCGGAGCCTGGCGAGCCTAATTCGCTGCACGATGGTAAGATCACCGTACAGCTCATAGAGCTCGTCGTTGTAGCGGCTCCTCCATTGTCCTTCCACACATACGGGGCCAAAAATCCTTCTGAGCATCTTCCTCTCGAACGCGGCTAAGAGGGTTTCGTCAGTTTTGGACAGAGTCCATGTCTCAGAGGCGTATGTGAGTACTGGGAATATAAAGGTTTTGTACAGTCCCAGCTTCGTCCGTCGCGACAGGTATTTTGAGTGGAGAAGTTTCCTCAGGCTGTAGTATGACCGGTTGGCAGCCAGCACCCTTGCGCGCAATTCAACTTCTATGTTGTTATCGGTGCTGACTTTTGACCCCAGATAGGTGAAGTTTTGGACGACTTCGAAGGTGCGGTCACCTATCTGTACATCACCCCTGCGTAGATCAGTGTTTGTTAGCAGGGCCGCTGGTGGTGTCACCATCATTTTGGTTTTTGCCTCGTTAATCTCCAACCCGAGGTTCATTGCCGCATGCTCGATCCTTTGGTAAGCTTCTGCTACGTAGGAGAGCCTCAAACCAATGATGTCTATGTCATCAGCGTATGCCAGGATCTGGAGTGACTTAAAGAAGATGGTCCCCGAAGTTTCCACCTCCGAGTCTCGGATGGCCCTCTCTAGCGCCAGATTGAATAGGAGGCAAGCAAGCCCGTCTCCCTGGCGCACACCCTTGGTGGTAGCAAAGGGCCCTGAGAGTTTTCCATCCACCTTCACCTGGCATATGATGTTGGTCATCGTCATACGTACAAGCCTGGTAAGCTTGGCCGGGATTCCAAATGAGCTCATTGCGTCGTATAGTTTTACCCTGGCTATGCTATCGTATGCGGCTTTAAAATCAATGAAGAGATGGTAGGAGTGTAGCTGCTGTTCCGCCATCTTCTCCAAGATTTGCCGCATGGTGAATATCTGGTCAGTGGTTGATTTTCCGTTTCGGAATCCTCTTTGATAGTTTCCAACTATCTTTTCAACGAATGGGACAAGTCTGTCTTGTATAACTAGGGAGAGAATCTTGTAGGCGGTATTCAACACCGTAATACTCCTGTAGTTGCTGCACTCTAGCTTGTCTCCCTTCTTGTATATGGGGTAGATGATGCCGAGATTCCAATCACAAGGCATCGATTCGCTATCCCATACCTCAGTAATAATTTGATGAATTTCCTGTTCGAGTGCTGCACCACCGTTTTTGATCAGCTCGGCTACTATTCCGTCGGTACCTGGTTTGTCTTTAACATTCTTTTTTTAAAATTACTGCATGAAACATATTGAAATTACATCAATAAATTTTGGTTTTGATTTTGAGTGAAAAAACCTGATTTTTGCAATATTTTACCAATAACCTTCCAGAGGAGAAAATATCTGACAATCTGTGCTTTGGGTTCTGAGTTGTAGTTTGAGGAAAACGAGCAAATGCTTTTATCTTGTCAGCTTACATTCTGATGCATACCCTGAAATGGGTTTTAAAGCTTCAGCCGAAGCTTTTTGCTAGAACTTCTCTGTAATTAGATACAATTTGTTGAGTGTGTTGTTTTTTTTCAACGCCGAGGAAAAGCCGGGCATGGAAAAAAACGAATAGAACCGTGCAAACAACCTTCTTTAATGTATTCCCGGAAGGATAATGAAATTTAAATATTTCTTACATCCCTCGGGTCCTCGGTACACAAATCGGTAGTGAAAGTTTTAATTCAATGCTTCACCATTATCAAATTTCCAGCAACGAACGTCCCGTCCCATATGCGGGCAGGTGTTTTTCTTTCGTGATAATGCTTACATTCTTACATACGATTCACTCAGGGAAAAAGTTTGTGACACTTTTTGGGCGCACTTTCGCCACCGCAAGATGATGACTGAGTGACAGCTTGTTCGGTGGTGTTTACATTATGTGCATTAAATATTCATGACCATCGCTCGCCGATCGAACTGAACCGACTGGGGTGCGCGGGTGCTTTGGTGCAAACATGAAAGTAAATCGGTTGTGGCGTGAAAGTTGCTCGAGGTTTCTCTAGATAGAACTAATTAATATTCCACATCGAGCGTTGGATCCTTTGCGCGTTTGAACCATTCGATGGCTTACTTAATCCGGATCGGTATCGTACGTGTGCCTGCGGCAATCTTACTCAAGAACAACGCCAAGCAACGCCTATCACAGTTAAAAGGTTTACTGTTGAACGCTCTTGTCTCAACACATTATTTACACACCGAGAGCTGTTGCGTTTGGTGCCGATATGGAATGAAATTGTTCAGCCCAAATCAAGCTGCCCCCCCGTTTATGCTGTGCTTGTTAAAATTCAATTATGAAATGCAGACACCCGTCTTCCTTTGATGCTTCGATGGTGCGTGCCTGTATCTACTTTGCTTACTGCCGATGGGGTCGAATTATCGAACGTCAGATACGCCTTCATGAGCATGAGATTCTGGCTGCATCTGGTGCTGCTGCTGCTGCTCACGATAATCATCCTTTCCATTTGATCCTGCATCACATCAAACACACCCCCAGCTAATGGATGGAACGAGTTTAGGGGAGCGATGCAAAAAAAATGACTAAAAAACCGAGACAAGCACAGCTACAATGAAACAGATTTGCGTTGCTTAGTCTAGCGCACAGGGGCCAGTCTTATGCTCGACACACAACAACAACGAAAAACGAAAAGAATGCAACTTTGAGTTGCTGCCAGCGAGAGAAATAACAAGTCAACCGGTATTATCCTTTTCGGGCTTCGGTCGATGGCTGTGAGCTGATCAAAGGATTCTTTCATCTTTTCGCTTGTTTAATTCGTTCAACTTAAAAAAAAATGAGATGAGAAAGAGAGAAATGTGGGGTTATACAAGCTCTTCTCTGGAAGGTCTCCAAACTAGTTACTGTGTATAGATTTTTTTTTGCATTGTTCACTGCTTTGCTGGAGAATTGAGGTACGTGAAGCTCTTAAGTAAGAAATAGTGCAAGAAAAAAGATAAAAGTCACTTCAGAATTAATTCGATTTGTGTGTTGTTTTTCCAAAGAGTTGCCGCAATGCAAGAATCAATGTTTTTTTTATGCAATTTGTATCTTCTTGGGAGATGCATTAGCCTTGAGGAATCTTTCTTTGCTATTTACTCGATTTGGGTGATTTGTTGAGATAAAATAGTTACGGTAAAGGGGTTGAAACATGCTTTCATGATTCCCATAAGAATAAAACTACCCTGGATAATGATGTGTTTGAATTTTAAATGCTCTAATTATCATTCAAGTTATGAAACAATTTGTGTAAAAGATAATCTCTTTATGCTTTTTAAAAATTGCTTGTTTACTTAATTTTTATGTTTGATATTGTTCAACTTATTTATTTTTATTCGTTGCTATGGAAGAATAATTTTTTTGGATAATTTATTAATGAACAGTTAAACATCAGTTACGAGCCGGGTTACTGTTTTCGGATTTTTTAAAAAATTTCCTTAACAAGATTTTTAAACCACCGCTAGCTCGGAGTGTTGGATCGACACTGTTTATTTCGTGCTTCAATTTGTCGAGTTGGGGCGTTGTCACGTGTCCCACGCTGCTCCATCTGTTTATGTTTATTCTTCTCGGTTATGTTTAGGTTCGGCGTGGATCGTTCTGATTTCGATGGTCTGATTCTCAATGGTATGACTGTATGCTAACTTGGTGTGCTAACTCTCTTCCATCGTGAACGCCAAGCGCAACGGACGTGTTGATTTCATCTTTTCATTCCTCACAAAATATTAACAGTTCTTTTTGATAATTCAAAAGTTTTTCGAAGTTAACTGCAATTTAAATTCAAATATTAGTTTTCATAACAAATGAGTTCATTAGATTTATTGTTTTCATAAGCCTAGAAGAAGTATCATATCAAATTTGCTGTTAACAAAACAAGACCAGTGATTGCTTAAATTTAATTTATTTTAGATTTCAATAACACTATTTTTCAGGTAGATATTTTTCCTGTGGGGTCCCTATTCGGGCGCCAGTTACGAGCCGGGTTACTGTTTTCGGATTTTTTAAAAAATTTCCTTAACAAGATTTTTAAACCACCGCTAGCTCGGAGTGTTGGATCGACACTGTTTATTTCGTGCTTCAATTTGTCGAGTTGGGGCGTTGTCACGTGTCCCACGCTGCTCCATCTGTTTATGTTTATTCTTCTCGAAGTGTCCCACGCTGCTCCATCTGTTTATGTTTATTATTCTCGGTTATGTTTAGGTTCGGCGTGGATCGTTCTGATTTCGATGGTCTGATTCTCAATGGTATGACTGTATGCTAACTTGGTGTGCTAACTCATCAAGTTAAAAAGCATAGCATATATGGTTTTTACTGAACTTAATTTACAAATCACTTTCACGTTTGCAAAATATGTTCAAATACCATTTTAAACCGAACGTGTGAATTTTTTTTATCACCTCGTGCACTGCCTTTTGTTGATGAGCTTTTTGTAAGTTTCCTAAAAATCCTAAAGTTCTTTACGACTCCATCTTAGTGAACCATGCGCATGGGAAGATTTTGAAAAGGAATAATGAAATAAACTTTTACTTAAATGAATAAGGTGTATACATTTTAAAATTTTTAGCAAATTTAAAATATAGTTTTAATGGAAAAACTGTTGAAATGAAATTGCACTAACTCGTATACACTACCGGGCTCCTACCTTAACTTGTCTTAAAATATAAATTATTAACAAGAATAAATTTAACGTATCAAAACTTTTAAAGAGTATCTTAATGTGTGCACAGTTTGTTATAAACATAATGACAACAGAACTTGTTTGACACTTACCAATGATATATGAGCATTTTACGATTTGATTTATGATAAACCACATGAAAAGGACAGCTAAGCTGATATATGCTGCCCTAACTTTATCTTGTAACCAATGCAGATACCAGGCAACTTTTCATACACAACCTCGGAAACAAATTGAAAAAGAAAATTTACCGATACCGATAAACTGAGCATAAAATTGGTGGTTATAAAATAAAGTAGGAAATTTCACACGCTTGTCGGTTCGTTGCCAGTCTCAAACGAGATAATGCACCGACAAAGAACCCGAGTGAGTTTGAGTGCAAATGCTGCAGAACGCTGTGCGGCGTTCATGAGCACAGGACGACCGTTGTGTGTAAAGGATGCAGGTCAACCGTTAGCCGCTAATGAGTTTCCGGCTTGAATGTAAAATGCAATGAAAAACGACCACTGCCACCGACCGTTGTGAACCACGAACTATCGTCGAATCTTTCTGTGTGCTGGCGCAATGTACCTGGATGGCTTACTTTCATTGCGAAAAATGAAAATCACCCGAAAACACTAGCACAACGCTGAAAACATGAAAATTTGAATATAGCCTATCACGATGCTGTTCGTTCCTTCAGGTCAATTCGGGTAACGGTGAGCGAGGTCAGTTCCACCCGGTCTACTCTAGAAAATGATCAGCTAGATTTAGTTTTTCACCTCCGGGTTTTCCCGGGGTTTTTCAATTCGACCTGTCCCGTTGTGCATGATGCATGTTATTCTATTTGCTACTCCAATCGACATTCACCGGTGCTGGTGAATGCTGTCACTCTCGACAGTTGCCGATGGTGGCATCACTGCTCGATGTGCCGTGCGTGTGACATTAGCCCGTTGCACAATCAGCGAAATGTATCGTGATGGGACACAGCACGGTGAGCGAGTGGCAGCCATTGGACAGGGCTGATGCAATAAATCATTCAAATGTGCTGCATCGTCTGGTGGCGTTGCCCGTGTGCCGGAAGGGATGCAGGATGGCTAGTGTCGTTTTCAACAAATTTTTATTCGTGTTATAGGCTGTCAGTTGTGCTTGAAGGACATGTGATACTTGCAATAGAGATAGAGATAGGGAGGTTATCAAAAAAGAAGAGAAAAAATCGTGCAATGATGGTGTTTGCGAGACTGTTCCGATTGTTCTATTTTATTATTCAACATATTCAATTTGCACGACAGGTTTTTTTTTGCAGCTATCAAACACATGTTTTTAAGTGGATGTTGTGTGCAGGCGTTGGAGATTTACTATTTAATTTTACTTTTTCTTCTATTTGCAGTAATGGCTACATTGCGCACTCAGCATGGGATAAATATATTGTTTCTTTTCATCGTGCATTTAAATCATGGTAAGTTTTAAACTTTGAACCTGCAATACTGTACTGACAGATTTTACGGTATTTTTAATATGCCATGTTTAAAACATGCATTGCCTAAAGCTGTTAATGCTCATAAAAAGATTAATGAAACTTTTGCTGTTTGAAAAAAACCATATTGTACTAAATAATCACCATTAAACATTTGTTACATTTGTTCCTCATTTGTAAAAGCTAAGTCAAATGAACGACATGAATACATTTTGATGCTTTGTTATTCTCTGAACTCGCTTTACAGATTCATAGAAGCATACCTGACGTAAAGATTCTTATGTCTTTTTGTACATTTATTTGCCAAACAAAACGTTTATTCTCGACTGAAGAAACAATATGGATTCCACGCTCTTTGCCGTGCCGCATGGTATAGGATGTGAATGAAAATGTGGTTCCTCATTGCTTTTTGATACACACGAGCAGTTCCCCAAAATGCTGAAACAGATTCGTCACTGTGCAAATATGCAAGAAAAAAGGGCGAGATTCTTATTGTACTTCTCCTTCCACCACGGTCACCCCAGTCCACACACACACTTTTCTCATGTCCTTCGGGACATATGAGCGTTCCTATCGCGCGCGCCGAACCGCATGTTGATTTATTAGCTCTGATTGCCCTTCGGTACTGCCACGGTTGGTGCATTCACTTTCCCTCGAGCTATTGAAATGAAGCAGAATGGAAATGAAAAAAAGCAACTAAAAACGTACAAAACGAAACAGCCAATGCTGGCTTGCCAGCCTTCCATCCTACCGGTACGTACCGTTGTATGATTTAAATCAAAATAACGAAATACCTCGCAGAAATCATTGTGGCTATGAGTGTGTGTGTGTATGCCTGTGGAGTACAGGAAAACGAACAAACAGCAGTGGATATGATCCACTGCATAAGCAACGCAACAAAAAATGAAGCCCAATACGGCTGTAATCTGTTAAAAACCATCAGCGACCGCGAAGGTCAACCGAAAACGACCGGGCGTCTCCATTGGGAGAATGGTTTTCTAAGTGAGGTTAGCTCGGTACGTTTGCTTCCATTTTGGGAGGCTGCGTTGGCTTACGCGGTTGCTGTAGGGAAATTTATTCATTCAGATTGAGTGCTCGGAAATGTGTTTCCATGTTTTTATTAACATTCCCTCCTATTGTTTCGTCGGCGGTTGGATTTGGTGTTTGTTTTTCTTTCGTTGCCGGTTTGAAATCCAAACCATAATTAACTGCATGAAGCACACGTTATAATGAAATGTGAAGAATAATCGAGGGATATAAAGTAGTCATGTTCAGTGAGGGTTGTTGTGTGCCAGTACTTGATGACGAAAAGGACCAGGCGTCTCCATTTGGTGGCATTTATTATATTGAAGTGTGGTAAGTTATGATTGAAACACTCATAGCAGAATACTTGTACGGTATTTTTAATATGCCATGTTTAAAACATGCATTGCCTAAAGCTGTTAATGCTCATAAAAAGATTAATGAAACTTTTGCTGTTTGAAAAAAACCATATTGTACTACATAATCACCATTAAACATTTGTTACATTTGTTCCTCATTTGTAAAAGCTAAGTCAAATGAACGACATGAATACATTTTGATGCTTTGTTATTCTCTGAACTCGCTTTACAGATTCATAGAAGCATACCTGACGTAAAGATTCTTATGTCTTTTTGTACATTTATTTGCCAAACAAAACGTTTATTCTCGACTGAAGAAACAATATGGATTCCACGCTCTTTGCCGTGCCGCATGGTATAGGATGTGAATGAAAATGTGGTTCCTCATTGCTTTTTGATACACACGAGCAGTTCCCCAAAATGCTGAAACAGATTCGTCACTGTGCAAATATGCAAGAAAAAAGGGCGAGATTCTTATTGTACTTCTCCTTCCACCACGGTCACCCCAGTCCACACACACACTTTTCTCATGTCCTTCGGGACATATGAGCGTTCCTATCGCGCGCGCCGAACCGCATGTTGATTTATTAGCTCTGATTGCCCTTCGGTACTGCCACGGTTGGTGCATTCACTTTCCCTCGAGCTATTGAAATGAAGCAGAATGGAAATGAAAAAAAGCAACTAAAAACGTACAAAACGAAACAGCCAATGCTGGCTCGCCAGCCTTCCATCCAACCGGTACGTACCGTTGTATGATTTAAATCAAAATAACGAAATACCTCGCAGAAATCATTGTGGCTATGAGTGTGTGTGTGTGTATGCCTGTGGAGTACGGAAAACGAACAAACAGCAGTGGATATGATCCACTGCATAAGCAACGCAACAAAAAATGAAGCCCAATACGGCTGTAATCTGTTAAAAACCATCAGCAACCGCGAAGGTCAACCGAAAACGACCGGGCGTCTCCATTGGGAGAATGGTTTTCTAAGTGAGGTTAGCTCGGTACGTTTGCTTCCATTTTGGGAGGCTGCGTTGGCTTACGCGGTTGCGGTAATTTATTCATTCAGATTGAGTTCTCGGAAATGTGTTTCCATGTTTTTATTAACATTCCCTCCTATTGTTTCGTCGGCGGTTGGATTTGGTGTTTGTTTTTCTTTCGTTGCCGGTTTGAAATCCAAACCATAATTAACTGCATGAAGCACACGTTATAATGAAATGTGCAGAATAATCGAGGGATATAAAGTAGTCATGTTCAGTGAGGGTTGTTGTTTGCCAGTACTTGCAGACGAAAAGGACCAGGCGTCTCCATTTGGTGGCATTTATTATATTGAAGTGTGGTAAGTTATGATTGAAACACTCATAGCAGAATACTTGTATTGAGCAGGAGATATTGAAACCGTTGCTATTAACAAGAGTAAAATTAACAGAACTAGAAGGCATATTTTTGTTTTTATTCAATTAGAACGGCCTGGCCGCATTGCTACCAGAAGGCATATTATATAGACCTAAATAATTAACCATACAACGAGATACAGTTCGCAGAATCTCAGCAGAATCAATGCTCAAAATCAAGAGCATCAAAAACCCCTTCAAAACATACGCTTATCTCTTGCGTTTTTCCCCATTCAAAACCAACAAAAACATGCGACTAAAAGCGTTTCCGAGTACGAGAAATATCTACCAGCTATATTGGCGGGGATAGCAAAAAAAAGCAACTGAAACAAAAGATTCCCGGAAAAAGCAACCCCAACCCCGAACGCATTCCACCAAATAAGCATGGCAGAGAACAGTCACGCCACACTCCAGATCCAAAGTATGCCTCCGGGTCCCTGTATGGGAATGTGTGTGTGTGTGTGTGTTTGAATTGAATGTTGAGGAGGATTTTTTTTTCGGTTGCTCTCGTTCATCTCACACGCCTGAGAAAAACAGATAGCCCACCGAAAGCAAACGGAAATGACAGGAAGTGATAACGCCAGATAGTCGGAATCAGATTTTGATGTTCTGGGAGGAGCATCAAAGCAAAGGGTTATGTGTGTGTTTGAGTGAGTGTGTGTGTGTAAGATTTTTTTTGCTTCCGAGTGATGCTTCGCATGGTTCTGAGTCTGGTGCGGATTGAGCCTAGAGGAACAGTATCGTTTGTTGCAGTCTTTACAGGGTTACTCAAAGTGAAACAGTTTGAAGGTTTATTAAAGCAAGAATAGTAAGTATGGATAAATATGTATAGCTAAGCGTATTTTATTGTTTTAAGATTTGAAAAATAAGCTTTAACAATTGTAAGGATGCGAGGGTACAATATTTTTTGAATTTGTAATGCTTAATTTTTATGATAAAAATGTTAAATTAATAACATTCTAATTGACAGAAATCAGAAAATTAAAGCCAACAAAAGGAGTTTTGCAATGAATCATAATAAAAAGGAAATAAAATTACAGCCTTAACTTCGTTTAAGCGGTAAACATAACCAAACAAATACGTTACAAATTTTCACAAATCAGTTACAAAAACGGTGTCGAAAACAACCTCCCGAAACTCATACTTCAACCAACACCACTCTAACACATCACCTATTGTGCGTTTTTGACTGTCAGATATTCACTTTCGTCCCTAGATCTACACAGCGAGCAGGAAAAAAAGACGACGAACAAGAAAAAAATACATCAACTTGCCTGCGGTCACAACACACGCCGGCTGGTTTTTCATCCGGGCTGGCGTCAAAATTGAATTTGATCACACAGAACGGTTCAGCATCCACTTTTACTGCTACCGGTCGTGCTAGGCTCAGCCACCATGGTTGATTCTTGCGTTTTTCGTGTGCTTCACACACACACACACACACACACAGCCGAATGAGTTTGATGCTTGTGTAGTAATCTGCGTTTCGCGCAACGTATGCGGAATCATTTTCCCATTTAACATTTTCTTGCAGAAGAATAGAAACTATCGAAAAAAATGGCAGCGAATGGTCATTTGGATGGAAAATCGGAGCGAAAACAACAAATTGAAAACACGTCAAAGCATCATCAAATGCGCTGAGCCGAAATGGTTGTTTGGTGTTAGGAATTCTCCATTTTTTTTTTTGCTTCCGAATACCTTTGGGCATTAAAAATTGGCCCAAACGGTATCATGCTGCTGCGTTCCGCAAAACAAAAGCGTGAAGACGCTCGCTTGCGACGCGTAACCGTCTAGAATGATTTATTAATAGCCATTTGCGCTTAACGAGTGGACGCTTTTTTTTGTGAGTTTTTCGGCACCAGTTCGATTGACTCGTTTTCCACACACACACACAGTCATACAACAGTAGGAAAGCGAGCACGCAAATATAAACTCTCGCAACGCAAATGGGGTGTAATTTAAATAATAATGGTTCATTTCGTTTTCCGCGCCGGCTTCAGGGTGGTCCGAAATGCGAACAAAAAACGAAAAACACAAGCAAAAAGGCTCAGAGCACATGAACATTCACTTACGACGTGCGCGATTCACACGCAAACCTGCCTTACATGCCTGAGCATTGGGGCAAAAACACAACACGACACATTTTTTTTCGGTCGCTCCATTTTGTACCTTTTTTGTACCACCCGCCGGGGAGATGTAACACACCCTTAAGGACAGCGGGTGTCGTGTGTGAAGTGTGCCCACCCACCCTGTTGGTTACGGAACTAATTTCACGGTTCTCAGGAGAGTTTCGTGTGTGCTGGCGTGCGATCGAGCGATTCTAATTAATTTGAAATTAATTTTTCGTGGTTCCGTGTTTTGTTCTTGTAATTGATATTATCGCTTGTTTGGTTTCAATTTGTGCAAAGGTGTTGTTGGTTTCTTTGCCGATGCAAATAATTTGCTTACTAAAGGGGAGAAAAAAGGTAATTTGAAAAATAAATATCCAAAGCGAAACAAATAAGCGAAAACTAATTATCAATTAAAAATCTGGAGTGAGTTTGTTGCATTACGTTGATTGTGTTTCGGGATTTAATTTAAAGATCTATTTTTTGCAGTAGTTGCTAAACCCTTTGGGCATAAGATAACGTTCATCTCGTGAAAATATCGTCCAGGAAAAAAGGGCTATAAATTGTGAATTAATAAGACAAAAACACATTACGCATTACAACCCAACCGGCAAGAGTTTTTACATTAATGGACGGCAAAAACCGGGTTAGAAGCTCTGGCTTGTTTTTGTCTGTGTGTGTATGTGGAAGTGCACACGATCGCAAAACCATTTGTCTTGTTTTTAACGAACATTGTGCAGATATCTAATTCGAGGAAGTGATAAAAAAACGCAACCAGGCAACCGCACAATGGCAAACCGGTGGGGGAATATTCATGAGCTTTCTTCCTTTTTGCTAGATTTCGAAATCTAAGAAATTCTATTTTTTTTGCGTGTTCCCGTACCGCTTTCTTGCTTGCATACATATTTTGCCCCAACCCCGAAGTGACCTTTTCCTTACGGAGCTTCGAAGCTTTCGGATAGCTCGAAATATTGCGGTAAGTTCCGGCAAAGTGAAGCAAACGACGACACAACCAAACAAAAAAAAAGGATCACCGGAGATGGAATACCGACACGCTAGCCGGAACCGAACCCACGCTTTTTTCCGGACAGGGGGCCACGGGCAAAGGTTGGCCGGGACGGGTTATTTAAGGCCAAAAAGCATCCGCACGCAGCGCTTGACTTGTGCGATGTAATCCTTTTATCTGTTATCTGCTTTGTTCGCCGGTCGGCGTGAGGGATGCTCGTTGAAAAAGCTCAATGCAATGCCATCCGAGAAGGTAACGCGTCTGTTAAATGTTTGACCCAGAGCAAGCAAGACAGTGCGAGACGGTTTATGCGCACCGTAATGGGAATCTTTTATTCGACCCGCGCTCAAATGCTTTGTCGAATGCCTGGAAGTGGAAACATATGAATATTAATCTTAAGATTCGAGCCTTTAGAAAAACCCGGTACGGTCACTTGACTGATATTTTAGCGAACAATGAGGGTTTTGGGTTTTTCTTGGGAAAGTGTACAATAAGAATAGTTTGATATCGTTTTTATTCAACACTTTTGTCGAACAATTGTAACATAAAGCAGAAACTGTATCATTTTCTTAAGCAAAAACCATGTGTTTTAGTTTAATCTCAAGTGTTATTAAAGTTTTGCTTGATTGTTAACTAATGCTGATGATAAATATGGTTTGCTTTCGTTGCTTCTTATAAGTAAATATGAAAATA